>JAHLJS010000001.1:51424149-52016189 GCA_038502445.1 Eremochloa ophiuroides
GTGCGGGAGACAGGATTGCGTGCTCCCCTTTGTAAGCCGACCGCGCGGCAGCAACGACGGCGTACGGCGCCATCTGGCGGCCGAGGCCTGACGCGGTCGCGCGATTCGCCCGAGGGTCGAACTGAATCGGCTCTGATTCAGTTTCCGCGGACCCGACTGAAACTCGATTTTTCATCGATCTATAACTCGCAATCCAGAGCGTTTCAGCGAAAACTTCACTAATATAGGTTGAAGAGCTATACGAGTAGATCATTTCTATTAAGACACTTTACTCTAGTTCGGCCTGGATTGAGAGATACAAGTCGATGAACAGGGGTACACCGAAACTGAAAACCGGTTTAGACTTAGGAAAATTTGAAAACTTCCAAAACAGCTCCAAATCTGCACTAATTCAACTTTTTGACCTTCTTCCACTCATTTTCATGAGTTGACCCAAAAATAAAGTTTGTTGCTTATAAAATTCTACACAACTTTGATTAAGGGTGCACTGACATGCAGAATCTCTAAAATGCCCTTCTTGTTTGGTCAAACAGAATAGCTTTTAAAGGGCTCTCTAGTCAACTATGAGCTAGAGGGGTATTTTGGGGATTTCACCAACATGAACATTGTTCCAAATGTTATCCTAAACATGTATAAAGCATTTAGAACCGTAAACAAGCATCACATTTGCATGTCAACACATTTTCATAATATGGACATATAAACAAACATATAGCAATAAAAGGGAATCAAATAAATGCAATGATAATAATGCATGAAATGACATGATCTATGCTTGATGACATGCAAATGCAAGTGTGAAAATAGTAACTAACACTAGGGTGTTACAGCCCTCCCCCCTTAAAAGAATCTCGTCCCCGAGATTAGAGTTAATTACCATTGTTTAAAGAAAGACGGATAGACTTCCTTGAGGTAATCTTCTCGCTCCCAAGTCGCATCCCAAGAACTTTGGTTGTTCCACACCACCTTATAGAACTTGATCACATCGGCTACGGGTGATTCTTTCTTTGTAATCTATTACTTCAATAGGCTTTTCTTCATTAGGTCAAATCTGATTTCAATTTGATATCACCAAAATCCACTTGCTCTTCCGGTACTCGTAAACATTTCTTGAGCTGAGATACATGAAACACATTGAAGATAGTGGACATGTGTGGTGGCAACCGTAACTTGTATGCTACCTTCCCACTTCTTTCCAGAATTTGAAAAAGGACCTACAAACCTTGGAGCTAACTTTCGTTTCACTCCGAAGCGTTGCACGCCTTTCATAGGTGACACTTTCAAGTATACATAGTCCACCCACTTCAAATTCCAATGGCCTTCTTCGCTTGTCCGCATAGCTCTTTTGACGAGTCTGAGCGGCTTTGAGATGTGTTTGAATGGTATGCACTCTCTCTTCGGCCTCTTTCACAAAGTCCAATCCCGTAATATCTCCTTTCGCCTGATTCAACCCAATTGAGAGGAGTTCTACATTTGCGCCCATACAAAGCTTCAAAGGAGCCATTTGAATACTCTCTTGATAGCTATTGTTGTATGAGAACTCGGCCAAAGGCAACCATTCTTCCCACGAACCTTTAGACGATAGAACACAAGCCCTCAACATATCTTCAAGAATTTCATTTACCCTTTCAGTCTGACTAGAAGTTTGAGGATGATAAGCTGAGCTGCGAACCAAATTGGTTCCCAAACACTTGTGTAGATGCTCCCAGAAGCGTGCAATAAATTGCGGGCCTCTGTCGGAAACTGTCGTCCTCGGCACACCATGTAACCGAAGTATCTGAGCAAAGTAGAGCTGTGCCAACTGATGAGGACGATCTGTAGTTCGAACTGGTAAGAAATGTGCAATCTTAGTCAATCGATCTACGATCACCCAAATAGAATCGTGGCCTTTTTGCGTTAGAGGTAACCCAGATATGAAATCCATGGTTATCTCGTCCCATTTCCAACCTGGAACTGGTAAGGGTTTGCGTTAGAGCAAATTGTGAAAGCAGGATGCAAGATAGGAGTATGGTTTGCTTCGAACCTATCATTGGCACGAAAACAATTTGCTTTGGACTCCATGATACACATAGGTGTCATGGGAGAAATGGAACCTCATTTGGATGAGTTTGGATGCGTAGTGAAACCAAGATGCAAGATAGGAGCATGGTTTGCTTCTAACCTACCATAGGCACGAAAACTATTTGCTTTGCACTCGATGAAACTCAAAAGTGTCAAGGGAGAAGTGGAAGCTCGTTTGGATGGATTTGATGTGTTGTGAAACCAAGATGCAAGATAGGAGCATGGTTTGCTTCGAGCCTATCATAGGCACGAAAACTATTTGCTTTGCACTCAGTGAAACACATAGGTGCCATGGGAGAAGTGGAACCTCATTTGGATGAGTTTGGATGCGTTGTGAAACCAAGATGCTAGATAGGAGCACGGTTTGCTTTGAACCCACCATAGGCACAAAAATTATTTACTTTGAAGTCCATGAAACTCATAGGTGTCATGGGAGAAGTGGAACCTGGTTCGGATGAGTATGGATGCGTTGTCAAACCAAGATGCAAGATAGGAGCACGGCTTGCTTGGAACCTAGCATAGGCACGAAAACTATTTGCTTTGCACTCCATGAAACTCATAGGTGTCGTGGGAGAAATGGAGCCTCGTTTGGATGAGTATGGATGCATTATTAAACCTAGATACAAGATAGGAGCATGGTTTGCTTCAAACCTACCATAGGCACGAAAACTATTTGCTTTGCACTCCATGAAACACATGGTGTCAAGGGAGAAGTGGAACCTCATTTGGATGAGTTTGGATTATTGTGAAACCAAGATGCAAGATGGGAGTATGGTTTGCTTCGAACCTACCATCGGCACAAAAAACTATTTGCTTTGCACTCCATGAAATACATAGGTGTCATGGGAGAGGTGGAACCTCTTTTGGATGTGTTTGGATGCGATGTGAAACCAAGATGCAAGATAAGAGCATGGTTTGCTTCGAACCTACCATAGACACGGAAACTATTTGCTTTGCATTCCATGAAACTCATAGGTGTCATGGGAAATGTGGAACCTCTTTTTGAAGTGTTTGGATCCATAGTGAAACAAAGATGCAAGATAATAGCACGGTTTGCTTCGAACATAGCATTGGCACGAAAACTGTTTGCATTCCAGTCCATGAAATTCATAGGTGTCATGGGAGAAGTGGAACCTCGTTTGGATGAGTATGGATGCATTGTTAAACCAAGATGCAAGATAGGAGCACGGTTTGTTTCAAATCTACCATAGGCACAAAAACTATTTGCTTTGCACCCCATGAAACTCATAGGTGTCATGGGAAAAGTGGAACCTCGTTTGGATGTGATTGGATGCATTGTGAAACCAAGATGCAACATAGGAGCACGGTTTGCGTAGAACCTAGCATAGGCACGAAAACTATTTGATTTGCACTCCATGAAACACATAGGTGTCATGGGAGAGGTGGAACCTCATTTGGATGAGTTTGGATGTGTTGTGAAACCAAGATGCAAGATAAGAGCTCGGTTTGCTTCGAACCTACCATAGACACGAAAACTATGTGCTTTGCAGTCCATGAAACTCATAGGTGTCATGATAATAGTGGGACCTCTTTTGGATGTGTTTCGATGCATTGTGAAAGCAGGATGCAAGATGGGAGTATGGTTTGCTTCGAACCTACCATAGGCACGAAAACAATTTGCTTTGGACTCCATGATACACATAGGTGTCATGGGAGAAATGGAACCTCATTTGGATGAGTTTGGATGCGTTGTGAAACCAAGATGCAAGATAGGAGCATGGTTTGCTTCTAACCTACCATAGGCACGAAAACTATTTGCTTTGCACTCCATGAAAGTCAAAAGTGTCAAGGGAGAAGTGGAAGCTCGTTTGGATGCATTTGATGTAAGATAGGAGCACGGTTTGCTTTGAACCTACCATAGGCACAAAAATTATTTGCTTTGAAGTCCAAGAAACTCATAGGTGTCACGGGAGAAGTGGAACCTGGTTTGGATGAGTATGGATGCGTTGTTAAACCAAGATGCAAGATAGGAGCACGGTTTGCTTCGAACCTACCATAGGAACGAAAACTATTTGCTTTGCACTCCATAAAACACATAGGTGCGATGGGAGAAGTGGAACCCCGATTGGATGCGTTGTGAAACCAAGATGCAAGATAGGAGCACGGTTCGCTTCGAACCAACCATAGGCACGAAAACTATTTGCTTCGCACCCCATGAAACACATAGGTGTCATGGGAGAAGTGGAACCTTGTTTGGATGCATTGGGAAACCATGGTGCAAAATAGGAGTATGGTTTGCTTCGAACCTACCATTGGCACCAAAACTATTTGCTTTGCACTCCATGGAACACATAGGTGTCATGGCAGAAGTGGAAACTCGATTGGATGCATTGTGAAACCAAGATGCATGTCTGGAGCACGGTTTGCTTCGAACCTACCATGGGCATGAAAACTATTTGCTTTGCACTCCATGAAACTCATAGGTGTCATGGGAAAAGGGAAACCATGTTTGGATGTGTTTTGATGCATTGTGAAACCAAGATGCAAGATAGGAGCACGGTTTGCTTGAACCTAGCATAGGCACGAAAACAATTTGCTTTGCACTCCATGAAACTCATAGGTGTCATGGGAGAAATGGAACCTCGTTTGGATGAGTATGGATGCATTATTAAACAAAGATGCAAGATAGGAGCATGGTTTGCTTCAAAATTACCATAGGCACGAAAACTATTTGCTTTGCACTCCATGAAACACATAGCTGTCATGGGAGAGGTGCAGCCTCTTTTGGATGAGTTTGGATGCGATGTGAAACCAAGATGCAAGATAAGAGCACGGTTTGCTTTGAACCTACCATAGACACGAAAACTATTTGCTTTGCATTCTATGATACTCATAGGTGTCATGGGAAAAGTGGAACCTCTTTTGGAAGTGTTTGGATGCATTGTGAAACCAAGATGCAAGATAGGAGCACGGTTTGCTTCGAACATAGCATTGGCACGAAAACTATTTGCTTTCCAGTCCATGAAACTCATAGGTGTCATGGGAGAGGTGGCACCTCGTTTGGATGAGTATGGATGCGTTGTTAAACCAAGATGCCAGATAGGAGCACGATTTGTTTTGAACCTACCATGGGCACGAAAACTATTTGCTTTGCACTCCATGAAACTCATAGGTGTCATGGAAAAAGTGGAACCTCGTTGGATGTGATTGGATGCATTGTGAAACGGAGATGCAACATAGGAGCACGGTATGGTAGAACCTAGCATAGGCACGAAAACTATATGCTTTGCACTCCATGAAACACATAGGTGTCATGGGAGAGGTGGAACCTCATTTGGATGAGCTTGGATGCGTTGTGAAACCAAGATGCAAGATAAGAGCACGGTTTTGCTTCGAACCTACCATAGACACGAAAACTATTTGCTTTGCGGTCCATGAAACTCATCGGTGTCATGATAAAAGTGGGACCTCTTTTGGATGTGTTTCGATGCATTGTGAAAGCAGGATGCAAGATAGGAGTATGATTTGCTTCGAACCTTCCATAGGCACGAAAACAATTTGCTTTGGACTCCATGATACACATAGGTGTCATGGGAGAAATGGAACCTCATTTGGATAAGTTTGGATGCGTTGTGAAACCAAGATGCAAGATAGGAGCATGGTTTGCTTCGAACCTACCATAGGCACGAAAACTGTTTGCTTTGGCTTCCATGAGACACATAGGTGTCAAGAGAGAAGTGGAAGCTCGATTGGATGAGTTTGATGTGTTGTGAAACCAAGATGCAAGATAGGAGCATGGTTTGCTTCGAGCCTATCATAGGCACGAAAACTATTTGCTTTGCACTCAATGAACACACATAGGTGCCATGGGGGAAGTGGAACCTCATTTGGATGAGTTTGGATGCGTTGTGAAACCAAGATGCAAGATAGGAGCACGGTTTGCTTTCAACCTACCAAAGGCACAAAAATTATTTGCTTTGAAGTCCATGAAACTCATAGGTGTCATGGGAGAAGTGGAATCTGGTTTGGATGAGTATGGATGCGTTGTTAAACCAAGATGAAAGATAGGAGCACAGTTTGCTTCGAACCTACCGTAGGCACGAAAACTATTTGCTTTCCACTCCATAAAACACATAGGTGCGATGGGAGAAGTGGAACCCCGATTGGATGCGTTGTGAAACCAAGATGCAAGATAGGAGCACGGTTTGCTTCGGACCTACCATAGGCACGAAAACTATTTGCTTTGCACTCCATGAAACACATAGGTGTTATGGGAGAAGTGGAACCTTGTTTGGATGCATAGGGAGACCATGGTGCAAGATAGGAGTACCTGCTTCGAACCTACCATCGGCACCAAAACTATTTGCTTTGCACTCCATGAAACACATAGGTGTCATGGGAGAGGTGGAACCTCATTTGGATGAGCATGGATGTGTTGTGAAACAAAGATGCAAGATAAGAGCACGGTTTGCTTCGAACCTACCATAGACACGAAAACTATTTGTTTTGCAGTCCATGAAACTCATAGGTGTCATGGGCGAAATGGAACCTCGTTTGGATGAGTATGGATGCATTATTAAACCAAGATGCAACATGGGAGCACGGTTTGCGTAGAACCTAGCATAGGCACGAAAACTATTTGCTTTGCACTCCATGAAACACATAGGTGTCATGGGAGAGGTGGAACCTCATTTGGATGAGTTTGGATGCGTTGTGAAACCAAGATGCAAGATAAGAGCACGGTTTGCTTCGAACCTACCATAGACACGAAAACTATTTGCTTTGCGGTCCATGAAACTCATCGGTGTCATGATAAAAGTGGGACCTCTTTTGGATGTGTTTCGATGCATTGTGAAAGCAGGATGCAAGATAGGAGTATGATTTGCTTCGAACCTACCATAGGCACGAAAACAATTTGCTTTGCACTCCATGATACACATAGGTGTCATGGGAGAAATGGAACCTCATTTGGATGTTTGGATGCGTTGTGAAACCAAGATGCAAGATAGGAGCATGGTTTGCTTCGAACCTACCATAGGCACGAAAACTGTTTGCTTTGGCTTCCATGAGACACATAGGTGTCAAGAGAGAAGTGGAAGCTCGATTGGATGAGTTTGATGTGTTGTGAAACCAAGATGCAAGATAGGAGCATGGTTTGCTTCGACCCTATCATAGGCACGAAAACTATTTGCTTTGCACTCAATGAACACACATAGGTGCCATGGGAGAAGTGGAACCTCATTTGGATGAGTTTGGATGCGTTGTGAAACCAAGATGCAAGATAGGAACGCGGTTTGCTTTCAACCTACCAAAGGCACAAAAATTATTTGCTTTGAAGTCCATGAAACTCATAGGTGTCATGGGAGAAGTGGAATCTGGTTTGGATGAGTATGGATGCGTTGTTAAACCAAGATGCAAGATAGGAGCACGGTTTGCTTCGAACCTACCATAGGCACGAAAACTATTTGCTTTCCACTCCATAAAACACATAGGTGCGATGGGAGAAGTGGAACCCCGATTGGATGCGTTGTGAAAACAAGATGCAAGATAGGAGCACGGTTTGCTTCGAACCTACCATAGGCACGAAAACTATTTGCTTTGCACTCCATGAAACACATAGGTGTTATGGGAGAAGTGGAACCTTGTTTGGATGCATAGGGAGACCATGGTGCAAGATAGGAGTACCTGCTTCGAACCTACCATCGGCACCAAAACTATTTGCTTTGCACTCCATGAAACACATAGGTGTCAGGGGAGAAGTGGAAACTCGATTGGATGCATTGTGAAACCAAGATGCTAGTCTTGTTTGCTTCGAACCTACCATGGGCACGAAAACTATTTGCTTTGCACTCCATGAAACTCATAGGTGTCATGGGAAAAGTGAAACCTTGTTTGGATATGTTTTGATCAATTGTGAAACCAAGATGCAAGATAGGAGCACGGTTTGCTTAGAACCTAGCATAGGCACGAAAACTATTTGCTTTGCACTCCATGAAACCCATAGGTGTCATGGGGGAAATGGAACCTCGTTTGGATGAGTATGGATGCATTATTAAACCAAGATGCAACATAGGAGCACGGTTTGCGTAGAACCTAGCATAGGCACGAAAACTATTTGCTTTGCACTCCATGAAACACATAGGTGTCATGGGAGAGGTGGAACCTCATTTGGATGAGCTTGGATGCGTTGTGAAACCAAGATGCAAGATAAGAGCACGGTTTGCTTCGAACCTACCATAGACACGAAAACTATTTGCTTTGCAGTCCATGAAACTCATAGGTGTCGTGATAAAAGTGGGACCTCTTTTGGATGTGTTTCGATGCATTGTGAAAGCAGGATGCAAGATAGGAGTATGATTTGCTTCGAACCTACCATAGGCACGAAAACAATTTGCTTTGGACTCCATGATACACATAGGTGTCATGGGAGAAATGGAACCTCATTTGGATGAGTTTGGATGCGTTGTGAAACTAAGATGCAAGATAGGAGCATGGTTTGCTTCGAACCTACCATAGGCACGAAACTATTTGCTTTGGACTCCATGAGATACATAGGTGTCAAGGGAGAAGTGGAAGCTCGTTTGGATGAGTTTGATGTGTTGTGAAACCAAGATGCAAGATAGGAGCATGGTTTGCTTCGAGCCTATCATAGGCACGAAAACTATTTGCTTTGCACTCAATGAAACACATAGGTGCCATGGGGGAAGTGGAACCTCATTTGGATGAGTTTGGATGCGTTGTGAAACCAAGATGCAAGATACGAGCACGGTTTGCTTTCAACCTACCAAAGGCACAAAAATTATTTGCTTTGAAGTCCATGAAACTCATAGGTGTCATGGGAGAAGTGGAATCTGGTTTGGATGACTATGGATGCGTTGTTAAACCAAGATGCAAGATGGGAGCACAGTTTGCTTCGAACCTACCGTAGGCACGAAAACTATTTGCTTTGCACTCCATAAAACACATAGGTGCGATGGGAGAAGTGGAACCCCGATTGGATGCGTTGTGAAACCAAGATGCAAGATAGGAGCACGGTTTGCTTCGGACCTACCATAGGCACAAAAACTATTTGCTTTGCACTCCATGAAACACATAGGTGTCATTGGAGAAGTGCAACCTTGTTTGGATGCATTGGGAAACCATGGTGCAAGATGGGTGTATCGTTTGCTTCGAACCTACCATCGGCACCAAAACCATTTGCTTTGCACTCCATGAAACACATAGGTGTCTGCGGAGATGTGGAAACTTGATTGGATGCATTGTGAAACCAAGATGCAAGTCTTGTTTGCTTCGAACCTACCATGGGCACGAAAACTATTTGCTTTGCACTCCATGAAACTCATAGGTGTCATGGGAAAAGTGAAACCTTGTTTGGATGTGTTTTGTTCAATTGTGAAACCAAGATGCAAGATAGGAGCACGGTTTGCTTTGCACTCCATGAAACTCATAGGTGTCATGGGAGAAGTGGAACCTCGTTTGGATGAGTATGGATGCATTATTAAACCAAGATGCAAGATAGGAGCATGGTTTGCTTCAAAATTACCATAGGCACGAAAACTATATGCTTTGCACTCCATGAAACACATAGGTGTCATGGGAGAGGTGGAGCCTCTTTTGGATGAGTTTGGATGTAATGTGAAACCAAGATGCAAGATAAGAGCACGGTTTGCTTTGAACCTACCATAGACACGAAAACTATTTGCTTTGCGTTCCATGATACTCATAGGTGTCATGGGAAAAGTGGAACCTCTTTTGGAAGTGTTTGGATGCACTGTGAAACCAAGATGCAAGATATGAGCACGGTTTGCTTTGAACATAGCATTGGCACGAAAACTATTTGCTTTCCAGTCCATGAAACTCATAGGTGTCATGGGAGAAGTGGAACCTCGTTTGGATGAGTATGGATGCGTTGTTAAACCAAGATGCCAGACAGGAGCACGATTTGTTTCGAACCTACCATGGGCACGAAAACTATTTGCTTTGCACTCCATGAAACTCATAGGTGTCATGGGAAAAGTGGAACCTCGTTTGGATGTGATTGGATGTATTGTGAAACCGAGATGCAACATAGGAGCACGGTTTGGTAGAACCTAGCATAGGCACGAAAACTATTTGCTTGGCACTCCATAAAACACATAGGTGTCATGGGAGAGGTGGAACCTCATTTGGATGAGCTTGGATGCGTTGTGAAACCGAGATGCAAGATAAGAGCACGGTTTGCTTCGAACCTACCATAGACACGAAAACTATTTCCTTTGCAGTCCATGAAACTCATAGGTGTCATGATAAAAGTGGGACCTCTTTTGGATGTGTTTCGATGCATTGTGAAAGCAGGATGCAAGATAGGAGTATGGTTTGCTTCGAACCTACCATAGGCACGAAAGCAATTTGCTTTGGACTCCATGATACACATAGGTGTCAAGGGAGAAGTGGAAGCTCGTTTGGATGAGTTTGATGTGTTGTGAAACCAAGATGCAAGATAGGAGCATGGTTTGCTTCGAGCCTATCATAGGCACGAAAACTATTTGCTTTGCACTCAATGAAACACATAGGTGCCATTGGGGAAGTGGAACCTCATTTGGATGAGTTTGGATGCGTTGTGAAACCAAGATGCAAGATAGGAGCACGGTTTGCTTTCAACCTACCAAAGGCACAAAAATTATTTGCTTTGAAGTCCATGAAACTTATAGGTGTCATGGGAGAAGTGGAATCTGGTTTGGATGAGTATGGATGCGTTGTTAAACCAAGATGCAAGATAGGAGCACAGTTTGCTTCGAACCTACCATAGGCACGAAAACTATTTGCTTTGCACTCCATAAAACACATAGGTGCGATGGGAGAAGTGGAACCCCGATTGGATGCGTTGTGAAACCAAGCTGCAAGATAGGAGCACGGTTTGCTTCGGACCTACCATAGGCACGAAAACTATTTGCTTTGCACTCCATGAAACACATAGGTGTCATTGGAGAAGTGGAACCTTGCTTGGATGCATTGGGAAACCATGGTGCAAGATAGGAGTATGGTTTGCTTCGAACCTACCATCGGCACCAAAACTATTTGCTTTGCACTCCATGAAACACATAGGTGTCTGCGGAGATGTGGAGACTTGATTGGATGCATTGTGAAACCAAGATGCAAGTCTTGTTTGCTTCGAACCTACCATGGGCACGAAAACTATTTGCTTTGCACTCCATGAAACTCATAGGTGTCATGGGAAAAGTGAAACCTTGTTTGGATGTGTTTTGATCAATTGTGAATTCAAGATGCAAGATAGGAGCACGGTTTGACTAGAACCTAGCATAGGCACGAAAACTATTTGCTTTGCACTCCATGAAACCCATAGGTGTCATGGGCGAAATGGAACCTCGTTTGGATGAGTATGGATGCATTATTAATCCAAGATGCAACATAGGAGCACGGTTTGCGTAGAACCTAGCATGGGCACGAAAACTATTTGCTTTGCACTCCATGAAACCCATAGGTGTCATGGGCGAAATGGAACCTCGTTTGGATGAGTATGGATGCATTATTAAACCAAGATGCAACATAGGAGCACGGTTTGCGTAGAACCTAGCATAGGCACGAAAACTATTTGCTTTGCACTCCATAAAACACATAGGTTTCATGGGAGAGGTGGAACCTCATTTGGATGAGCTTGGATGCGTTGTGAAACCAAGATGCAAGATAAGAGCACGGTTTGCTTCGAACCTACCATAGACACGAAAACTATTTGCTTTGCAGTTGATGAAACTCATAGGTGTCATGATAAAAGTGGGACCTCTTTTGGATGTGTTTCGATGCATTGTGAAAGCAGGATGCAAGATAGGAGTATGGTTTGCTTCGAACCTACCATAGGCACGAAAACAATTTGCTTTGGACTCCATGATACACATAGGTGTCATGGGAGAAATGGAACCTCATTTGGATGAGTTTGGATGCGTTGTGAAACTAAGATGCAAGATAGGAGCATGGTTTGCTTCGAACCTACCATAGGCACGAAACTATTTGCTTTAGACTCCATGAGATACATAGGTGTCAAGGGAGAAGTGGAAGCTCGTTTGGATGAGTTTGATGTGTTATGAAACCCAGATGCAAGATAGGAGCATGGTTTGCTTCGAGCCTATTATAGGCACGAAAACTATTTGAGTTGCACTCAACGAAACACATAGGTGCCATGGGGGAAGTGGAACCTCATTTGGATGAGTTTGGATGCGTTGTGAAACCAAGATGCAAGATAGGAGCACGGTTTGCTTTCAACCTACCAAAGGCACAAAAATTATTTGCTTTGAAGTCCATGAAACTCATAGGTGTCTTGGGAGAAGTGGAATCTGGTTTGGATGAGTATGGTTGCGTTGTTAAACCAAGATGCAAGATAGGAGCACAGTTTGCATCGAACCTACCATAGGCACGAAAACAATTTGCTTTGCACTCCATAAAACACATAGGTGCGATGGGAGAAGTGGAACCCCGATTGGATGCGTTGTGAAACCAAGATGCAAGATAGGAGCACGGTTTGCTTCGGACCTACCATAGGCACGAAAACTATTTGCTTTGCACTCCATGAAACACATAGGTGTCATTGGAGAAGTGGAACCTTGTTTGGATGCATTGGGAAACCATGGTGCAAGATAGGAGTATGGTTTGCTTCGAACCTACCATCGGCACCAAAACAATTTGCTTTGCACTCCATGAAACACATAGGTGTCTGCGGAGATGTGGAAACTTGATTGGATGCATTGTGAAACCAAGATGCAAGTCTTGTTTGCTTCGAACCTACCATGGGCACGAAAAGTATTTGCTTTGCACTCCATGAAACTCATAGGTGTCATGGGAAAAGTGAAACCTTGTTTGGATGTGTTTTGATCAATTGTGAATCCAAGATGCAAGATAGGAGCACGATTTGCTTAGAACCTAGCATAGGCACGAAAACTATTTGCTTTGCACTCCATGAAACTCATAGGTGTCATGGGCGAAATGGAACCTCGTTTGGATGAGTATGGATGCATTATTAAACCAAGATGCAACATAGGAGCACGGTTTGCGTAGAACCTAGCATAGGCACGAAAACTATTTGCTTTGCACTCCATGAAACACATAGGTGTCATGGGAGAGGTGGAACCTCATTAGGATGAGCTTGGATGTGTTGTGAAACAAAGATGCAAGATAAGAGCACGGTTTGCTTCGAACCTACCATGGACACGAAAACTATTTGTTTTGCAGTCCATGAAACTCATAGGTGTCATGGGCGAAATGGAACCTCGTTTGGATGAGTATGGATGCATTATTAAACCAAGATGCAACATGGGAGCACGGTTTGCGTAGAACCTAGCATAGGCACGAAAACTATTTGCTTTGCACTCCATGAAACACATAGGTGTCATGGGAGAGGTGGAACCTCATTTGGATGAGCTTGGATGCGTTGTGAAACCAAGATGCAAGATAAGAGCACGGTTTGCTTCGAACCTACCATAGACACGAAAACTATTTGCTTTGCGGTCCATGAAACTCATCGGTGTCATGATAAAAGTGGGACCTCTTTTGGATGTGTTTCGATGCATTGTGAAAGCAGGATGCAAGATAGGAGTATGATTTGCTTCGAACCTTCCATAGGCACGAAAACAATTTGCTTTGGACTCCATGATACACATAGGTGTCATGGGAGAAATGGAACCTCATTTGGATAAGTTTGGATGCGATGTGAAACCAAGATGCAAGATAAGAGCACGGTTTGCTTTGAACCTACCATAGACACGAAAACTATTTGCTTTGCATTCTATGATACTCATAGGTGTCATGGGAAAAGTGGAACCTCTTTTGGAAGTGGTTGGATGCATTGTGAAACCAAGATGCAAGATAGGAGCACGGTTTGCTTCGAACATAGCATTGGCACGAAAACTATTTGCTTTCCAGTCCATGAAACTCATAGGTGTCATGGGAGAGGTGGCACCTCGTTTGGATGAGTATGGATGCGTTGTTAAACCAAGATGCCAGATAGGAGCACGATTTGTTTTGAACCTACCATGGGCACGAAAACTATTTGCTTTGCACTCCATGAAACTCATAGGTGTCATGGAAAAAGTGGAACCTCGTTTGGATGTGATTGGATGCATTGTGAAACGGAGATGCAACATAGGAGCACGGTATGGTAGAACCTAGCATAGGCACGAAAACTATATGCTTTGCACTCCATGAAACACATAGGTGTCATGGGAGAGGTGGAACCTCATTTGGATGAGCTTGGATGCGTTGTGAAACCAAGATGCAAGATAAGAGCACGGTTTGCTTCGAACCTACCATAGACACGAAAACTATTTGCTTTGCGGTCCATGAAACTCATCGGTGTCATGATAAAAGTGGGACCTCTTTTGGATGTGTTTCAATGCATTGTGAAAGCAGGATGCAAGATAGGAGTATGATTTGCTTCGAACCTACCATAGCCACGAAAACAATTTGCTTTGCACTCCATGATACACATAGGTGTCATGGGAGAAATGGAACCTCATTTGGATGTTTGGATGCGTTGTGAAACCAAGATGCCAGATAGGAGCATGGTTTGCTTCGAACCTACCATAGGCACGAAAACTGTTTGCTTTGGCTTCCATGAGACACATAGGTGTCAAGAGAGAAGTGGAAGCTCGATTGGATGAGTTTGATGTGTTGTGAAACCAAGATGCAAGATAGGAGCATGGTTTGCTTCGACCCTATCATAGGCACGAAAACTATTTGCTTTGCACTCAATGAACACACATAGGTGCCATGGGAGAAGTGGAACCTCATTTGGATGAGTTTGGATGCGTTGTGAAACCAAGATGCAAGATAGGAGCACAGTTTGCTTTCAACCTACCAAAGGCACAAAAATTATTTGCTTTGAAGTCCATGAAACTCATAGGTGTCATGGAAGAAGTGGAATTTGGTTTGGATGAGTATGGATGCGTTGTTAAACCAAGATGCAAGATAGGAGCACGGTTTGCTTCGAACCTACCATAGGCACGAAAACTATTTGCTTTGCACTCCATAAAACACATAGGTGCGATGGGAGAAGTGGAACCCCGATTGGATGCGTTGTGAAAACAAGATGCAAGATAGGAGCATGGTTTGCTTCGAACCTACCATTGGCACGAAAACTATTTGCTTTGCACTCCATGAAACACATAGGTGTTATGGGAGAAGTGGAACCTTGTTTGGATGCATAGGGAGACCATGGTGCAAGATAGGAGTACCTGCTTCGAACCTACCATTGGCACCAAAACTATTTGCTTTGCACTCCATGAAACACGTAGGTGTCAGGGGAGAAGTGGAAACTCGATTGGATGCATTGTGAATCCAAGATGCTAGTCTTGTTTGCTTCGAACCTACCATGGGCACGAAAACTTTTTGCTTTGCACTCCATGAAACTCATAGGTGTCATGGGAAAAGTGAAACCTTGTTTGGATATGTTTGATCAATTGTGAAACCAAGATGCAAGATAGGAGCACGGTTTGCTTAGAACCTAGCATAGGCACGAAAACTATTTGCTTTGCACTCCATGAAACTCATAGGTGTCATGGGAGAAATGGAACCTCGTTTGGATGAGTATGGATGCATTATTAAACCAAGATGAGAGAAAGGAGCTTGGTTTGCTTCAAACCTACCATTGGCACGAAAACTATTTGCTTTGCACTCCATGAAACACATGGTGTCAAAGGAGAAGTGGAACCTCATTTCGATGAGTTTGGATTATTGTGAAACCAAGATGCAAGATAGGAGTATGGTTTGCTTTGAACCTACCATCGGCACAAAAACTATTTGCTTTGCACTCCAAGAAACACATAGGTATCATGGGAGAGGTGGAACCTCTTTTGGATGAGTTTAGATACGATGTGAAACTAAGATGCAAGATAAGAGCATGGTTTGCTTCGAGCCTACCATAGACACGAAAACTATTTGCTTTGCATTCCATTAAACTCATAGGTGTCATGGGAAAAGTGGAACCTCTTTTTGATGTGTTTGGATCCATTGTGAGACAAAGATGGAAGATAGGGGCACGGTTTGCTTCGAACATAGCATTGGCACGAAAACTATTTGCTTTCCAGTCCATGAAATTCATAGGTGTCATGGGAGAAGTGGAACCTCGTTTGGATGAGTATGGATGCGTTGTTAAACCAAGATGCAAGATAGGAGCACAGTTTGTTTCGAACCTACCATAGGCACAAAAACTATTTGCTTTGCACTCCATGAAACTCATAGGTGTCACGGGAAAAGTGGAACCTCGTTTGGATGTGATTGGATGCATTGTGAAACCAAGATGCAACATAGGAGCACGGTTTGCGTAGAACCTGGCATAGGCACGAAAACTATTTGATTTGCACTCCATGAAACACAGAGGTGTCATGGGAGAGGTGGAACCTCATTTGGATGTGTTGTGAAACCAAGATGCAAGATAAGAGCACGGTTTGCTTCGAACCTACCATAGACACGAAAACTATGTGCTTTGCAGTCCATGAAACTCATAGGTGTCATGATAAAAGTGGGACCTCTTTTGGATGTGTTTCGATGCATTGTGAAAGCAGGATGCAAGATAGGACTATGGTTTGCTTCGAACCTACCATAGGCACAAAAACAATTTGCTTTGGACTCCATGAAACACATAGGTGTCATGGGAGAAATGGAACCTCATTTGGATGAGTTTGGATGCGTTGTGAAACCAAGATGCAAGATAGGAGCATGGTTTGCTTCTAACCAACCATAGGCACGAAAACTATTTGCTTTGCACTCCATGAAAGTCAAAAGTGTCAAGGGAGAAGAGGAAGCTCGTTTGGATGAGTTTGATGTGTTGTGAAACCAAGATGCAAGATAGGAGCATTGTTTGCTTCGAGCCTATCATAGGCACGAAAACTATTTGCTTTGCACTCAATGAAACAAATAGGTGCCATGGGAGAAGTGGAACCTAATTTGGATGAGTTTGGATGCGTTGTGAAACCAAGATTCAAGATAGGAGCACAGTTTGCTTTGAACCTACCATAGGCACAAAAATTATTTGCTTTGAAGTCCATGAAACTCATAGGTGTCATGGGAGAAGTGGAACCTGGTTTGGATGAGTATGGATGCTTTGTTTAACCAAGATGCAAGATAGGAGCATGGTTTGCTTCGAACCTACCATAGGCACGAAAACTATTTGCTTTGCACTCCATAAAACACATAGGTGCGATGGGAGAAGTGGAACCCCGATTGGATGCGTTATGAAACCAAGATGCAAGATAGGAGCACGGTTTGCTTTGAACCTACCATAGGCACGAAAACTATTTGCTTTGCATTCCATGAAACTCATAGGTGTCATGGGAAAAATGGAACCTCTTTTGGAAGTGTTTGGATGCATTGTGAAACCAAGATGAAAGATAGGAGCACGGTTTGCTTCGAACATAGCATTGGCACGAAAACTATTTGCTTTCCAGTCCATGAAACTCATAGGTGTCATGGGAGAAGTGGAACCTCGTTTGGATGGATGCGTTGTTAAACCAAGATGCAAGATAGGAGCACGGTTTGTTTCGAACCTACCATAGGCACAAAAACTATTTTCTTTGCACTCCATGAAACTCATAGGTGTCGTGGGAAAAGTGGAACCTCGTTTGGATGTGATTGGATGCATTGTGAAACCAAGATGCAACATAGGAGCACGGTTTGCGTAGAACCTGGCATAGGCACGAAAAATATTTGCTTTGCACTCCATGAAACTCATAGGTGTCATGGGAAAAGTGGAACCTCGTTTGGATGTGATTGGATGCATTGTGAAACCTAGATGCAACATAGGAGCACGGTTTGCGTAGAACCTAGCATAGGCACAAAAACTATTTGATTTGCACTCCATGAAACACATAGGTGTCATGGGAGAGGTGGAACCTCATTTGGATGAGTTTGGATGTGTTGTGAAACCAAGATGCAAGATAAGAGCACGGTTTGCTTCGAACCTACCATAGACAGGAAAACTATTTGCTTTGCAGTCCATGAAACTCATATGTGTCATGATAAAAGTGGGACCCCTTTTGGATGTGTTTCGATGCATTGTGAAAGCAGGATGCAAGATAGGAGTATGGTTTGCTTCGAACCTACCATAGGCACGAAAACAATTTGCTTTGGACTCCATGATACACATAGGTGTCATGGGAGAAATGGAACCTCATTTGGATGAGTTTGGATGCGTTGTGAAACCAAGATGCAAGATAGGAGCATGGTTTGCTTGGAACCTACCATAGGCACGAAAACGATTTGCTTTGGACTCCATGATACACATAGGTGTCATGGAAGAATTGGAAACTCGATTGGATGTGTTGTGAAACCAAGATGCAAGATAGGAGCACAGTTTGCTTTGAACCTACCACAGGCACGAAAACTATTTGCTCTGCCCTCCATGAAACTCATAGGTGTCATGGGAATAGTGGAACCATGTTTGGATGTGTTTGGATGCATTGTGAAATCAAGATGCAAGATAGGAGCACGGTTTGCTTAGAACCTAGTATAGGCACGAAAACTATTTGCTTTGCACTCCATGATACTCATATGAGTCATGGGAGAAATGGAACCTCGTTTGGATGAGTATGGATGCATTGTTACAAGATGCAAGATAGGAGCATGGTTTGCTTCAATCCTACCATAGGCACGAAAACTATTTGCTTTGCACTCCATGAAACACATAGGTGTCAAGGGAGAACTGGAACCTCATTTGGATGAGTTTGGATTATTGTGAAACCAAGGTTCAAGATAGGAGCATGGTTTGCTTCGAAGCTACCATAGGCAGAAAAACTATTTGCTTTGCACTCCATGAAACACATAGGTGTCTTGGGAGAGCTGGAACTTCATTGCGATGAGTTTGGATGCGATGTGATACCAAGATGCAAGATAAGAGCACGGTTTTGCTTCGAACCTACCGTAGACACGAAAAGTATTTGCTTTGCACTCAATGAAAGATATAGGTGTCATGGGAAAAGTTGAACCTCTTTTGGATGTGTTTCGATGCAATGGGAAACCAAGATGTAAGATAGGAGCACGGTTTGCTTCGAACATAGCATTGGCACGAAAACTATATGCTTTCCAGTCCATGAAAATCATAGGTGTCATGGGAGAAGTGGAACCTCGTTTGGATGAGTATAGATGCGTTGTTATACGAAGATGCAAGATAGGAGCACGGTTTGCATAGAACCTAGCATAGGAACGAAAGCTATTTGCTATGCACTCCATGAAACTCATAGGTGTCATGGGAAAAGTGGAACCTCGTTTGGATGTGATTGGATGCATTGTGAAACCAAGATGCAAGATAGGAGCACGGTTTGCTTGGAACCTAGCATAGGCACGAAAAGTATTTGCTTTGCACTCCATGAAACTCACTGGTGCCATGGGGCAAATGGAACCTCGTTTGGATGAGTATGGATGCGTTGTTAAACCAAGATGCAAGATAGGAGCATGGTTTCCTTCAATCCTACCATAGGCACGAAAACTATTTCCTTTGCACTCCATGAAACTCATAGGTGTCATGGGAAAAGTGGAACCTTGTTTGGATGTATTTGGATGCATTGTGAAACCAAGATGCAAGATAGGAGCACGGTTTGCTTAGAACCTAGCATAGGCATGAAAACTGTTTGCTTTGCACTCCATGAAACTCATAGGTGTCATAGAAGAAATGGAAGCTCATTTGGATGAGTATGTATGCATTGTGAAACCGGGATGCAAGATAGGAGCACGGTTTGCTTCGAACCTATCATTGGCACGAAAACTTTTTCCTTTCCAGTCCATGAAACTCATCGGTGTCATGGGAGAAGTGGAACCTTGTTTGGATGCATTGGGAAACCATGTTGCAAAATAGAAGTATGGTTTGCTTCAAACCTACCATCGGCACCAAAACTATTTGCTTTGCACTCCATGGAGCACATAGGTGTCATGGGAGAAGTGGAAACTCGATTGGATGCATTGTGAAACCAAGATGCAAGTCTGGAGCACGGTTTGCTTCGAACCTACCATGGGCACGAAAACTATTTGCTATGCACTCCATGAAACTCATAGGTGTCATGGGAGAAATGGAACCTCGTTTGGATGAGTATGGATGCATTAGTAAACCTAGATGCAAGATAGGAGCATGGTTTGCTTCAAACCTACCATAGGAACGAAAACTATTTGCTTTGCACTCCATGAAACTAATAGGTGTCATGGGAGAAACTGATATGAACCCGCTAGGGTTCGTGGTCGATCTTTCGATGAGAGGCGTGAGATAACTCGATTGGTGGAAGGAGATGACGTTCACGGCCCGACTACAGCCTTCCAAGACCGCGCCTTAGCGACCGATACACCAACTCCAGCGGTTGCACGCGATCTTGCGGAGCACGACCAACCAAACCACTAGGGTTATTCCTGCAAGCAATCGAAGAACCAACAAGAACAAGAAGAACAAGCACTCAATTGCAAATATGAGATGAAAGTTCAGATCTGATACACATGAAGGTGGGGTTCTGAATCGAGTAGAACGGATGGTCTAGTCGACACACGCGTCTACAAGGAAGTAGCAGCGGCTAAACTTACATCAAAAACAAAACCCAATCTGTTTGTGGCGGCTACAGAGGTATATAAGATGGTTGAGGACGACCTGGATGTGGTGGAGGTCGTCCCACAACCCTAGGACACGCCCCTATTGGGCCCCACTTGATACACGGCCCATTAGGCAATAATTAGGTGACGCAGCACCGCAGACAGAAAAAGTTCTCGTCATTAAATAGATGATTGCGGACACTTCATATGCTTTCCAAAGAGTCCTAGAATGTCCCAATCGGACTCCGTATGAAGTCGTGGTGACCGTCTCAAGTTGGGACTCTGCTGAAGTCCGAATTCCACACCAAAACGTGTTGGACTTGAACTCTTTCCTTCCTTGGGCTATAAGTGATGTGGTGGCCTGATGGAGGACGTTTGGAATACTTAGATTTGGTCCCCAATCAACTTTATTATCCTTCCATGCTTTCCATATGCAATCAAACACTCCCTTGATCCATGTAAGTAATTCTGCAAATGAGAATATACACACTTTATGGTGCAACACCAATTCATCAAATGTATCAATAATAAGACTCATATAGGATGGTTTCACCTTTGGTTTAGAATTGGTTAACATGGTCATATCCAAGCCTATGATGTCCTCATCAGAAACGGAACCTCGTTTGGATGAGTATGGATGCATTATTAAACCTAGATGCAAGATAGGAGCATGGTTTGCTTCAAACCTACCATAGGCACGAAAACTATTTGCTTTGCACTCCATGAAACACATGGTGTCATGGGAGAAGTGGAACCTCATTTGGATGAGTTTGGATTATTGTGAAACGAAGATGCAAGATGGGAGAATGGTTTGCTTCGAACCTACCATCGGCACAAAAACTATTTGCTTTGCACTCCATGAAACACATAGGTGTCATGGGAGAGGTGGAACCTGTTTTGGATGAGTTTGGATGCGAAGTGAAACCAAGAAGCAAGATAAGAGCATAGTTTGCTTCGAACCTACCATAGACACGAAAACTATTTGCTTTGCATTCCATGAAACTCATAGGTGTCATGGGAAATGTGGAACCTCTTTTTGAAGTGTTTGGATCCATTGTGAAACAAAGATGCAAGATAGGAGCACGGTTTGCTTCGAGCATAGCATTGACATGAAAACTATTTGCTTTCCAGTCCATGAAATTCATAGGTGTCATGGGAAAAGTGGAACCTCATTTGGATGAGTATGGATGCATTGTTAAACCAAGATGGAAGATAGGTGCACGGTTTGTTTCGAACCTACCATAGGCACAAAAACTATTTGCTTTGCACTCCACGCAACTCATAGGTGTCATGGGAAAAGTGGAACCTCGTTTGGATGTGATTGGATGCATTGTGAAACCAAGATGCAACATAGGAGCACGGTTTGCGTAGAACCTAGCATAGGCACGAAAACTATTTGATTTGCAATCCATGAAACACATAGGTGTCATGGGAGAGGTGGAACCTCATTTGGATGAGTTTGGATGTGTTGTGAAACCAAGATGCAAGATAAGAGCACGGTTTGCTTCGAACCTACCATAGACACGAAAACTTTGTGCTTTGCAGTCCATGAAACCCATAGGTGTCATGATTAAAGTGGGACCTCTTTTGGATGTGTTTGGATGCATTGTGATTGCAGGATGCAAGATAGGAGTATGGTTTGCTTCGAACCTACCATAGGCACGAAAACAATATGCTTTGGACTCCATGATACACATAGGTGTCATGGGAGAAATGGACCCTCATTTGGATGAGTTTGGATGCGTTGTGAAACCAAGATGCAAGATAGGAGCACGGTTTGCTTCTAACCTACCATAGGCACGAAAACTACTTGCTTTGCACTCAATGAAACACATAGGTGCCATGGGAGAAGTGGAACCTCATTTGGATGAGTTTGGATGCGTTGTGAAACCAAGATGCAAGATAGGAGCACGGTTTGCTTTGAACCTACCTGATACGCGCATACGCGCGACGGATCACGCGTGAGCTGCTGTTGTTGCCCGATCTTCATGGTGGAGCAAAGGAGAAAAGATAACTGTCGCTGCACGACCTGATGGAGAGGTAGTGCACCACGAGATGTTGCACCCGCGACGAACTGCCGAGACATCCACCCTTCCATGCATCGATGAAAACCAGCCCACGCAATCACGCCGTAAAGACGTGAAGCACAAACTGGGTGAACCGTAGTTCGGCGTTCTACAACCCCCTTAGGAATCGAAAGAACTAAGTTGCAAAGCACTCATGCCTTACCATAGATTTCCAAATATTCTCTCCATCGGAGAAGAACACACACAAGGTGGCTATCTTATCATTATCAAAAGTCTCTTATCTTATCTTATTACAATGGAGGATTACATGGATATTTATACTCAGGAACATCCCTCCTGGTTGGGTGTGAACAGAGGCATAAATAAAAGAAAGTGGAAGGTCATCTTGGTGGAGAAATTGAAAGGTCTTCTTTGATTCTCGGGCAGCCACCAATAGCTAATGCTATCTCCACTAAAACAGCCATAACTCCTAGCTCGGAAGTCCAAAAGATGCACCGTTTGTTGCATTGGAAACTAGACTTCAATAGCTTTCTTCACACATGTATTGGGCATGCTAAAACTGCACAGAGATGGTCGCATAGCTCATGGAACAAGAACCACTAGACCACTGAAAATTGTTTTGACGGTTAACGGAATTGCACAATATGCCATGGACAATCCTCATCACTACCATAGGCACAAAAATTATTTGCTTTGAAGTCCATGAAACTCATAGGTGTCACGGGAGAAGTGGAACCTGGTTTGGATGTGTATGGATGCGTTGTTAAACCAAGATGCAAGATAGGAGCACGGTTTGCTTCGAACCTACCATAGGCACGACACTATTTGCTTTGCACTCCATGAATCACAAAGGTGTCGTGGGAGAAGTGGAATCTTGTTTGGATGCATTGGGAAACCATGTTGCAAAATAGGAGTATGGTTTGCTTCGAAACTACCATCAGCACCAAAACTATTTTCTTTGCACTCCATGGAACACATAGGTGTCATGGGAGAAGTGGAAACTCGATTGGATGCATTGTGAAACCAAGATGCAAGTCTGGAGCACGGTTTGCTTCGAACCTACCATGGGCACGAAAACTATTTGCTATGCACTCCATGAAACTCATAGGTGTCATGGGAAAAGTGAAACCTTGTTTGTATGTGTTTTGATGCATTGTGAAACCAAGATGCAAGATAGGAGCACGGTTTGCTTGGAACCTAGCATATGCACGAAAACTATTTGCTTTGCACTCCATGAAACTCATAGGTGTCATGGGAGAAATGGAACCTCGTTTGGATGAGTATGGATGCATTATTAAACCTAGATGCAAGATAGGAGCATGGTTTGCTTCAAACCTACCATAGGCACGAAAACTATTTGCTTTGCACTCCATGAAACACATGGTGTCAAGGGAGAAGTGGAACCTCATTTGGATGAGTTTGGATTATTGTGAAACCAAGATGCAAGATGGGAGTATGGTTTGCTTCGAACCTACCATCGGCACAAAAACTATTTGCTTTGCACTCCATGAAACACATAGGTGTCATGGGAGAGGTGGAACCTCTTTTGGATGAGTTTGGATGCGATGTGAAACCAAGATGCAAGATAAGAGCATGGATTGCTTCGAACCTACCATAGACACGAAAACTATTTGCTTTGCATTCCATGAAACTCATAGGTGTCATGGGAAATGTGGAACCTCTTTTTGAAGTATTTGGATCCATTGTGAAACAAAGATGCAAGATAGGAGCACGGTTTGCTTCGAACATAGCATTGGCACGAAAACTATTTGCTTTCCTGTCCATGAAATTCATAGGTGTCATGGGTGAAGTGGAACCTCGTCAGTATGGATGCGTTGTTAAACCAAGATGCAAGATAGGAGCACGGTTTGTTTCGAAGCTACCATAGGCACAAAAACTATTTGCGTTGCACTCCATGAAACTCATAGGTGTCATGGGAAAAGTGGAACCTCGTTTGGATGTGATTGGATGCATTGTGAAACCAAGATGCAACATAGGAGCACGGTTTGAGTAGAACCTAGCATAGGCACGAAAACTATTTGATTTGCAGTCCATGAAACCTATAGGTGTCATGGGAGAGGTGGAACCTCATTTGGATGAGTTTGGATGTGTTGTAAAACCAAGATGCAATATAATGGCACTGTTTGCTTCGAACCTACCATAGACACGAAAACTATGTGCTTTGCAGTCCATGAAACCCATAGGTGTCATGATTAAAGTGGGACCTCTTTTGGATGTGTTTGGATGCATTGTGAATGCAGGATGCAAGATAGGAGTATGGCTTGCTTCGAACCTACCATAGGCACGAAAACAATTTGCTTTGGACTCCATGATACACATAGGTGTCATGGGAGAAATGGAACCTCATTTGGATCAGTTTGGATGCGTTGTGAAACCAAGATGCAAGATAGGAGCATGGTTCGCTTCTAACCTACCATAGGCATGAAAACTATTTGCTTTGCACTCCATGAAACTCAAAAGTGTCAAGGGAGAAGTGGAAGCTCGTTTGGATGCATTAGATGTGTTGTGAAACCAAAATGCAAGATAGGAGCATGGTTTGCTTCGAGCCTATCATAGGCACGAAAACTATTTGCTTTGCACTCAATGAAACACATAGGTGCCATGGGAGAAGTGGAACCTCATTTGGATGAGTTTGGATTCGTTGTCAAACCAAGATGCAAGATAGGAGCACGGTTTGCTTTGAACCTACCATAGGCACAAAAATTATTTGCTTTGAAGTCCATGAAACTCATAGGTGTCATGGGAGAAGTGGAACCTGGTTTGGATGAGTATGGATGCGTTGTTAAACAAAGATGCAAGATAGGAGCACGGTTTGCTTCGAACCTACCATCGGCACGACACTATTTGCTTTGCACTCCATGAAACACATAGGTGTCATGGGAGAAGTGGAACCTTGTTTGGATGCATTGGGAAACCATGTTGCAAAATTGGAGTATGGTTTGCTTTGAACCTACCATCGGCACCAAAACTATTTGCTTTGCACTCCATGGAACACATAGGTGTCATGGGAGAAGGGGAAACTCGATAGGATGCATTGTGAAACCAAGATGCAAGTCCGGAGCACGGTTTGCTTCGAACCTACCATGGGTACGAAAACTATTTGCTATGCACTCCATGAAACTCATAGGTGTCATGGGAAAAGTGAAACCTCGTTTGGATGTGATTCGATGCATTGTGAAACCAAGATGCAACATAGGAGCACGGTTTGCGTAGAACCTAGCATAGGCACGAAAACTATTTGATTTGCAGTCCATGAAACACATAGGTGTCATGGGAGAGGTGGAACCTCATTTGGATGTGTTTGGATGTGTTGTGAAACCAAGATGCAAGATAAGAGCACGGTTTGCTTCGAACCTACCATAGACACGAAAACTATGTGCTTTGCAGTCCATGAAACCCATAGGTGTCATGATTAAAGTGGGACCTCTTTTGGATGTGTTTGGATGCATTGTGAATGCAGGATGCAAGATAGGAGTATGGTTTGCTTTGAACCTACCATAGGCACGAAAACAATTTGCTTTGGACTCCATGATACACATAGGTGTCATGGGAGAAATGGAACCTCATTTGGATGAGTTTGGATGCGTTGTGAAACCAAGATGCAAGATAGGAGCATGGTCTGCTTCTAACCTACCATAGGCACGAAAACTATATGCTTTGCACTCCATGAAACTCAAAAGTGTCAAGGGAGAAGTGGAAGCTCGTTTGGATGCATTTGATGTGTTGTGAAACCAAGATGCAAGATAGGAGCATGGTTTGCTTCGAGCCTATCATAGGCACGAAAACTATTTGCTTTGCACTCAATGAAACACATAGGTGCCATGGGAGAAGTGGAACCTCATTTGGATGTGTTTGGATGCGTTGTGAAACCAAGATGCAAGATAGGAGCACGGTTTGCTTTGAACCTACCATAGGCACAAAAATTATTTGCTTTGAAGTCCATGAAACTCAAAGGTGTCACGGGAGAAGTGGAACCTGGTTTGGATGAGTATGGATGCGTTGTTAAACCAAGATGCAAGATAGGAGCACGGTTTGCTTCGAACCTACCATAGGCACGACACTATTTGCTTTGCACTCCATGAAACACATCGGTATCATGGGAGAAGTGGAATCTTGTTTGGATGCATTGGGAAACCATGTTGCAAAATAGGAGTATGGTTTGCTTCAAACCTACCATCGGCACCAAAACTATTTGCTTTGCACTCCATGAAACTTATAGGTGTCATTGGAGAAGTGGAACCTTGTTTGGATGCATTGGGAAACCATGGTGCAAGATAGGAGTATGGTTTGCTTCGAACCTACCATCGGCACCAAAACTATTTGCTTTGCACTCCATGAAACACATAGGTGTCTGCGGAGAAGTGGAAACTTGATTGGATGCATTGTGAAACCAAGATGCAAGTCTTGTTTGCTTCGAACCTACCATGGGCACGAAAACTATTTGCTATGCACTCCATGAAACTCATAGGTGTCATGGGAAAAGTGAAACCTTGTTTGGATGTGTTTTGATGCATTGTGAAACCAAGATGCAAGATAGGAGCACGGTTTGCTTGGAACCTAGCATATGCACGAAAACTATTTGCTTTGCACTCCATGAAACTCATAGGTGTCATGGGAGAAATGGAACCTCGTTTGGATGAGTATGGATGCATTATTACACCTAGATGCAAGATAGGAGCATGGTTTGCTTCAAACCTACCATAGGCACGAAAACTATTTGCTTTGCACTCCATGAAACACATGGTGTCAAGGGAGAAGTGGAACCTCATTTGGATGAGTTTGGATTATTGTGAAACCAAGATGCAAGATGGGAGTATGGTTTGCTTCGAACATACCATCGGCACAAAAACTATTTGCTTTGCACTCCATGAAACACATAGGTGTCATGGGAGAGGTGGAACCTCTTTTGGATGAGTTTGGATGCGATGTGAAACTAAGATGCAAGATAAGAGCATGGTTTGCTTCGAACTTACCATAGACACGAAAACTATTTGCTTTGCATTCCATGAAACTCATAGGTGTCATGGGAAATGTGGAACCTCTTTTTGAAGTGTTTGGAGCCATTGTGAAACAAAGATGCAAGATAGGAGCACGGTTTCCTTCGAACATAGCATTGGCACGAAAACTATTTGCTTTCCAGTCCATGAAATTCATAGGTGTCATGGGTGAAGTGGAACCTCGTTTCGATGAGTATGGATGCGTTGTTAAACCAAGATGCAAGATAGGAGCACGGTTTGTTTCGAACCTACCATGGGCACAAAAACTATTTGCTTTGCACTCCATGAAACTCATAGGTGTCATGGGAGAAGGGGAAACTCGATTGGATGCATTGTGAAACCAAGGTGCAAGTCCGGAGCACGGTTTGCTTCGAACCTACCATGGGTACGAAAACTGTTTGCTATGCACTCCATGAAACTCATAGGTGTCATGGGACAAGGGAAACCTTGTTTGGATGTGTTTTGATGCATTGTGAAACCAAGATGCAAGATAGGAGCACGGTTTGCTTGGAACCTAGCATAGGCACGAAAACTATTTGCTTTGCACTCCATGAAACTCATAGGTGTCATGGGAGAAATGGAACCTCGTTTGGATGAGTATGGATGCATTATTAGACCTAGATGCAAGATAGGAGCATGGTTTGCTTCAAACCTACCATAGGCACGATAACTATTTGCTTTGCACTCCTTGAAACACATGGTGTCAAGGGAGAAGTGGAACCTCATTTGGATGAGTTTGGATTATTGTGAAACTAAGATGCAAGATGGGATTATGGTTTGCTTCGAACCTACCATCGGCACAAAAACTATTTGCTTTGCACTCCATGAAACACATAGGTGTCATGGGAGAGGTGGAACCTCTTTTGGATGAGTTTGGATGCGATGTGAAACCAAGATGCAAAATAAGAGCATGGTTTGCTTCGAACTTACCATAGACACGAAAACTATTTGCTTTGCATTCCATGAAACTCATAGGTGTCATGGGAAATGTGGAACCTCTTTTTGAAGTGTTTGGAGCCATTGTGAAACAAAGATGCAAGATAGGAGCACGGTTTGCTTCGATCATAGCATTGGCACGAAAACTATTTGCTTTCCAGTCCATGAAATTCATAGGTGTCATGGGAGAAGTGGAACCTCGTTTGGATGAGTATGGATGCGTTGTTAAACCAAGATGCAAGATAGGAGCACGGTTTGTTTCGAACCTACCATAGGCACAAAAACTATTTGCTTTGCACTCCATGAAACTCATAGGTGTCATGGGAAAAGTGGAACCTCGTTTGGATGTGATTGGATGCATTGTGAAACCAAGATGCAACATAGGAGCACGGTTTGCGTAGAACCTAGCATAGGCACGAAAACTATTTGATTTGCAGTCCATGAAACACATAGGTGTCATGGGAAAGGTGGAACCTCATTTGGATGAGTTTGGATGTGTTGTGAAACCAAGATGCAAGATAAGAGCACGGTTTGCTTCGAACCTACCATAGACACGAAAACTATGTGCTTTGCAGTCCATGAAACCCATAGGTGTCATGATTAAAGTGGGACCTCTTTTGGATGTGTTTGGATGCATTGTGAATGCAGGATGCAAGATAGGAGTATGGTTTGCTTCGAACCTACCATAGGCACGAAAACAATTTGCTTTGGACTCCATGATACACATAGGTGTCATGGGAGAAATGGAACCTCATTTGGATGAGTTTGGATGCGTTGTGAAACCAAGATGCAAGATAGGAGCATGGTTTGCTTCTAACCTACCATAGGCACGAAAACTATTTGCTTTACACTCCATGAAACTCAAAAGTGTCAAGGGAGAAGTGGAAGCTCGTTTGGATGCATTTGATGTGTTGTGAAACCAAGATGCAAGATAGGAGCATGGTTTGCTTCGAGCCTATCATAGGCACGAAAACTATTTGCTTTGCACTCAATGAAACACATAGGTGCCATGGGAGAAGTGGAACCTCATTTGGATGTGTTTGGATGCGTTGTGAAACCAAGATGCAAGATAGGAGCACGGTTTGCTTTGAACCTACCATAGGCACAAAAATTATTTGCTTTGAAGTCCATGAAACTCAAAGGTGTCACGGGAGAAGTGGAACCTGGTTTGGATGAGTATGGATGCGTTGTTAAACCAAGATGCAAGATAGGAGCACGGTTTGCTTCGAACCTACCATAGGCACGACACTATTTGCTTTGTACTCCATGAAACACATAGGTGTCATGGGAGATGTGGAATCTTGTTTGGATGTATTGGGAAACCATGTTGCAAAATAGGAGTATGGTTTGCTTCGAACCTACCATCGGCACCAAAACTATTTGCTTTGCACTCCATGGAACACATAGGTGTCATGGGAGAAGTGGAAACTCGATTGGATGCATTGTGAAACCAAGATGCAAGTCTGGAGCACGGTTTGCTTCGAACCTACCATGGGCACGAAAACTATTTGCTATGCACTCCATGAAACTCATAGGTGTCATGGGAAAAGTGAAACCTTGTTTGGATGTGTTTTGATGCATTGTGAAACCAAGATGCAAGATAGGAGCACGGTTTGCTTGGAACCTAGCATATGCACGAAAACTATTTGCTTTGCACTCCATGAAACTCATAGGTGTCATGGGAGAAATGGAACCCTCGTTTGGATGAGTATGGATGCATTATTAAAACTAGATGCAAGATAGGAGCATGGTTTGCTTCAAACCTACCATAGGCACGAAAACTATTTGCTTTGCACTCCATGAAACACATGGTGTCAAGGGAGAAGTGGAACCTCATTTGGATGAGTTTGGATTATTGTGAAACCAAGATGCAAGATGGGAGTATGGTTTGCTTCAAACCTACCATCGGCACAAAAACTATTTGCTTTGCACTCCATGAAACACATAGGTGTCAGGGGAGAGGTGGAACCTCTTTAGGATGAGTTTGGATGCGATGTGAAACCAAGATGCAAGATAAGAGCATGGTTTGCTTCGAACCTACCATAGACACGAAAACTATTTGCTTTGCATTCCATGAAACTCATAGGTGTCATGGGAAATGTGGAACCTCTTTTTGAAGTGTTTGGATCCATTGTGAAACAAAGATGCAAGATAGGAGCACGGTTTGTTTCGAACATAGCATTGGCACGAAAACCATTTGCTTTCCAGTCCATGATATTCATAGGTGTCATGGGTGAAGTGGAACCTCGTTTGGATGAGTATGGATGCGTTGTTAAACCAAGATGCAAGATGGGAGCACGGTTTGTTTCGAACCAACCATAGGCACAAAAACTATTTGCTTTGCACTCCATGAAACTCATAGGTGTCATGGGAAAAGTGGAACCTCGTTTGGATGCATTTGATGTGTTGTCAAACCAAGATGCGTGATAGCAGCATGGTTTGCTTCGAGCCTATCATAGGCACGAAAACTATTTGATTTGCACTCCATGAAACACATAGGTGTCATGGGAGAGGTGGAACCTCATTTGGATGAGTTTGGATGTGTTGTGAAACCAAGATGCAAGATAAGAGCACGGTTTGCTTCGAACCTACCATAGACACGAAAACTATGTGCTTTGCAGTCCATGAGACGCATAGGTGTCATGATTAAAGTGGGACGTCTTTTGGATGTGTTTCAATGCATTGTGAAAGCAGGATGCAAGATAGGAGTATGGTTTGCTTCGATCCTACCATAGGCACGAAAACAATTTGCTTTGGACTCCATGATACACATAGGTGTCATGGGAGAAATGGAACCTCATTTGGATGAGTTTGGATGCGTTGTGAAAGCAAGATGCAAGATAGGAGCATGGTTTGCTTCTAACCTACCATAGGCGCGAAAACTATTTGCTTTGCACTCCATGAAAGTCAAAAGTGGTCGAGGGAGAAGTGGAAGCTCGTTTGGATGCATTTGATGTGTTGTGAAACCAGGATGCAAGATAGGAGCATGGTTTGCTTCGAGCCTATCATAGGCACGAAAACTATTTGCTTTGCACTCAATGAAACACATAGGTGCCATGGGAGAAGTGGAACCTCATTTGGATGAGTTTGGATGCGTTGTGAAACCAAGATGCAAGATAGGAGCTCGGTTTGCTTTGAACCCACCATAGGCACAAAAATTATTTACTTTGAAGTCCATGAAACTCATAGGTGTCATGGGAGAAGTGGAACCTGGTACGGATGAGTATGGATGCGTTGTCAAACCAAGATGCAAGATAGGAGCACGGTTTGCTTGGAACCTAGCATAGGCACGAATACTATTTGCTTTGCACTCCATGAAACTCATAGGTGTCATGGGAGAAATGGAACCTCGTTTGGATGAGTATGGATGCATTATTAAACCTAGATGCAAGATAGGAGCATGGTTTGCTTCAAACCTACCATAGGCACGAAAACTATTTGCTTTGCACTCCATGAAACACATGGTGTCAAGGGAGAAGTGGAACCTCATTTGGATGAGTTTGGATTATTGTGAAACCAAGATGCAAGATGGGAGTATGGTTTGCTTCAAACCTACCATCGGCACAAAAACTATTTGCTTTGCACTCCATGAAACACATAGGTGTCATGGGAGAGGTGGAACCTCTTTTGGATGAGTTTGGATGCGATGTGAAACCAAGATGCAAGCATGGTTTGCTTCGAACCTACCATAGACACGAAAACTATTTGCTTTGCATTCCATGAAACTCATAGGTGTCATGGGAAATGTGGAACCTCTTTTTGAAGTGTTTGGATCCATAGTGAAACAAAGATGCAAGATAGGAGCACGGTTTGCTTCGAACATAGCATTGGCACGAAAACTGTTTGCTTTCCAGTCCATGAAATTCATAGGTGTCATGGGAGAAGTTGAACCTCGTTTGGATGAGTATGGATGCGTTGTTAAACCAAGATGCAAGATAGGAGCACGGTTTGCTTCGAACATAGCATCGGCACAAAAACTATTTGCTTTGCACCCCATGAAACTCATAGGTGTCATGGGAAAAGTGGAACCTCGTTTGGATGTGATTGGATGCATTGTGAAACCAAGATGCAACATAGGAGCACGGTTTGCGTAGAACCTAGCATAGGCACGAAAACTATTTGATTTGCAATCCATGAAACACATAGGTGTCATGGGCGAGGTGGAACCTCATTTGGATGAGTTTGGATGTGTTGTGAAACCAAGAAGCAAGATAAGAGCACGGTTTGCTTCGAACCTACCATAGACACGAAAACTATGTGCTTTGCAGTCCATGAAACTCATAGGTGTCATGATAATAGTGGGACCTCTTTTGGATGTGTTTCGATGCATTGTGAAAGCAGGATGCAAGATGGGAGTATGGTTTGCTTCGAACCTACCATAGGCACGAAAACAATTTGCTTTGGACTCCATGATACACATAGGTGTCATGGGAGAAATGGAACCTCATTTGGATGAGTTTGGATGCGTTGTGAAACCAAGATGCAAGATAGGAGCATGGTTTGCTTCTAACCTACCTGATAGAAACACAAGCGCGTACGGATCGCACGTGTGCTGCTATAGTGGCCCAATCTTCATGGTGGAGCGTAGGAGAAAAGATGATAACTATCGCTGCACGACCTGATGGAGAGGTAGTGCACCACGAGATGTTGCACCCGCGACGAACTGCCGAGACATCCACCCTTCCATGCATCGACGAAAACCAGCCCACGCAATCACGCCGTAAAGACGTGAAGCACAAACTGGGTGAACCGTAGTTCGGCGTTCTACAACCCCCTCAGGAATCGAAAGAACTAAGTTGCAAAGCACTCATGCCTTACCACAGATTTCCAAATATTCTCTCCATCGGAGAAGAACACACACAAGGTGGCTATCTTATCATTATCAAAAGTCTCTTACAATGGAGGATTACATGGGATATTTATATTCTAGAACAACCCTCCAGTAGGTGTAAACATGGGTACTAATTGATGTAGTTGAAAGGCCATCTTAGTGGAGCACATGAGCAGTCTTCACTTCATCTCGCGCAGCCACCATCAGCATGTGCAGCATCCACTAAAACACTCATAACTCCTAGCTGGGAAGTCCACAAGATGCACCGTTTGTTGCGTTGGAAACTAGACTTCAATAGCTTTCTTCGCACATGTATTGGGCATGCTAAAAACTGCTAAGAGATGGTCGCATAGCTCATGGAACAAGAACCACTGGACCACTGAAAATTGTATTGACGGTTAACGGAATTGCACAATATGCCATGGACAATCCTCATCATTCTCCCTTCCTTCAAAATGAGTCGTCCTCGACTCATGCTGATTATTGTAGGATATATGGCCGTTGATTATTATGGACTCAACAGAACAAGGTAGATAAACACAAACTTGTCAGCCTTCAAAACGAGTCGTCCTCGACTCGTGCTCGTGGCAGCAGCAAGAATGAACATTATTGGACACTAGACTCAAGGAAGAAAAAGGACTTGACTAGGAACACGGGATAACAGATAACTACACATACTAGTCGCACTACTGGGATACAACTCCAATTAGTATCAACCTGATCAAACATCTAGGAGATTTTGGTGAGAGAAAACAAGTCCACGCAATCACACCATATAGATGTGAAGGCACGAATAGGATGAACAAAAAGTTCATCTCTCAACAATCTCTACCGTATGATTGTTCAAATAAGATCAACACCAAAATAGAATTGATAAACCAGTGCTGCAGAAGGAATAAGGTAGCTTGCTCACACCATGACAACCGTGTCTCTGATACCAAATGATATGCGCACACGCGCGACGGATCACGCGTGAGCTGCTGTTGTTGCCCGATCTTCATGGTGGAGCAAAGGAGAAAAGATAACTATCGCTGCACGACCTGATGGAGAGGTAGTGCACCACGAGATGTTGCACCCGCGACGAACTGCCGATACATCCACCCTTCCATGCGTCGACGAAAACCAGCCCACGCAATCACGCCGTAAAGACGTGAAGCATAAACTGGGTGAACCGCAGTTCAGCGTTCTACAATCCCCTCAGGAATCGAAAGAACTAAGTTGCAAAGCACTCATGCCTTACCACAGATTTCCAAATATTCTCTCCATCGGAGTACCAAATGATAGGAACACAAGCGCGTACGGATCGCACGTGTGCTGCTATAGTGGCCCAATCTTCATGGTGGAGCGTAGGAGAAGAGAAGATAACTATCGCTGCACGACCTGGTGAAGAGGTAGTGCACCACGAGATGTTGCACCCGCGACGAACTGCCGAGACATCCACCCTTCCATGCATCGATGAAACCAGCCCACGCAATCACGCCGTATAGACGTGAAGCACAAACTGGGTGAACCGAAGTTCGGTGTTCTACAACCCCCTCAGTAGTTGAAAGAACTCAGGCGCAAAGCACTCATGCCTCACTAAAGGCTCCAAATATTCTCTCCATTAGAGAAGAACAGATGCACAGTGGCTATCTTATCATTATCAAAAGTCTCTTATCTTATCTTATTACAATGGAGGATTACATGGATATTTATACTCAGGAACATCCCTCCTGGTTGGGTGTGAACAAAGGCATAAATAAAAGAAAGCGGAAGGTCATCTTGGTGGAGAAATTGAAGGGTCTTCTTTGATTCTCGCGCAGCCACCAACAGCTAATGCTATCTCCACTAAAACACTCATAACTCCTAGCTCGGAAGTCCAAAAGATGCACCGTTTGTTGCATTGGAAACTAGACTTCGATATCTATCTGTTGATATAGATAAAGGATGCTGAAACGTGGCATAAACTTGCAGGTATTGCTGTTGAAATTGACCCTGTGTTGTAGCCATAATTGTCTGATCAAATTTGCAGCTGAGTTATCCTTGTTCATATCATTCTCCCTCCCTTCAAAATGAGTCGTCCTCGACTCGTGCTCGTGGCAGCAGCTTGGACAAACATTATTGCAAACTTGACTCAAGACAAAACAAAAAATACAAGACTTTGACAACGATCACAAGATAACAGATAACTACACAAACTAGTCACACTACTGGGATACAACTCCAACCAGTATAAACCTGATCAAACATCTAGGAGATTTTGATGAGAGAAAACAAGTCCACGCAATCACACCATATAGATGTGAAGGCACAAACAGGGTGAACAAAAGTTCATCTCCCAACAATCTCTACCATATGATTGTTCAAATCAGATCAACACCAAAATAGAATTGACAATCCAGTGTATGAATCAAGCTTGCAAAAGGAACAAGGGTAGCTTGCTCACACCATGGCAACCGAGGCTCTGATACCAAATGATAGGAACACAAGCGCGTACGGATCGCACGTGTGCTGCTATAGTGGCCCAATCTTCATGGTGGAGCGTAGGAGAAAAGATGATAACTATCGCTGCACGACCTGATGGAGAGGTAGTGCACCACGAGATGTTGCACCCGCGACGAACTGCCGAGACATCCACCCTTCCATGCATCGACGAAAACCAGCCCACGCAATCACGCCGTATAGACGTGAAGCACAAACTGGGTGAACCGAAGTTCGGTGTTCTACAACCCCCTCAGTAGTTGAAAGAACTCAGGCGCAAAGCACTCATGCCTCACTAAAGGCTCCAAATATTCTCTCCATTAGAGAAGAACAGATGCACAGTGGCTATCTTATCATTATCAAAAGTCTCTTATCTTATCTTATTACAATGGAGGATTACATGGATATTTATACTCAGGAACATCCCTCCTGGTTGGGTGTGAACAAAGGCATAAATAAAAGAAAGCGGAAGGTCATCTTGGTGGAGAAATTGAAGGGTCTTCTTTGATTCTCGCGCAGCCACCAACAGCTAATGCTATCTCCACTAAAACACTCATAACTCCTAGCTCGGAAGTCCAAAAGATGCACCGTTTGTTGCATTGGAAACTAGACTTCGATATCTATCTGTTGATATAGATAAAGGATGCTGAAACGTGGCATAAATTTGCAGGTATTGCTGTTGAAATTGACCCTGTGTTGTAGCCATAATTGTCTGATCAAATTTGCAGCTGAGTTATCCTTGTTCATATCACTACCATAGGCACGAAAACTATTTGCTTTGCACTCCATGAAGGTCAAAAGTTTCAAGGGAGAAGTGGAAGCTCGTTTGGATGCGTTTGATGTAAGATAGGAGCACGGTTTGCTTTGAACCTACCATACGCACAAAAATTATTTGCTTTGAAGTCCAAGAAACTCATAGGTGTCATGGGAGAAGTGGAACCTGGTTTGGATGAGTATGGATGCGTTGTTAAACCAAGATGCAAGATAGGAGCACGGTTTGCTTCGAACCTACCATAGGAACGAAAACTATTTGCTTTGCACTCCATAAAACACATAGGTGCGATGGGAGAAGTGGAACCCCGATTGGATGCGTTGTGAAACCAAGATGCAAGATAGGAGCACGGTTTGCTTCGAACCTACCATAGGCACGAAAACTATTTGCTTCGCACCCCATGAAACACATAGGTGTCATGGGAGAAGTGGAACCTTGTTTGGATGCATTGGGAAACCATGGTGCAAAATAGGAGTATGGTTTGCTTCGATCCTACCATTGGCACCAAAACTATTTGCTTTGCACTCCATGGAACACATAGGTGTCATGGGAGAAGTGGAAACTCGATTGGATGCATTGTGAAACCAAGATGCATGTCTGGAGCACGGTTTGCTTCGAACCTACCATGGGCATGAAAACTATTTGCTTTGCACTCCATGAAACTCATAGGTGTCATGGGAAAAGTGAAACCATGTTTGGATGTGTTTTGATGCATTGTGAAACCAAGATGCAAGATAGGAGCACGGTTTGCTTGAACCTAGCATAGGCACGAAAACTATTTGCTTTGCACTCCGTGAAACTCATAGGTGTCATGGGAGAAATGGAACATCGTTTGGATGAGTATGGATGCATTATTAAACCAAGATGCAAGATAGGATCATGGTTTGCTTCAAAATTACCATAGGCACGAAAACTATTTGCTTTGCACTCCATGAAACACATAGGTGTCATGGGAGAGGTGGAGCCTCTTTTGGATGAGTTTGGATGCGATGTGAAACCAAGATGCTAGAAAAGAGCACGGTTTGCTTTGAACCTACCATAGACACGAAAACTATTTGCTTTGCATTCCACGATACTCATAGGTGTCATGGGAAAAGTGGAACCTCTTTTGGAAGTGTTTGGATGCATTGTGAAACCAAGATGCAAGATAGGAGCACGGTTTGCTTCGAACATAGCATTGGCACGAAAACTATTTACTTTCCAGTCCATGAAACTCAAAGGTGTCATGGGAGAAGTGGAACCTCGTTTGGATGAGTATGGATGCGTTGTTAAACCAAGATGCCGGATAGGAGCACGATTTGTTTCGAACCTACCATGGGCATGAAAACTATTTGCTTTGCACTCCATGAAACTCATAGGTGTCATGGGAAAAGTGGAACCTCGTTTGGATGTGATTGGATGCATTGTGAAACCGAGATGCAACATAGGAGCACGGTTTGGTAGAACCTAGCATAGGCACGAAAACTATTTGCTTTGCACTCCATGAAACACATAGGTGTCATGGGAGAGGTGGAACCTAATTTGGATGAGCTTGGATGCGTTGTGAAACCAAGATGCAAGATAAGAGCACGATTTGCTTCGAATCTACCATAGACACGAAAACTATTTGCTTTGCAGTCAATGAAACTCATAGGTGTCATGATAAAAGTGGGACCTCTTTTGGATGTGTTTCGATGCATTGTGAAAGCAGGATGCAAGATAGGAGTATGGTTTGCTTCGAACCTACCATAGGCACGAAAACAATTTGCTTTGGACTCCATGATACACATAGGTGTCATGGGAGAAATGGAACCTCATTTGGATGAGTTTGGATGCGTTGTGAAACTAAGATGCAAGATAGGAGCATGGTTTGCTTCGAACCTACCATAGGCACGAAACTATTTGCTTTGGACTCCATGAGATACATTGGTGTCAAGGGAGAAGTGGAAGCTCGTTTGGATGAGTTTGATGTGTTGTGAAACCAAGATGCAACATAGGAGCATGGTTTGCTTCGAACCTACCATAGGCACAAAAACAATTTGCTTTGGACTCCATGATACACATAGGTGTCTTGGGAGAAATGGAACCTCATTTGGATGAGTTTGGATGCGTTGTGAAACCAAGATGCAAGATAGAAGCATGGTTTGCTTCTAACCTACCATAGGCACGAAAACTATTTGCTTTGCACTCCATGAAAGTCAAAAGTGTCAAGGGAGAAGTGGAAGCTCGTTTGGATGCGTTTGATGTGTTGTGAAACCAAGATGCAAGATAGGAGCATGGTTTGCTTCGAGCCTATCATAGGCACGAAAACTATTTGCTTTGCACTCAATGAAACACATAGGTGCCATGGGGGAAGTGGAACCTCATTTGGATGAGTTTGGATGCGTTGTGAAACCAAGATGCAAGATAGGAGCACAGTTTGCTTTCAACCAACCAAAGGCACAAAAATTATTTGCTTTGAAGTCCATGAAACTCATAGGTGTCATGGGAGAAGTGGAATCTGGTTTGGATGAGTATGGATGCGTTTTTAAACCAAGATGCAAGATAGGAGCACAGTTTGCTTCGAACCTACCATAGGCACGAAAACTATTTGCTTTGCACTCCATAAAACACATAGGTGCGATGGGAGAAGTGGAACCCTGATTGGATGCGTTGTGAAACCAAGATGCAAGATAGGAGCACGGTTTGCTTCGGACCTACCATAGGCACGAAAACTATTTGCTTTGCACTCCATGAAACACATAGGTGTCATTGGAGAAGTGGAACCTTGTTTGGATGCATTGGATAACCATGGTGCAAGATAGGAGTATGGTTTGCTTCGAACCTACGATCGGCACCAAAACTACTTGCTTTGCACTCCATGAAACACACAGGTGTCTGCGGAGAAGTGGAAACTTGATTGGATGCATTGTGAAACCAAGATGCAAGTCTTGTTTGCTTCGAACCTACCATGGGCACGAAAACTATTCGCTTTGCACTCCATGAAACTCATAGGTGTCATGGGAAAAGTGAAACCTTGTTTGGATGTGTTTTGATCAATTGTGAAACCAAGATGCAAGATAGGAGCACGGTTTGCTTAGAACCTAGCATAGGCACGAAAACTATTTGCTTTGCACTCCATGAAACTCATAGGTGTCATGGGCGAAATGGAACCTCGTTTGGATGAGTATGGATGCATTATTAAACTAAGATGCAACATAGGAGCATGGTTTGCGTAGAACCTAGCATAGGCACGAAAACTATTTGCTTTGCACTCCATGAAACACATAGGTGTCATGGGAGAGGTGGAACCTCATTTGGATGAGCTCGGATGCGTTGTGAAACAAAGATGCAAGATAAGAGCACGGTTTGCTTCGAACCTACCATAGACACGAAAACTATTTGCTTTGCAGTCCATGAAACTCATAGGTGTCATGATAAAAGTGGGACCTCTTTTGGATGTGTTTCGATGCATTGTGAAAGCAGGATGCAAGATAGGAGTATGGTTTGCTTCGAACCTACCATAGGCACGAAAACAATTTGCTTTGGACTCCATGATACACATAGGTGTCATGGGAGAAATGGAACCTCATTTGGATGAGTTTGGATGCGTTGTGAAACCAAGATGCAAGATAGGAGCACAGTTTGCTTTCAACCTACCAAAGGCACAAAAATTATTTGCTTTGAAGTCTATGAAACACATTGGTGTCATGGGAGAAGTGGAATCTGCTTTGGATGAGTATGGATGCGTTGTTAAACCAAGATGCAAGATAGGAGCACAGTTTGCTTCGAACCTACCATAGGCACGAAAACTATTTGCTTTGCACTCCATAAAACACATAGGTGCGATGGGAGAAGTGGAACCCCGATTGGATGCGTTGTGAAACCAAGATGCAAGATAGGAGCACGGTTTGCTTCGAACCTACCATAGGCAAGAAAACTATTTGCTTTGCACTCCATGAAACACATAGGTGTCATTGGAGAAGTGGAACCTTGTTTGGATGCATTGGGAAACCATGGTGCAAGATAGGAGTATGGTTTGCTTCGAACCTACCATCGGCACCAAAACTATTTGCTTTGCACTCCATGAAACACATAGGTGTCTGCGGAGAAGTGGAAACTTGATTGGATGCATTGTGAAACCAAGATGCATGTCTGGAGCACGGTTTGCTTCGAACCTACCATGGGCATGAAAACTATTTGCTTTGCACTCCATGAAACTCATAGGTGTCATGGGAAAAGTGAAACCTTGTTTGGATGTGTTTTGATCAATTGTGAAACCAAGATGCAAGATAGGAGCACGGTTTGCTTAGAACCTAGCATAGGCACGAAAACTATTTGCTTTGCACTCCATGAAACTCATAGGTGTCATGGGCGAAATGGAACCTCGTTTGGATGAGTATGGATGCATTATTAAACCAAGATGCAACATAGGAGCATGGTTTGCATAGAACCTAGCATAGGCACGAAAACTATTTGCTTTGCACTCCATGAAACACATAGGTGTCATGGGAGAGGTGGAACCTCATTTGGATGAGCTTGGATGCGTTGTGAAACAAAGATGCAAGATAAGAGCACGGTTTGCTTCGAACCTACCATAGACACGAAAACTATTTGCTTTGCAGTCCATGAAACTCATAGGTGTCATGATAAAAGTGGGACCTCTTTTGGATGTGTTTCGATGCATTGTGAAAGCAGAATGCAAGATAGGAGTATGGTTTGCTTCGAACCTACCATAGGCACGAAAACAATTTGCTTTGGACTCCATGATACACATAGGTGTCATGGGAGAAATGGAACCTCATTTGGATGAGTTTGGATGCGTTGTGAAACTAAGATGCAAGATAGGAGCATGGTTTGCTTCGAACCTACCATAGGCACGAAACTATTTGCTTTGGACTCCATGAGATACATAGGTGTCAAGGGAGAAGTGGAAGCTCGTTTGGATGAGTTTGATGTGTTGTAAAACCAAGATGCAAGATAGGAGCATGGTTTGCTTCGAGCCTATCATAGGCACGAAAACTATTTGCTTTGCACTCAATGAAACACATAGGTGCCATGGGGGAAGTGGAACCTCATTTGGATGAGTTTGGATGCGTTGTCAAACCAAGATGCAAGATAGGAGCATGGTTTGCTTCTAACCTACCATAGGCACGAAAACTATTTGCTTTGCACTCCATGAAAGTCAAAAGTTTCAAGGGAGAAGTGGAAGCTCGTTTGGATGCGTTTGATGTAAGATAGGAGCACGGTTTGCTTTGAAACTACCGTAGGCACAAAAATTATTTGCTTTGAAGTCCAAGAAACTCATAGGTGTCATGGGAGAAGTGGAACCTGGTTTGGATGAGTATGGATGCGTTGTTAAACCAAGATGCAAGATAGGAGCCCGGTTTGCTTCGAACCTACCATAGGAACGAAAACTATTTGCTTTGCACTCCATAAAACACATAGGTGCGATGGGAGAAGTGGAACCCCGATTGGATGCGTTGTGAAACCAAGATGCAAGATAGGAGCATGGTTCGCTTCAAACCAACCATAGGCACGAAAACTATTTGCTTCGCACCCCATGAAACACATAGGTGTCATGGGAGAAGTGGAACCTTGTTTGGATGCATTGGGAAACCATGGTGCAAAATATGAGTATGGTTTGCTTCGAACCTACCATTGGCACCAAAACTATTTGCTTTGCACTCCATGGAACACATAGGTGTCATGGGAGAAGTGGAAACTCGATTGGATGCATTGTGAAACCAAGATGCATGTCTGGAGCACGGTTTGCTTCGAACCTACCATGGGCATGAAAACTATTTGCTTTGCACTCCATGAAACTCATAGGTGTCATGGGAAAAGTGAAACCATGTTTGGATGTGTTTTGATGCATTGTGAAACCAAGATGCAAGATAGGAGCACGGTTTGCTTGAACCTAGCATAGGCACGAAAACTATTTGCTTTGCACTCCGTGAAACTCATAGGTGTCATGGGAGAAATGGAACATCGTTTGGATGAGTATGGATGCATTATTAAACCAAGATGCAAGATAGGATCATGGTTTGCTTCAAAATTACCATAGGCACGAAAACTATTTGCTTTGCACTCCATGAAACACATAGGTGTCATGGGAGAGGTGGAGCCTCTTTTGGATGAGTTTGGATGCGATGTGAAACCAAGATGCTAGAAAAGAGCACGGTTTGCTTTGAACCTACCATAGACACGAAAACTATTTGCTTTGCATTCCACGATACTCATAGGTGTCATGGGAAAAGTGGAACCTCTTTTGGAAGTGTTTGGATGCATTGTGAAACCAAGATGCAAGATAGGAGCACGGTTTGCTTCGAACATAGCATTGGCACGAAAACTATTTACTTTCCAGTCCATGAAACTCAAAGGTGTCATGGGAGAAGTGGAACCTCGTTTGGATGAGTATGGATGCGTTGTTAAACCAAGATGCCGGATAGGAGCACGATTTGTTTCGAACCTACCATGGGCATGAAAACTATTTGCTTTGCACTCCATGAAACTCATAGGTGTCATGGGAAAAGTGGAACCTCGTTTGGATGTGATTGGATGCATTGTGAAACCGAGATGCAACATAGGAGCACGGTTTGGTAGAACCTAGCATAGGCACGAAAACTATTTGCTTTGCACTCCATGAAACACATAGGTGTCATGGGAGAGGTGGAACCTAATTTGGATGAGCTTGGATGCGTTGTGAAACCAAGATGCAAGATAAGAGCACGATTTGCTTCGAATCTACCATAGACACGAAAACTATTTGCTTTGCAGTCAATGAAACTCATAGGTGTCATGATAAAAGTGGGACCTCTTTTGGATGTGTTTCGATGCATTGTGAAAGCAGGATGCAAGATAGGAGTATGGTTTGCTTCGAACCTACCATAGGCACGAAAACAATTTGCTTTGGACTCCATGATACACATAGGTGTCATGGGAGAAATGGAACCTCATTTGGATGAGTTTGGATGCGTTGTGAAACTAAGATGCAAGATAGGAGCATGGTTTGCTTCGAACCTACCATAGGCACGAAACTATTTGCTTTGGACTCCATGAGATACATTGGTGTCAAGGGAGAAGTGGAAGCTCGTTTGGATGAGTTTGATGTGTTGTGAAACCAAGATGCAACATAGGAGCATGGTTTGCTTCGAACCTACCATAGGCACAAAAACAATTTGCTTTGGACTCCATGATACACATAGGTGTCTTGGGAGAAATGGAACCTCATTTGGATGAGTTTGGATGCGTTGTGAAACCAAGATGCAAGATAGAAGCATGGTTTGCTTCTAACCTACCATAGGCACGAAAACTATTTGCTTTGCACTCCATGAAAGTCAAAAGTGTCAAGGGAGAAGTGGAAGCTCGTTTGGATGCGTTTGATGTGTTGTGAAACCAAGATGCAAGATAGGAGCATGGTTTGCTTCGAGCCTATCATAGGCACGAAAACTATTTGCTTTGCACTCAATGAAACACATAGGTGCCATGGGGGAAGTGGAACCTCATTTGGATGAGTTTGGATGCGTTGTGAAACCAAGATGCAAGATAGGAGCACAGTTTGCTTTCAACCAACCAAAGGCACAAAAATTATTTGCTTTGAAGTCCATGAAACTCATAGGTGTCATGGGAGAAGTGGAATCTGGTTTGGATGAGTATGGATGCGTTTTTAAACCAAGATGCAAGATAGGAGCACAGTTTGCTTCGAACCTACCATAGGCACGAAAACTATTTGCTTTGCACTCCATAAAACACATAGGTGCGATGGGAGAAGTGGAACCCTGATTGGATGCGTTGTGAAACCAAGATGCAAGATAGGAGCACGGTTTGCTTCGGACCTACCATAGGCACGAAAACTATTTGCTTTGCACTCCATGAAACACATAGGTGTCATTGGAGAAGTGGAACCTTGTTTGGATGCATTGGATAACCATGGTGCAAGATAGGAGTATGGTTTGCTTCGAACCTACGATCGGCACCAAAACTACTTGCTTTGCACTCCATGAAACACACAGGTGTCTGCGGAGAAGTGGAAACTTGATTGGATGCATTGTGAAACCAAGATGCAAGTCTTGTTTGCTTCGAACCTACCATGGGCACGAAAACTATTCGCTTTGCACTCCATGAAACTCATAGGTGTCATGGGAAAAGTGAAACCTTGTTTGGATGTGTTTTGATCAATTGTGAAACCAAGATGCAAGATAGGAGCACGGTTTGCTTAGAACCTAGCATAGGCACGAAAACTATTTGCTTTGCACTCCATGAAACTCATAGGTGTCATGGGCGAAATGGAACCTCGTTTGGATGAGTATGGATGCATTATTAAACTAAGATGCAACATAGGAGCATGGTTTGCGTAGAACCTAGCATAGGCACGAAAACTATTTGCTTTGCACTCCATGAAACACATAGGTGTCATGGGAGAGGTGGAACCTCATTTGGATGAGCTCGGATGCGTTGTGAAACAAAGATGCAAGATAAGAGCACGGTTTGCTTCGAACCTACCATAGACACGAAAACTATTTGCTTTGCAGTCCATGAAACTCATAGGTGTCATGATAAAAGTGGGACCTCTTTTGGATGTGTTTCGATGCATTGTGAAAGCAGGATGCAAGATAGGAGTATGGTTTGCTTCGAACCTACCATAGGCACGAAAACAATTTGCTTTGGACTCCATGATACACATAGGTGTCATGGGAGAAATGGAACCTCATTTGGATGAGTTTGGATGCGTTGTGAAACCAAGATGCAAGATAGGAGCACAGTTTGCTTTCAACCTACCAAAGGCACAAAAATTATTTGCTTTGAAGTCTATGAAACACATTGGTGTCATGGGAGAAGTGGAATCTGCTTTGGATGAGTATGGATGCGTTGTTAAACCAAGATGCAAGATAGGAGCACAGTTTGCTTCGAACCTACCATAGGCACGAAAACTATTTGCTTTGCACTCCATAAAACACATAGGTGCGATGGGAGAAGTGGAACCCCGATTGGATGCGTTGTGAAACCAAGATGCAAGATAGGAGCACGGTTTGCTTCGAACCTACCATAGGCAAGAAAACTATTTGCTTTGCACTCCATGAAACACATAGGTGTCATTGGAGAAGTGGAACCTTGTTTGGATGCATTGGGAAACCATGGTGCAAGATAGGAGTATGGTTTGCTTCGAACCTACCATCGGCACCAAAACTATTTGCTTTGCACTCCATGAAACACATAGGTGTCTGCGGAGAAGTGGAAACTTGATTGGATGCATTGTGAAACCAAGATGCATGTCTGGAGCACGGTTTGCTTCGAACCTACCATGGGCATGAAAACTATTTGCTTTGCACTCCATGAAACTCATAGGTGTCATGGGAAAAGTGAAACCTTGTTTGGATGTGTTTTGATCAATTGTGAAACCAAGATGCAAGATAGGAGCACGGTTTGCTTAGAACCTAGCATAGGCACGAAAACTATTTGCTTTGCACTCCATGAAACTCATAGGTGTCATGGGCGAAATGGAACCTCGTTTGGATGAGTATGGATGCATTATTAAACCAAGATGCAACATAGGAGCATGGTTTGCATAGAACCTAGCATAGGCACGAAAACTATTTGCTTTGCACTCCATGAAACACATAGGTGTCATGGGAGAGGTGGAACCTCATTTGGATGAGCTTGGATGCGTTGTGAAACAAAGATGCAAGATAAGAGCACGGTTTGCTTCGAACCTACCATAGACACGAAAACTATTTGCTTTGCAGTCCATGAAACTCATAGGTGTCATGATAAAAGTGGGACCTCTTTTGGATGTGTTTCGATGCATTGTGAAAGCAGAATGCAAGATAGGAGTATGGTTTGCTTCGAACCTACCATAGGCACGAAAACAATTTGCTTTGGACTCCATGATACACATAGGTGTCATGGGAGAAATGGAACCTCATTTGGATGAGTTTGGATGCGTTGTGAAACTAAGATGCAAGATAGGAGCATGGTTTGCTTCGAACCTACCATAGGCACGAAACTATTTGCTTTGGACTCCATGAGATACATAGGTGTCAAGGGAGAAGTGGAAGCTCGTTTGGATGAGTTTGATGTGTTGTAAAACCAAGATGCAAGATAGGAGCATGGTTTGCTTCGAGCCTATCATAGGCACGAAAACTATTTGCTTTGCACTCAATGAAACACATAGGTGCCATGGGGGAAGTGGAACCTCATTTGGATGAGTTTGGATGCGTTGTCAAACCAAGATGCAAGATAGGAGCATGGTTTGCTTCTAACCTACCATAGGCACGAAAACTATTTGCTTTGCACTCCATGAAAGTCAAAAGTTTCAAGGGAGAAGTGGAAGCTCGTTTGGATGCGTTTGATGTAAGATAGGAGCACGGTTTGCTTTGAAACTACCGTAGGCACAAAAATTATTTGCTTTGAAGTCCAAGAAACTCATAGGTGTCATGGGAGAAGTGGAACCTGGTTTGGATGAGTATGGATGCGTTGTTAAACCAAGATGCAAGATAGGAGCCCGGTTTGCTTCGAACCTACCATAGGAACGAAAACTATTTGCTTTGCACTCCATAAAACACATAGGTGCGATGGGAGAAGTGGAACCCCGATTGGATGCGTTGTGAAACCAAGATGCAAGATAGGAGCATGGTTCGCTTCAAACCAACCATAGGCACGAAAACTATTTGCTTCGCACCCCATGAAACACATAGGTGTCATGGGAGAAGTGGAACCTTGTTTGGATGCATTGGGAAACCATGGTGCAAAATATGAGTATGGTTTGCTTCGAACCTACCATTGGCACCAAAACTATTTGCTTTGCACTCCATGGAACACATAGGTGTCATGGGAGAAGTGGAAACTCGATTGGATGCATTGTGAAACCAAGATGCATGTCTGGAGCACGGTTTGCTTCGAACCTACCATGGGCATGAAAACTATTTGCTTTGCACTCCATGAAACTCATAGGTGTCATGGGAAAAGTGAAACCATGTTTGGATGTGTTTTGATGCATTGTGAAACCAAGATGCAAGATAGGAGCACGGTTTGCTTGAACCTAGCATAGGCACGAAAACTATTTGCTTTGCACTCCATGAAACTCATAGGTGTCATGGGAGAAATGGAACCTCGTTTGGATGAGTATGGATGCATTATTAAACCAAGATGCAAGATAGGAGCATGGTTTGCTTCAAAATTACCATAGGCACGAAAACTATTTGCTTTGCACTCCCTGAAACACATAGGTGTCATGGGAGAGGTGGATCCTCTTTTGGATGAGTTTGGATGCGATGTGAAACCAAGATGCAAGATAAGAGCACGGTTTGTTTTGAACCTACCATAGACACGAAAACTATTTGCTTTGCATTCCATGATACTCATAGGTGTCATGGGAAAAGTGGAACCTCTTTTGGAAGTGTTTGGATGCATTGTGAAACCAAGATGCAAGATAGGAGCACGGTTTGCTTCGAACATAGCATTGGCACGAAAACTATTTACTTTCCAGTCCATGAAACTCAAAGGTGTCATGGGAGAAGTGGAACCTCGTTTGGATGAGTATGGATGCGTTGTTAAACCAAGATGCCAGATAGGAGCACGATTTGTTTCGAACCTACCATGGGCACGAAAACTATTTGCTTTGCACTCCATGAAACTCATAGGTGTCATGGGAAAAGTGGAACCTCGTTTGGATGTGATTGGATGCATTGTGAAACCGAGATGCAACATAGGAGCACGGTTTGGTAGAACCTAGCATAGGCACGAAAACTATTTGCTTTGCACTCCATGAAACACATAGGTGTCATGGGAGAGGTGGAACCTCATTTGGATGAGCTTGGATGCGTTGTGAAACCAAGATGCAAGATAAGAGCACGGTTTGCTTCGAATCTACCATAGACACGAAAACTATTTGCTTTGCAGTCCATGAAACTCATAGGTGTCATGATAAAAGTGGGACCTCTTTTGGATGTGTTTCGATGCATTGTGAAAGCAGGATGCAAGATAGGAGTATGGTTTGCTTCGAACCTACCATAGGCACGAAAACAATTTGCTTTGGACTCCACGATACACATAGGTGTCATGGGAGAAATAGAACCTCATTTGGATGAGTTTGGATGCGTTGTGAAACTAAGATGCAAGATAGGAGCATGGTTTGCTTCGAACCTACCATAGGCACGAACCTATTTGCTTTGGACTCCATGAGATACATAGGTGTCAAGGGAGAAGTGGAAGCTCGTTTGGATGAGTTTAATTTGTTGTGAAACCAAGATGCAACATCGGAGCATGGTTTACTTCGAACCTACCATAGGCACAAAAACAATTTGCTTTGGACTCCATGATACACATAGGTGTCATGGGAGAAATGGAACCTCATTTGGATGAGTTTGGATGCGTTGTGAAACCAAGATGCAAGATAGAAGCATGGTTTGCTTCTAACCTACCATAGGCACGAAAACTATTTGCTTTGCACTCCATGAAAGTCAAAAGTGTCAAGGGAGAAGTGGAAGCTCGTTTGGATGCGTTTGATGTGTTGTGAAACCAAGATGCAAGATAGGTGCATGGTTTGCTTCGAGCCTATCATAGGCACGAAAACTATTTGCTTTGCACTCAATGAAACACATAGGTGCCATGGGGAAGTGGAACCTCATTTGGATGAGTTTGGATGCGTTTTGAAACCAAGATGCAAGATAGGAGCACAGTTTGCTTTCAACCTACCAAAGGCACAAAAATTATTTGCTTTGAAGTCCATGAAACTCATAGGTGTCATGGGAGAAGTGGAATCTGGTTTGGATGAGTATGGATGCGTTGTTAAACCAAGATGCAAGATAGGAGCACAGTTTGCTTCGAACCTACCATAGGCACGAAAACTGTTTGCTTTGCACTCCATAAAACACATAGGTGCGATGGGAGAAGTGGAACCCCGATTGGATGCGTTGTGAAACCATGATGCAAGATAGGAGCACGGTTTGCTTCGGACCTACCATAGGCACGAAAACTATTTGCTTTGCACTCCATGAAACACATAGGTGTCATTGGAGAAGTGGAACCTTATTTGGATGCATTGGGAAACCATGGTGCAAGATAGGAGTATGGTTTGCTTCGAACCTACCATCGGCACCAAAACTATTTGCTTTGCACTCTATGAAACACATAGGTGTCTGCGGAGAAGTGGAAACTTGATTGGATGCATTGTGAAACCAAGATGCAAGTCTTGTTTGCTTCGAACCTACCATGGGCACGAAAACTATTTGCTTTGCACTCCATGAAATCATAGGTGTCATGGGAAAAGTGAAACCTTGTTTGGATGTGTTTTGATCAATTGTGAAACCAAGATGCAAGATAGGAGCACGGCTTGCTTAGAACCTAGCATAGGCACGAAAACTATTTGCTTTGCACTCCATGAAACTCATAGGTGTCATGGGCGAAATGGTACCTCGTTTGGATGAGTATGGATGCATTATTAAACCAAGATGCAACATAGGAGCATGGTTTGCGTAGAACCTAGCATAGGCACGAAAACTACTTGCTTTGCACTCCATGAAACACATAGGTGTCATGGGAGTGGTGGAACCTCATTTGGATGAGCTTGGATGCGTTGTGAAACAAAGATGCAAGATAAGAGCACGGTTTGCTTCGAACCTACCATAGACACGAAAACTATTTGCTTTGCAGTCCATGAAACTCATAGGTGTCATGATAAAAGTGGGACCTCTTTTGGATGTGTTTCGATGCATTGTGAAAGCAGGATGCAAGATAGGAGTATGGTTTGCTTCGAACCTACCATAGGCACGAAAACAATTTGCTTTGGACTCCATGATACACATAGGTGTCATGGGAGAAATGGAACCTCATTTGGATGAGTTTGGATGCGTTGTGAAACCAAGATTCAAGATAGGAGCATAGTTTGCTTTCAACCTACCAAAGGCACAAAAATTATTTGCTTTGAAGTCCATGAAACTCATAGGTGTCATGGGAGAAGTGGAATCTGGTTTGGATGACATGGATGCGTTGTTAAACCAAGATGCAAGATAGGAGCACAGTTTGCTTCGAACCTACCATAGGCACGAAAACTATTTGCTTTGCACTCCATTCAACACATAGGTGCGATGGGAGAAGTGGAACCCCAATTGGATGCGTTGTGAAACCAAGATGCAAGATAGGAGCACGGTTTGCTTCGGACCTACCATAGGCACGAAAACTATTTGCTTTGCACTCCATGAAACACATAGGTGTCATTGGAGAAGTGGAACCTTGTTTGGATGCATTGGGAAACCATGGTGCAAGATAGGAGTATGGTTTGCTTCGAACCTACCATCGGCACCAAAACTATTTGCTTTGCACTCCATGAAACACATAGGTGTCTGCGGAGAAGTGGAAACTTGATTAGATGCATTGTGAAACCAAGATGCAAGTCTTGTTTGCTTCGAACCTACCATGGGCACGAAAACTATTTGCTTTGCACTCCATGAAACTCATAGGTGTCATGGGAAAAGTGAAACCTTGTTTGGATGTGTTTTGATCAATTGTGAAACCAAGATGCAAGATAGAAGCACGGTTTGCTTAGAATCTAGCATAGGCACGAAAACTATTTGCTTTGCACTCCATGAAACTCATAGGTGTCATGGGCGAAATGGAACCTCGTTTGGATGAGTATGGATGCATTATTAAACCAAGATGCAACATAGGAGCATGGTTTGCGTAGAACCTAGCATAGGCACGAAAACTATTTGCTTTGCACTCCATGAAACACATAGGTGTCATGCGAGAGGTGGAACCTCATTTGGATGAGCATGGATGCATTGTGAAACAAAGATGCAAGATAAGGGCACGGTTTGCTTCGAACCTACCATAGACACGAAAACTATTTGCTTTGCAGTCCATGAAACTCATAGGTGTCATGATAATAGTGGGACCTCTTTTGGATGTGTTTCGATGCATTGTGAAAGCAGGATGCAAGATAGGAGTATGGTTTGCTTCGAACCTACCATAGGCACGAAAACAATTTGCTTTGGACTCCATGATACACATAGGTGTCATGGGAGAAAAGGAACCTCATTTGGATGAGTTTGGATGCGTTGTGAAACTAAGATGCAAGATAGGAGCATGGTTTGCTTCGAACCTACCATAGGCACGAAACTATTTGCTTTGGACTCCATGAGATACATAGGTGTCAAGGGAGAAGTGGAAGCTCGTTTGGATGAGTTTGATGTGTTGTGAAACCAAGATGCAAGATAGGAGCATGGTTTGCTTCGAGCCTATCATAGCCACGAAAACTATTTGCTTTGCACTCAATGAAACACATAGGTGCCATGGGGGAAGTGGAACCTCATTTGGATGAGTTTGGATGCGTTGTGAAACCAAGATGCAAGATAGGAGCACAGTTTGCTTTCAACCTACCAAAGGCACAAAAATTATTTGCTTTGAAGTCCATGAAACTCATAGGTGTCATGGGAGAAGTGGAAACTGGTTTGGATGAGTATGGATGCGTTGTTAAACCAAGATGCAAGATAGGAGCACAGTTTCCTTCCAACCTACCATAGGCACGAAAACTATTTGCTCTGCACTCCATAAAACACATAGGTGCGATGGGAGAAGTGGAACCCCGATTGGATGCGTTGTGAAACCAAGATGCAAGATAGGAGCACGGTTTGCTTCGGACCTACCATAGGCACGAAAACTATTTGCTTTGCACTCCATGACACACATAGGTGTCATTGGAGAAGTGGAACCTTGTTTGGATGCGTTGGGAAACCATGGTGCAAGATAGGAGTATGGTTTGCTTCGAACCTACCATCGGCACCAAAACTATTTGCTTTGCACTCCATGAAGCACATAGGTGTCTGCGGAGAAGTGGAAACTTGATTGGATGCATTGTGAAACCAAGATGCAAGTCTTGTTTGCTTCGAACCTACCATGGGCACGAAAACTATTTGCTTTGCACTCCATGAAACTCATAGGTCTCATGGGAGAAGTGAAACCTTGTTTGGATGTGTTTTGATCAATTGTGAAACCAAGATGCAAGATAGGAGCACGGTTTGCTTAGAACCTAGCATAGGCACGAAAACTATTTGCTTTGCACTCCATGAAACTCATAGGTGTCATGGGCGAAATGGAACCTCGTTTGGATGAGTATGGATGCATTATTAAACCAAGATGCAACATAGGAGCACGGTTTGCGTAGAACCTAGCATAGGCACGAAAACTATTTGCTTTGCACTCCATGAAACACATAGGTGTCATGGGAGAGGTGGAACCTCATTTGGATGAGCTTGGATGCGTTGTGAAACAAAGATGCAAGATAAGACCACGGTTTGCTTCGAACCTACCATAGACACGAAAACTATTTGCTTTGCAGTCCATGAAACTCATAGGTGTCATGATAAAAGTGGGACCTCTTTTGGATGTGTTTCGATGCATTGCGAAAGCAGGATGCAAGATAGGAGTATGGTTTGCTTTGAACCTACCATAGGCACGAAAACAATTTGCTTTGGACTCCATGATACACATAGGTGTCATGGGAGAAATGGAACCTCATTTCGATGAGTTTGGATGCGTTGTGAAACTAAGATGCAAGATAGGAGCATGGTTTGCGTCGAACCTACCATAGGCACGAAACTATTTGCTTTGGACTCCATGAGATACATAGGTGTCAAGGGAGAAGTGGAAGCTCGTTTGGATGAGTTTGATGTGTTGTGAAACCAAGATGCAAGATAGGAGCATGGTTTGCTTCGAGCCTATCATAGGCCACGAAAACTATTTGCTTTGCACTCAATGAAACACATATGTGCCATGGGGGAAGTGAAACCTCATTTGGATGAGTTTGATGTGTTGTGAAACCAAGATGCAAGATAGGAGCATGGTTTGCTTCGAGCCTATCATAGGCACGAAAACTATTTGCTTTGCACTCAATGAAACACATATGTGCCATGGGGGAAGTGAAACCTCATTTGGATGAGTTTGGATGCGTTGTGAAACCAAGATGCAAGATAGGAGCACGGTTTGCTTTCAACCTACCAAAGGCACAAAAATTTTTTGCTTTGAAGTCCAAGAAACTCATAGGGGTCATGGGAGAAGTGGAACCTGGTTCGGATGAGTATGGATGCGTTGTTAAACCAAGATGCAAGATAGGAGCACAGTTTGCTTCGAACCTACCATAGGAACGAAAACTATTTGCTCTGCACTCCATAAAAAACATAGGTGCGATGGGAGATGTGGAACCCCGATTGGATGCATTGTGAAACCAAGATGCAAGATAGGAGCACGGTTTGCTTCGGACCTACCATAGGCACGAAAACTATTTGCTTTGCACTCCATGAAACACATAGGTGTCATGGGAGAAGTGGAACCTTGTTTGGATGCATTGTTAAACCATGGTGCAAGATAGGAGTATGGTTTGCTTCGAACCTACCATCGGCACCAAAACTATTTGCTTTGCACTCCATGAAACACATAGGTGTCTGCGGAGAAGTGGAAACTTGATTGGATGCATCGTGAAACCAAGATGCAAGTCTTGTTTGCTTCGAACCTGCCATGGGCACGAAAACTATTTGCTTTGCACTCCATGAAACTCATAGGTGTCATGGGAAAAGTGAAACCTTGTTTGGATGTGTTTTGATCAATTGTGAAACCAAGATGCAAGATAGGAGCACGGTTTGCTTAGAACCTAGCATAGGCACGAAAACTATTTGCTTTGCACTCCATGAAACTCATAGGTGTCATGGGCGAAATGGAACCTCGTTTGGATGAGTATGGATGCATTATTAAACCAGGATGCAACATGGGAGCACGGTTTGCGTAGAACCTAGCATAGGCATGAAAACTATTTGCTTTGCACTCCATGAAACACATAGGTGCCATGGGAGAGGTGGAACCTCATTTGGATGAGTTTCGATGCGTTGTCAAACCAAGATGCAAGATAAGAGCACGGTTTGCTTCGAACCTACCGTAGACACGAAAACTATTTGCTTTGCGGTCCATGAAACTCATCGGTGTCATGATAAAAGTGGGACCTCTTTTGGATGTGTTTCGATGCATTGTGAAAGCAGGATGCAAGATAGGAGTATGATTTGCTTCGAACCAACCATAGGCACGCAAACAATTTGCTTTGGACTCCATGATACACATAGGTGTCATGGGAGAAATGGAACCTCATTTGGATGTTTGGATGCGTTGTGAAATCAAGATGCAAGATAGGAGCATGGTTTGCTTCGAACCTACCATAGGCACGAAAACTGTTAGCTTTGGCTTCCATGAGACACATAGGTGTCAAGGGAGAAGTGGAAGCTCGTTTGGATGAGTTTGATGTGTTGTGAAACCAAGATGCAAGATAGGAGCATGGTTTGCTTCGACCCTATCATAGGCACAAAAACTATTTGCTTTGCACTCAATGAAACACATAGGTGCCATGGGGGAAGTGGAACCTCATTTGGATGAGTTTGGATGCGTTGTGAAACCAAGATGCAAGATAGGAACGCGGTTTGCTTTCAACATACCAAAGGCACAAAAATTATTTGCTTTGAAGTCCATGCAACTCATAGGTGTCAGGGGAGAAGTGGAATCTGGTTTGGATGAGTATGGATGCGTTGTTAAACCAAGATGCAAGATAGGAGCACGGTTTGCTTCGAACCTACCATAGGCACGAAAACTATTTGCTTTGCACTCCATAAAACACATAGGTGCGATGGGAGAAGTGGAACCCCGATTGGATGCGTTGTGAAAACAAGATGCAAGATAGGAGTACGGTTTGCTTCGAACCTACCATAGGCACGAAAACTATTTGCTTTGCACTCCATGAAACACATAGGTGTTATGGGAGAAGTGGAACCTTGTTTGGATGCACAGGGAGACCATGGTGCAAGATAGGAGTACCTGCTTCGAACCTACCATCGGCACCAAAACTATTTGCTTTGCACTCCATGAAACACATAGGTGTCAGGGGAGAAGTGGAAACTTGATTGGATGCATTGTGAAACCAAGATGCAAATCTTGTTTGCTTCGAACCTACCATGGGCACGAAAACTATTTGCTTTGCACTCCAAGAAACTCATAGGTGTCATGGGAGAAGTGGAACCTGGTTTGGAAGAGTATGGATGCGTTGTTAAACCAAGATGCAAGATAGGAGCACGGTTTGCTTCGAACCTACCATAGGAACGAAAACTATTTGCTTTGCACTCCATAAAACACATATGTGCGATGGGAGAAGTGGAACCCAGATTGGATGCGTTGTGAAACCAAGATGCAAGATAGGAGCATGGTTCGCTTCGAACCTACCATAGGCACAAAAACTATTTGCTTCGCACCCCATGAAACACATAGGTGTCATGGGAGAAGTGGAACCTTGTTTGGATGCATTGGGAAACCATGGTGCAAAATAGGAGTATGGTTTGCTTCGAACCTACCATTGGCACCAAAACTATTTGCTTTGCACTCCATGGAACACATAGGTGTCATGGGAGAAGTGGAAACTCGATTGGATGCATTGTGAAACCAAGATGCATGTCTGGAGCACGGTTTGCTTCGAACCTACCATGGGCATGAAAACTATTTGCTTTGCACTCCATGAAACTCATAGGTGTCATGGGAAAAGTGAAACCATGTTTGGATGTGTTTTGATGCATTGTGAAACCAAGATGCAAGATAGGAGCACGGTTTGCTTGAACCTAGCATAGGCACGAAAACTATTTGCTTTGCACTCCATGAAACTCATAGGTGTCATGGGAGAAATGGAACCTCGTTTGGATGAGTATGGATGCATTATTAAACCAAGATGCAAGATAGGAGCATGGTTTGCTTCAAAATTACCATAGGCACGAAAACTATTTGCTTTGCACTCCCTGAAACACATAGGTGTCATGGGAGAGGTGGAGCCTCTTTTGGATGAGTTTGGATGCGATGTGATACCAAGATGCAAGATAAGAGCATGGTTTGCATTGAACCTACCATAGACACGAAAACTATTTGCTTTCTAGTCCATGAAACTCAAAGGTGTCATGGGAGAAGCGGAACCTCGTTTGGATGAGTATGGATGCGTAGTTAAACCAAGATGCCGGATAGGAGCACGATTTGGTTTGAACCTACCATGGGCACGAAAACTATTTGCTTTGCACTCCATGAAACTCACAGGTGTCATGGGAAAAGTGGAACCTCGTTTGGATGTGATTGGATGCATTGTGAAACTAAGATGCAAGATAGGAGCATGGTTTGCTTCGAACCTACCATAGGCACGAAACTATTTGCTTTGGACTCCATGAGATACATAGGTGTCAAGGGAGAAGTGGAAGCTCGTTTGGATGAGTTTGATGTGTTGTGAAACCAAGATGCAAGATAGGAGCATGGTTTGCTTCGAACCTACCATAGGCACAAAAACAATTTGCTTTGGACTCCATGATACACATAGGTGTCATGGGAGAAATGGAACCTCATTTGGATGAGTTTGGATGCGTTGTGAAACCAAGATGCAAGATAGAAGCATGGTTTGCTTCTAACCTACCATAGGCACGAAAACTATTTGCTTTGCACTCCATGAAAGTCAAAAGTGTCAAGGGAGAAGTGGAAGCTCGTTTGGATGCGTTTGATGTGTTGTGAAACCAAGATGTAAGATAGGAGCATGGTTTGCTTCGAGCCTATCATAGGCACGAAAACTATTTGCTTTGCACTCAATGAAACACATAGGTGCCATGGGGGAAGTGGAACCTCATTTGGATGAGTTTGGATGCGTTGTGAAACCAAGATGCAAGATAGGAGCACAGTTTGCTTTCAACCTACCAAAGGCACAAAAATTATTTGCTTTGAAGTCCATGAAACTCATAGGTGTCATGGGAGAAGTGGAATCTGGTTTGGATGAGTATGGATGCGTTGTTAAACCAAGATGCAAGATAGGAGCTCAGTTTGCTTCGAACCTACCATAGGCACGAAAACTATTTGCTTTGCACTCCATAAAACACATAGGTGCGATGGGAGAAGTGGAACCCCGATTGGATGCGTTGTGAAACCAAGATGCAAGATAGGAGCACGGTTTGCTTCGGACCTACCATAGGCACGAAAACTATTTGCTTTGCATTCCATGACACACATAGGTGTCATTGGAGAAGTGGAACCTTGTTTGGATGCATTGGGAAACCATGGTGCAAGATAGGAGTATGGTTTGCTTCGAACCTACCATCGGCACCAAAACTATTTGCTTTGTACTCCATGAAGCACATAGGTGTCTGCGGAGTAGTGGACACTTGATTGGATGCATTGTGAAACCAAGACGCAAGTCTTGTTTGCTTCGAACCTACCATGGGCACGAAAACTATTTGCTTTGCACTCCATGAAACTCATAGGTGTCATGGGAAAAGTGAAACCTTGTTTGGATGTGTTTTGATCAATTGTGAAACCAAGATGCAAGATAGGAGCACGGTTTGCTTAGAACCTAGCATAGGCACGAAAACTATTTGCTTTGCACTCCATGAAACTCATAGGTGTCATGGGCGAAATGGAACCTCGTTTGGATGAGTATGGATGCATTATTAAACCAAGATGCAACATAGGAGCACGGTTTGCGTAGAACCTAGCATAGGCATGAAAACTATTTGCTTTGCACTCCATGAAACACATAGGTGTCATGGGAGAGGTGGAACCTCATTTGGATGAGCTTGGATGCGTTGTGAAACAAAGATGCAAGATAAGAGCACGGTTTGCTTCGAACCTACCATAGACACGAAAACTATTTGCTTTGCAGTCCATGAAACTCATAGGTGTCATGATAAAAGTGGGACCTCTTTTGGATGTGTTTCGATGCATTGTGAAAGCAGGATGCAAGATAGGAGTATGGTTTGCTTTGAACCTACCATAGGCACGAAAACAATTTGCTTTGGACTCCATGATACACATAGGTGTCATGGGAGAAATGGAACCTCATTTGGATGAGTTTGGATGCGTTGTGAAACCAAGATGCAAGATAGGAGCATGGTTTGCTTCGAACCTACCATAGGCACGAAACTATTTGCTTTGGACTCCATGAGATACATAGGTGTCAAGGGAGAAGTGGAAGCAAGTTTGGATGAGTTTGATGTGTTGTGAAACCAAGATGCAAGATAGGAGCATGGTTTGCTTCGAGCCTATCATAGGCACGAAAACTATTTGCTTTGCACTCAATGAAACACATAGGTGCCATGGGGGAAGTGGAACCTCATTTGGATGAGTTTGGATGCATTGTGAAACCAAGATGCAAGATAGGAGCACGGTTTGCTTTCAACCTACCAAAGGCACAAAAATTTTTTGCTTTGAAGTCCAAGAAACTCATAGGTGTCATGGGAGAAGTGGAACCTGGTTCGGATGAGTATGGATGCGTTGTTAAACCAAGATGCAAGATAGGAGCACAGTTTGCTTCGAACCTACCATAGGAACGAAAACTATTTGCTTTGCACTCCATAAAACACATAGGTGCGATGGGAGAAGTGGAACCCCGATTGGATGCGTTGTGAAACCAAGATGCAAGATAGGAGCACGGTTTGCTTCGGACCTACCATAGGCACGAAAACTATTTGCTTTGCACTCCATGAAACACATAGGTGTCATGGGAGAAGTGGAACCTTGTTTGGATGCATTGTTAAACCATGGTGCAAGATAGGAGTATGGTTTGCTTCGAACCTACCATCGGCACCAAAACTATTTGCTTTGCACTCCATGAAACACATAGGTGTCTGCGGAGAAGTGGAAACTTGATTGGATGCCTCGTGAAACCAAGATGCAAGCCTTGTTTGCTTCGAAACTGCCATGGGCACAAAAACTATTTGCTTTGCACTCCATGAGACTCATAGGTGTCATGGGAAAAGTGAAACCTTGTTTGGATGTGTTTTGATCAATTGTGAAACCAAGATGCAAGATAGGAGCACGGTTTGCTTAGAACCTAGCATAGGCACGAAAACTATTTGCTTTGCACTCCATGAAACTCATAGGTGTCATGGGCGAAATGGAACCTCGTTTGGATGAGTATGGATGCATTATTAAACCAGGATGCAACATGGGAGCACGGTTTGCGTAGAACCTAGCATAGGCTTGAAAACTATTTCCTTTGCACTCCATGAAACACATAGGTGTCATGGGAGAGGTGGAACCTCATTTGGATGAGTTTGGATGCGTTGTCAAACCAAGATGCAAGATAAGAGCACGGTTTGCTTCGAACCTACCATAGACACGAAAACTATTTGCTTTGCGGTCCATGAAACTCATCGGTGTCATGATAAAAGTGGGACCTCTTTTGGATGTGTTTCGATGCATTGTGAAAGCAGGATGCAAGATAGGAGTATGATTTGCTTCGAACCAACCATAGGCACGAAAACAATTTGCTTTGGACTCCATGATACACATAGGTGTCATGGGAGAAATGGAACCTCATTTGGATGTTTGGATGCGTTGTGAAACCAAGATGCAAGATAGGAGCATGGTTTGCTTCGAACCTACCATAGGCACGAAAACTGTTTGCTTTGGCTTCCATGAGACACATAGGTGTCAAGGGAGAAGTGGAAGCTCGTTTGGATGAGTTTGATGTGTTGTGAAACCAAGATGCAAGATAGGAGCATGGTTTGCTTCGACCCTATCATAGGCACGAAAACTATTTGCTTTGCACTCAATGAAACACATAGGTGCCATGGGGGAAGTGGAACCTCATTTGGATGAGTTTGGATGCGTTGTGAAACCAAGATGCAAGATAGGAACGCGGTTTGCTTTCAACATACCAAAGGCACAAAAATTATTTGCTTTGAAGTCCATGAAACTCATAGGTGTCAGGGGGGAAGTGGAATCTGGTTTGGATGAGTATGGATGCGTTGTTAAACCAAGATGCAAGATAGGAGCACGGTTTGCTTCGAACCTACCATAGGCACGAAAACTATTTGCTTTGCACTCCATAAAACACATAGGTGCGATGGGAGAAGTGGAACCCCGATTGGATGCGTTGTGAAAACAAGATGCAAGATAGGAGTACGGTTTGCTTCGAACCTACCATAGGCACGAAAACTATTTGCTTTGCACTCCATGAAACACATAGGTGTTATGGGAGAAGTGGAACCTTGTTTGGATGCACAGGGAGACCATGGTGCAAGATAGGAGTACCTGCTTCGAACCTACCATCGACACCAAAACTATTTGCTTTGCACTCCATGAAACACATAGGTGTCAGGGGAGAAGTGGAAACTTGATTGGATGCATTGTGAAACCAAGATGCAAATCTTGTTTGCTTCGAACCTACCATGGGCACGAAAACTATTTGCTTTGCACTCCATGAAACTCATAGGTGTCATGGGAAAAGTGAAACCTTGTTTGGATATGTTTTGATCAATTGTGAAAATAAGATGCAAGATAGGAGCACGGTTTGCTTAGAACCTAGCATAGGCACGAAAACTATTTGCTTTGCACTCCATGAAACTCATAGGTGTCATGGGAGAAATGGAACCTTGTTTGGATGAGCATGGATGCATTATTAAACCAAGATGAAAGATAGGAGCATGGTTTGCTTCAAACCAACCATTGGCACGAAAACTATTTGCTTTGCACTCCATGAAACACATGGTGTCAAGGGAGAAGTGGAACCTCATTTCGATGAGTTTGGATTATTGTGAAACCAAGATGCAAGATAGGAGTATGGTTTGCTTTGAACCTACCATCGGCACAAAAACTATTTGCTTTGCCCTCCATGAAACACATAGGTGTCATGGGAGAGGTGGAACCTCTTTTGGATGAGTTTAGATGCGATGTGAAACTAAGATGCAAGATAAGAGCATGGTTTGCTTCGAGCCTACCATAGACACGAAAACTATTTGCTTTGCATTCCATTAAACTCATAGGTGTCATGGGAAAAGTGGAACCTCTTTGTGATGTGTTTGGATCCATTGTGAAACAAAGATGGAAGATAGGGGCACGGTTTGCTTCGAACATAGCATTGGCACGAAAACTATTTGCTTTCCAGTCCATGAAATTCATAGGTGTTATGGGAGAAGTGGAACCTCGTTTGGATGAGTATGGATGCGTTGTTAAACCAAGATGCAAGATAGGAGCACAGTTTGTTTCGAACCTACCATAGGCACAAAAACTATTTGCTTTGCACTCCATGAAACTCATAGCTGTCACGGGAAAAGTGGAACCTCGTTTGGATGTGATTGGATGCATTGTGAAACCAAGATGCAACATAGGAGCACGGTTTGCGTTGAACCTAGCATAGGCACGAAAACTATTTGATTTGCACTCCATGAAACACATAGGTGTCATGGGAGAGGTGGAACCTCATTTGGATGTGTTGTGAAACCAAGATGCAAGATAAGAGCACGGTTTGCTTCGAACCTACCATAGACACGAAAACTATGTACTTTGCAGTCCATGAAACTCATTGGTGTCATGATAAAAGTGGGACCTCTTTTGGATGTGTTTCATTGCATTGTGAAAGCAGGATGCAAGATAGGACTATGGTTTGCTTCGAACCTACCATAGGCACAAAAACAATTTGCTTTGGACTCCATGATACACATAGGTGTCATGGGAGAAATGGAACCTCATTTGGATGAGTTTGGATGCGTTGTGAAACCAAGATGCAAGATAGGAGCATTGTTTGCTTCGAACCAATCATAGGCACGAAAACTATTTGCTTTGCACTCAATGAAACACATAGGTGCCATGGGAGAAGTGGGACCTCATTTGGATGAGTTTGGATGCGTTGTGAAACCAAGATTCAAGATAGGAGCACGGTTTGCTTTGAACCTACCATAGGCACAAAAATTATTTGCTTTGAAGTCCATGAAACTCATAGGTGTCATGGGAGAAGTGGAACCTGGTTTGGATGAGTATGGATGCGTTGTTAAACCAAGATGCAAGATAGGAGCATGGTTTGCTTCGAACCTACCATAGGCACGAAAACTATTTGCTTTGCACTCCATAAAACACATAGGTGCGATGGGAGAAGTGGAACCCCGATTGGATGCGTTGTGAAACCAAGATGCAAGATAGGAGCACGGTTTGCTTCGGACCTACCATAGGCACGAAAACTATTTGCTTTGCACTCCATGAAACACATAGGTGTCATTTGAGAAGTGGAACCTTGTTTGGATGCATTGGGAAACCATGGTGCAAGATAGGAGTATGGTTTGCTTCGAACCTACCATGGGCACCAAAACTATTTGCTTTGCACTCCATGAAACACATAGGTGTCTGCGGAGAAGTGGAAACTTGATTGGATGCATTGTGAAACCAAGATGCAAGTCTTGTTTGCTTCGAACCTACCATGGGCACGAAAACTATTTGCTTTGCACTCCATGAAAGCTCATAGGTGTCATGGGAAAAGTGAAACCTTGTTTGGATGTGTTTTGATCAATTGTGAAACCAAGATGCAAGATAGGAGCACGGTTTGCTTAGAACCTAGCATAGGCACGAAAACTATTTGCTTTGCACTCCATGAAACTCATAGGTGTCATGGGCGAAATGGAACCTCGTTTGGATGAGTATGGATGCATTATTAAACCAAGATGCAACATAGGAGCATGGTTTGCGTAGAACCTAGCATATGCACGAAAACTATTTGCTTTGCACTCCGTGAAACACATAGGTGTCATGGGAGAGGTGGAACCTCATTTGGATGAGCATGGATGCGTTGTGAAACAAAGATGCAAGATAAGAGCACGGTTTGCTTCGAACCTACCATAGACACGAAAACTATTTGCTTTGCAGTCCATGAAACTCATAGGTGTCATGATAAAAGTGGGACCTCTTTTGGATGTGTTTCGATGCATTGTGAAAGCAGGATGCAAGATAGGAGTATGGTTTGCTTCGAACCTACCATAGGCACGAAAACAATTTGCTTTGGACTCCATGATACACATAGGTGTCTGGGAGAAATGGAACCTCATTTGGATGAGTTTGGATGCGTTGTGAAACCAAGATGCAAGATAGGAGCATGGTTTGCTTCGAACCTACCATAGGCACGAAACTATTTGCTTTGGACTCCATGAGATACATAGGTGTCAAGGGAGAAATGGAAGCTCGTTTGGATGAGTTTGCTGTGTTGTGAAACCAAGATGCAAGATAGGAGCATGGTTTGCTTCGAGCCTATCATAGGCACGAAAACTATTTGCATTGCACTCAATGAAACACATAGGTGCCATGGGGGAAGTGGAACCTCATTTGGATGAGTTTGGATGCGTTGTGAAACCAAGATGCAAGATAGGAGCATGGTTTGCTTCTAACCTACCATAGGCACGAAAACTATTTGCTTTGCACTCCATGAAAGTCAAAAGTTTCAAGGGAGAAGTGGAAGCTCGTTTGGATGCGTTTGATGTAAGATAGGAGCACGCTTTGCTTTGAACCTACCATAGGCACAAAAATTATTTGCTTTGAAGTCCAAGAAACTCATAGGTGTCATGGGAGAAGTGGAACCTGGTTTGGATGAGTATGGATGCGTTGTTAAACCAAGATGCAAGATAGGAGCACGGTTTGCTTCGAACCTACCATAGGAACGAAAACTATTTGCTTTGCACTCCATAAAACACATATGTGCGATGGGAGAAGTGGAACCCCGATTGGATGCGTTGTGAAACCAAGATGCAAGATAGGAGCATGGTTCGCTTCGAACCTACCATAGGCACGAAAACTATTTGCTTCGCACCCCATGAAACACATAGGTGTCATGGGAGAAGTGGAACCTTGTTTGGATGCATTGGGAAACCATGGTGCAAAATAGGAGTATGGTTTGCTTCGAACCTACCATTGGCACCAAAACTATTTGCTTTGCACTCCATGGAACACATAGGTGTCATGGGAGAAGTGGAAACTCGATTGGATGCATTGTGAAACCAAGATGCATGTCTGGAGGACGGTTTGCTTCGAACCTACCATGGGCATGAAAACTATTTGCTTTGCACTCCATGAAACTCATAGGTGTCATGGGAAAAGTGAAACCATGTTTGGATGTGTTTTGATGCATTGTGAAACCAAGATGCAAGATAGGAGCACGGTTTGCTTGAACCTAGCATAGGCACGAAAACTATTTGCTTTGCACTCCATGAAACTCATAGGTGTCATGGGAGAAATGGAACCTCGTTTGGATGAGTATGGATGCATTATTAAACCAAGATGCAAGATAGGAGCATGGTTTGCTTCAAAATTACCATAGGCACGAAAACTATTTGCTTTGCACTCCCTGAAACACATAGGTGTCATGGGAGAGGTGGAGCCTCTTTTGGATGAGTTTGGATGCGATGTGAAACCAAGATGCAAGATAAAAGCATGGTTTTGCATTGAACCTACCATAGACACGAAAACTATTTGCTTTCTAGTCCATGAAACTCAAAGGTGTCATGGGAGAAGTGGAACCTCGTTTGGATGAGTATGGATGCGTAGTTAAACCAAGATGCCGGATAGGAGCACGATTTGTTTTGAACCTACCATGGGCACGAAAACTATTTGCTTTGCACTCCATGAAACTCATAGGTGTCATGGGAAAAGTGGAACCCTCGTTTTGATGTGATTGGATGCATTGTGAAACCGAGATGCAACATAGGAGCAACGGTTTGGTAGAACCTAGCATAGGCACGAAAACTATTTGCTTTGCACTCCATGAAACACATAGGGTGTCATGGGAGAGGTGGAACCTCATTTGGATGAGCTTGGATGCGTTGTGAAACCAAGATGCAAGAATAAGAGCACGGTTTGCTTCGAATCTACCATAGACACGAAAACTATTTGCTTTGCGGTCATGAAACTCATAGGTGTCATGATAAAAGTGGGACCTCTTTTGGATGTGTTTCGATGCATTGGTGAAAGCAGGATGCAAGATAGGAGTATGGTTTTGCTTCGAACCTACCATAGGCAAACGAAAACATTTGCTTTGGACTCCATGATACACATAGGTGTGATGGGAGAAATGGAACCTCATTTGGATGAGTTTGGATGCGTTGTGAAACTAAGAATGCAAGATAGGAGCATGGTTTGCATCGAACCTACCATAGGCACGAAACTATTTGCTTTGGACTCCATGAGATACATCGGTGTCAAGGGAGAAGTGGAAGCTCGTTTGGATAGTTTGATGTGTTGTGAAACCAAGATGCAAGATAGGAGCATGGTTGGCTTCGAACCTACCATAGGCACAAAAACAATTTGCTTTGGACTCCATGATACACATAGGTGTCATGGGAGAAATGGAACCTCATTTGGATGAGTTTGGATGCGTTGTGAAAACAAGATGCAAGATAGGAGCATGGTTTGCTTCGAACCTACCATAGGCACGAAACTATTTGCTTTGACTCCATGAACACATAGGTGTAGGGAGAAGTGGAAGCTGTTTGGATGATTGATGTGGTGAACCAAGATGCAAGATAGGAGCATGGTTGCTTCGAACCTACCATAGGCACAAAACTATTTGCTTTGCACTCATGAAACACATAGGTGTCAGGGGAGAAGTGGAACTTGAGTTTGGATGCATTGTGAAACCAAGATGCAAATCAGTTTGCTTCGAACCTACCATGGGCACAAAACTATTTGCTTTGCACTCCAGAAACTCATAGGTGTCATGGGAGAAGTGGAACCTGGTTTGGAGAGTATGGATGCGTTGTTAAACCAAGATGCAAGATAGGAGCACGGTTTGCTTCGAACCTACCATAGGAACGAAAACTATTTGCTTTGCACTCCATAAAACACATAGGTGCGATGGGAGAAGTGGAACCCAGATTGGATGCGTTGTGAAACCAAGATGCAAGATAGGAGCATGGTTCGCTTCGAACCTACCATAGGCACTAAAAACTATTTGCTTTGCACTCCATGAAACACATAGGTGTCATGGGAGAAGTGGAACCTTGTTTGGATGCATTGGGAAACCATGGTGCAAAGATAGGAGTATGGTTTGCTTCGAACCTACCATTCGGCACCAAAACTATTTGCTTTGCACTCCATGGAACACATAGGTGTCATGCGGAGAAGTGGAAACTCGATTGGATGCATTGTGAAACCAAGATGCATGTCTGGAGCACGGTTTGCTTCGAACCTACCATGGGCACTGAAAACTATTTGCTTTGCACTCCATGAAACTCATAGGTGTCATGGGAAAAGTGAAACCATTGTTTGGATGTGTTTTGATGCATTGTGAAACCAAGATGCAAGATAGGAGCACGGTTTGCTTGAACCTAGCATAGGCACGAAAACTATTGCTTTGCACTCCATGAAACTCATAGGTGTCATGGGAGAAATGGAACCTCGTTTGGATGAGTATGGATGCATTATTAAACCAAGATGCAAGATAGGAGCATGGTTTGCTTCAAAATTACCATAGGCACGAAAACTATTTGCTTTGCACTCCCTGAAACACATAGGTGTCATGGGAGAGGTGGAGCCTCTTTTGGATGAGTTTGGATGCGATGTGATACCAAGATGCAAGATAAGAGCATGGTTTGCATTGAACCTACCATAGACACGAAAACTATTTGCTTTCTAGTCCATGAAACTCAAAGGTGTCATGGGAGAAGCGGAACCTCGTTTGGATGAGTATGGATGCGTAGTTAAACCAAGATGCCGGATAGGAGCACGATTTGGTTTGAACCTACCATGGGCACGAAAACTATTTGCTTTGCACTCCATGAAACTCACAGGTGTCATGGGAAAAGTGGAACCTCGTTTGGATGTGATTGGATGCATTGTGAAACTAAGATGCAAGATAGGAGCATGGTTTGCTTCGAACCTACCATAGGCACGAAACTATTTGCTTTGGACTCCATGAGATACATAGGTGTCAAGGGAGAAGTGGAAGCTCGTTTGGATGAGTTTGATGTGTTGTGAAACCAAGATGCAAGATAGGAGCATGGTTTGCTTCGAACCTACCATAGGCACAAAAACAATTTGCTTTGGACTCCATGATACACATAGGTGTCATGGGAGAAATGGAACCTCATTTGGATGAGTTTGGATGCGTTGTGAAACCAAGATGCAAGATAGAAGCATGGTTTGCTTCTAACCTACCATAGGCACGAAAACTATTTGCTTTGCACTCCATGAAAGTCAAAAGTGTCAAGGGAGAAGTGGAAGCTCGTTTGGATGCGTTTGATGTGTTGTGAAACCAAGATGTAAGATAGGAGCATGGTTTGCTTCGAGCCTATCATAGGCACGAAAACTATTTGCTTTGCACTCAATGAAACACATAGGTGCCATGGGGGAAGTGGAACCTCATTTGGATGAGTTTGGATGCGTTGTGAAACCAAGATGCAAGATAGGAGCACAGTTTGCTTTCAACCTACCAAAGGCACAAAAATTATTTGCTTTGAAGTCCATGAAACTCATAGGTGTCATGGGAGAAGTGGAATCTGGTTTGGATGAGTATGGATGCGTTGTTAAACCAAGATGCAAGATAGGAGCTCAGTTTGCTTCGAACCTACCATAGGCACGAAAACTATTTGCTTTGCACTCCATAAAACACATAGGTGCGATGGGAGAAGTGGAACCCCGATTGGATGCGTTGTGAAACCAAGATGCAAGATAGGAGCACGGTTTGCTTCGGACCTACCATAGGCACGAAAACTATTTGCTTTGCATTCCATGACACACATAGGTGTCATTGGAGAAGTGGAACCTTGTTTGGATGCATTGGGAAACCATGGTGCAAGATAGGAGTATGGTTTGCTTCGAACCTACCATCGGCACCAAAACTATTTGCTTTGTACTCCATGAAGCACATAGGTGTCTGCGGAGTAGTGGACACTTGATTGGATGCATTGTGAAACCAAGACGCAAGTCTTGTTTGCTTCGAACCTACCATGGGCACGAAAACTATTTGCTTTGCACTCCATGAAACTCATAGGTGTCATGGGAAAAGTGAAACCTTGTTTGGATGTGTTTTGATCAATTGTGAAACCAAGATGCAAGATAGGAGCACGGTTTGCTTAGAACCTAGCATAGGCACGAAAACTATTTGCTTTGCACTCCATGAAACTCATAGGTGTCATGGGCGAAATGGAACCTCGTTTGGATGAGTATGGATGCATTATTAAACCAAGATGCAACATAGGAGCACGGTTTGCGTAGAACCTAGCATAGGCATGAAAACTATTTGCTTTGCACTCCATGAAACACATAGGTGTCATGGGAGAGGTGGAACCTCATTTGGATGAGCTTGGATGCGTTGTGAAACAAAGATGCAAGATAAGAGCACGGTTTGCTTCGAACCTACCATAGACACGAAAACTATTTGCTTTGCAGTCCATGAAACTCATAGGTGTCATGATAAAAGTGGGACCTCTTTTGGATGTGTTTCGATGCATTGTGAAAGCAGGATGCAAGATAGGAGTATGGTTTGCTTTGAACCTACCATAGGCACGAAAACAATTTGCTTTGGACTCCATGATACACATAGGTGTCATGGGAGAAATGGAACCTCATTTGGATGAGTTTGGATGCGTTGTGAAACCAAGATGCAAGATAGGAGCATGGTTTGCTTCGAACCTACCATAGGCACGAAAACTATTTGCTTTGGACTCCATGAGATACATAGGTGTCAAGGGAGAAGTGGAAGCAAGTTTGGATGAGTTTGATGTGTTGTGAAACCAAGATGCAAGATAGGAGCATGGTTTGCTTCGAGCCTATCATAGGCACGAAAACTATTTGCTTTGCACTCAATGAAACACATAGGTGCCATGGGGGAAGTGGAACCTCATTTGGATGAGTTTGGATGCATTGTGAAACCAAGATGCAAGATAGGAGCACGGTTTGCTTTCAACCTACCAAAGGCACAAAAATTTTTTGCTTTGAAGTCCAAGAAACTCATAGGTGTCATGGGAGAAGTGGAACCTGGTTCGGATGAGTATGGATGCGTTGTTAAACCAAGATGCAAGATAGGAGCACAGTTTGCTTCGAACCTACCATAGGAACGAAAACTATTTGCTTTGCACTCCATAAAACACATAGGTGCGATGGGAGAAGTGGAACCCCGATTGGATGCGTTGTGAAACCAAGATGCAAGATAGGAGCACGGTTTGCTTCGGACCTACCATAGGCACGAAAACTATTTGCTTTGCACTCCATGAAACACATAGGTGTCATGGGAGAAGTGGAACCTTGTTTGGATGCATTGTTAAACCATGGTGCAAGATAGGAGTATGGTTTGCTTCGAACCTACCATCGGCACCAAAACTATTTGCTTTGCACTCCATGAAACACATAGGTGTCTGCGGAGAAGTGGAAACTTGATTGGATGCCTCGTGAAACCAAGATGCAAGCCTTGTTTGCTTCGAAACTGCCATGGGCACAAAAACTATTTGCTTTGCACTCCATGAGACTCATAGGTGTCATGGGAAAAGTGAAACCTTGTTTGGATGTGTTTTGATCAATTGTGAAACCAAGATGCAAGATAGGAGCACGGTTTGCTTAGAACCTAGCATAGGCACGAAAACTATTTGCTTTGCACTCCATGAAACTCATAGGTGTCATGGGCGAAATGGAACCTCGTTTGGATGAGTATGGATGCATTATTAAACCAGGATGCAACATGGGAGCACGGTTTGCGTAGAACCTAGCATAGGCTTGAAAACTATTTCCTTTGCACTCCATGAAACACATAGGTGTCATGGGAGAGGTGGAACCTCATTTGGATGAGTTTGGATGCGTTGTCAAACCAAGATGCAAGATAAGAGCACGGTTTGCTTCGAACCTACCATAGACACGAAAACTATTTGCTTTGCGGTCCATGAAACTCATCGGTGTCATGATAAAAGTGGGACCTCTTTTGGATGTGTTTCGATGCATTGTGAAAGCAGGATGCAAGATAGGAGTATGATTTGCTTCGAACCAACCATAGGCACGAAAACAATTTGCTTTGGACTCCATGATACACATAGGTGTCATGGGAGAAATGGAACCTCATTTGGATGTTTGGATGCGTTGTGAAACCAAGATGCAAGATAGGAGCATGGTTTGCTTCGAACCTACCATAGGCACGAAAACTGTTTGCTTTGGCTTCCATGAGACACATAGGTGTCAAGGGAGAAGTGGAAGCTCGTTTGGATGAGTTTGATGTGTTGTGAAACCAAGATGCAAGATAGGAGCATGGTTTGCTTCGACCCTATCATAGGCACGAAAACTATTTGCTTTGCACTCAATGAAACACATAGGTGCCATGGGGGAAGTGGAACCTCATTTGGATGAGTTTGGATGCGTTGTGAAACCAAGATGCAAGATAGGAACGCGGTTTGCTTTCAACATACCAAAGGCACAAAAATTATTTGCTTTGAAGTCCATGAAACTCATAGGTGTCAGGGGGGAAGTGGAATCTGGTTTGGATGAGTATGGATGCGTTGTTAAACCAAGATGCAAGATAGGAGCACGGTTTGCTTCGAACCTACCATAGGCACGAAAACTATTTGCTTTGCACTCCATAAAACACATAGGTGCGATGGGAGAAGTGGAACCCCGATTGGATGCGTTGTGAAAACAAGATGCAAGATAGGAGTACGGTTTGCTTCGAACCTACCATAGGCACGAAAACTATTTGCTTTGCACTCCATGAAACACATAGGTGTTATGGGAGAAGTGGAACCTTGTTTGGATGCACAGGGAGACCATGGTGCAAGATAGGAGTACCTGCTTCGAACCTACCATCGACACCAAAACTATTTGCTTTGCACTCCATGAAACACATAGGTGTCAGGGGAGAAGTGGAAACTTGATTGGATGCATTGTGAAACCAAGATGCAAATCTTGTTTGCTTCGAACCTACCATGGGCACGAAAACTATTTGCTTTGCACTCCATGAAACTCATAGGTGTCATGGGAAAAGTGAAACCTTGTTTGGATATGTTTTGATCAATTGTGAAAATAAGATGCAAGATAGGAGCACGGTTTGCTTAGAACCTAGCATAGGCACGAAAACTATTTGCTTTGCACTCCATGAAACTCATAGGTGTCATGGGAGAAATGGAACCTTGTTTGGATGAGCATGGATGCATTATTAAACCAAGATGAAAGATAGGAGCATGGTTTGCTTCAAACCAACCATTGGCACGAAAACTATTTGCTTTGCACTCCATGAAACACATGGTGTCAAGGGAGAAGTGGAACCTCATTTCGATGAGTTTGGATTATTGTGAAACCAAGATGCAAGATAGGAGTATGGTTTGCTTTGAACCTACCATCGGCACAAAAACTATTTGCTTTGCCCTCCATGAAACACATAGGTGTCATGGGAGAGGTGGAACCTCTTTTGGATGAGTTTAGATGCGATGTGAAACTAAGATGCAAGATAAGAGCATGGTTTGCTTCGAGCCTACCATAGACACGAAAACTATTTGCTTTGCATTCCATTAAACTCATAGGTGTCATGGGAAAAGTGGAACCTCTTTGTGATGTGTTTGGATCCATTGTGAAACAAAGATGGAAGATAGGGGCACGGTTTGCTTCGAACATAGCATTGGCACGAAAACTATTTGCTTTCCAGTCCATGAAATTCATAGGTGTTATGGGAGAAGTGGAACCTCGTTTGGATGAGTATGGATGCGTTGTTAAACCAAGATGCAAGATAGGAGCACAGTTTGTTTCGAACCTACCATAGGCACAAAAACTATTTGCTTTGCACTCCATGAAACTCATAGCTGTCACGGGAAAAGTGGAACCTCGTTTGGATGTGATTGGATGCATTGTGAAACCAAGATGCAACATAGGAGCACGGTTTGCGTTGAACCTAGCATAGGCACGAAAACTATTTGATTTGCACTCCATGAAACACATAGGTGTCATGGGAGAGGTGGAACCTCATTTGGATGTGTTGTGAAACCAAGATGCAAGATAAGAGCACGGTTTGCTTCGAACCTACCATAGACACGAAAACTATGTACTTTGCAGTCCATGAAACTCATTGGTGTCATGATAAAAGTGGGACCTCTTTTGGATGTGTTTCATTGCATTGTGAAAGCAGGATGCAAGATAGGACTATGGTTTGCTTCGAACCTACCATAGGCACAAAAACAATTTGCTTTGGACTCCATGATACACATAGGTGTCATGGGAGAAATGGAACCTCATTTGGATGAGTTTGGATGCGTTGTGAAACCAAGATGCAAGATAGGAGCATTGTTTGCTTCGAACCAATCATAGGCACGAAAACTATTTGCTTTGCACTCAATGAAACACATAGGTGCCATGGGAGAAGTGGGACCTCATTTGGATGAGTTTGGATGCGTTGTGAAACCAAGATTCAAGATAGGAGCACGGTTTGCTTTGAACCTACCATAGGCACAAAAATTATTTGCTTTGAAGTCCATGAAACTCATAGGTGTCATGGGAGAAGTGGAACCTGGTTTGGATGAGTATGGATGCGTTGTTAAACCAAGATGCAAGATAGGAGCATGGTTTGCTTCGAACCTACCATAGGCACGAAAACTATTTGCTTTGCACTCCATAAAACACATAGGTGCGATGGGAGAAGTGGAACCCCGATTGGATGCGTTGTGAAACCAAGATGCAAGATAGGAGCACGGTTTGCTTCGGACCTACCATAGGCACGAAAACTATTTGCTTTGCACTCCATGAAACACATAGGTGTCATTTGAGAAGTGGAACCTTGTTTGGATGCATTGGGAAACCATGGTGCAAGATAGGAGTATGGTTTGCTTCGAACCTACCATGGGCACCAAAACTATTTGCTTTGCATTCCATGAAACACATAGGTGTCTGCGGAGAAGTGGAAACTTGATTGGATGCATTGTGAAACCAAGATGCAAGTCTTGTTTGCTTCGAACCTACCATGGGCACGAAAACTATTTGCTTTGCACTCCATGAAGCTCATAGGTGTCATGGGAAAAGTGAAACCTTGTTTGGATGTGTTTTGATCAATTGTGAAACCAAGATGCAAGATAGGAGCACGGTTTGCTTAGAACCTAGCATAGGCACGAAAACTATTTGCTTTGCACTCCATGAAACTCATAGGTGTCATGGGCGAAATGGAACCTCGTTTGGATGAGTATGGATGCATTATTAAACCAAGATGCAACATAGGAGCATGGTTTGCGTAGAACCTAGCATATGCACGAAAACTATTTGCTTTGCACTCCGTGAAACACATAGGTGTCATGGGAGAGGTGGAACCTCATTTGGATGAGCATGGATGCGTTGTGAAACAAAGATGCAAGATAAGAGCACGGTTTGCTTCGAACCTACCATAGACACGAAAACTATTTGCTTTGCAGTCCATGAAACTCATAGGTGTCATGATAAAAGTGGGACCTCTTTTGGATGTGTTTCGATGCATTGTGAAAGCAGGATGCAAGATAGGAGTATGGTTTGCTTCGAACCTACCATAGGCACGAAAACAATTTGCTTGGACTCCATGATACACATAGGTGTCTGGGAGAAATGGAACCTCATTTGGATGAGTTTGGATGCGTTGTGAAACCAAGATGCAAGATAGGAGCATGGTTTGCTTCGAAACCTACCATAGGCACGAAACTATTTGCTTTGGACTCCATGAGATACATAGGTGTCAGGGAGAAATGGAAGCTCGTTTGGATGAGTTTGCTGTGTTGTGAAACCAAGATGCAAGATAGGAGCATGGTTTGCTTCGAGCCTATCATAGGCACGAAAACTATTTGCATTGCACTCAATGAAACACATAGGTGCCATGGGGGAAGTGGAACCTCATTTGGATGAGTTTGGATGCGTTGTGAAACCAAGATGCAAGATAGGAGCATGGTTTGCTTCTAACCTACCATAGGCACGAAAACTATTTGCTTTGCACTCCATGAAAGTCAAAAGTTTCAAGGGAGAAGTGGAAGCTCGTTTGGATGCGTTTGATGTAAGATAGGAGCACGCTTTGCTTTGAACCTACCATAGGCACAAAAATTATTTGCTTGAAGTCCAAGAAACTCATAGGTGTCATGGGAGAAGTGGAACCTGGTTTGGATGAGTATGGATGCGTTGTTAAACCAAGATGCAAGATAGGAGCACGGTTTGCTTCGAACCTACCATAGGAACGAAAACTATTTGCTTTGCACTCCATAAAACACATATGTGCGATGGGAGAAGTGGAACCCCGATTGGATGCGTTGTGAAACCAAGATGCAAGATAGGAGCATGGTTCGCTTCGAACCTACCATAGGCACGAAAACTATTTGCTTCGCACCCCATGAAACACATAGGTGTCATGGGAGAAGTGGAACCTTGTTTGGATGCATTGGGAAACCATGGTGCAAAATAGGAGTATGGTTTGCTTCGAACCTACCATTGGCACCAAAACTATTTGCTTTGCACTCCATGGAACACATAGGTGTCATGGGAGAAGTGGAAACTCGATTGGATGCATTGTGAACCAAGATGCATGTCTGGAGGCACGGTTTGCTTCGAACCTACCATGGGCATGAAAACTATTTGCTTTGCACTCCATGAAACTCATAGGTGTCATGGGAAAAGTGAAACCATGTTTGGATGTGTTTTGATGCATTGTGAAACCAAGATGCAAGATAGGAGCACGGTTTGCTTGAACCTAGCATAGGCACGAAAACTATTTGCTTTGCACTCCATGAAACTCATAGGTGTCATGGGAGAAATGGAACCTCGTTTGGATGAGTATGGATGCATTATTAAACCAAGATGCAAGATAGGAGCATGGTTTGCTTCAAAATTACCATAGGCACGAAAACTATTTGCTTTGCACTCCCTGAAACACATAGGTGTCATGGGAGAGGTGGAGCCTCTTTTGGATGAGTTTGGATGCGATGTGAAACCAAGATGCAAGATAAAAGCATGGTTTGCATTGAACCTACCATAGACACGAAAACTATTTGCTTTCTAGTCCATGAAACTCAAAGGTGTCATGGGAGAAGTGGAACCTCGTTTGGATGAGTATGGATGCGTAGTTAAACCAAGATGCCGGATAGGAGCACGATTTGTTTTGAACCTACCATGGGCACGAAAACTATTTGCTTTGCACTCCATGAAACTCATAGGTGTCATGGGAAAAGTGGAACCTCGTTTTGATGTGATTGGATGCATTGTGAACCGAGATGCAACATAGGAGCACGGTTTGGTAGAACCTAGCATAGGCACGAAAACTATTTGCTTTGCACTCCATGAAACACATAGGTGTCCATGGGAGAGGTGGAACCTCATTTGGATGAGCTTGGATGCGTTGTGAAACCAAGATGCAAGATAAGAGCACGGTTTGCTTCGAATCTACCATAGACACGAAAACTATTTGCTTTGCGGTCCATGAAACTCATAGGTGTCCATGATAAAAGTGGGACCTCTTTTGGATGTGTTTCGATGCATTGTGAAAGCAGGATGCAAGATAGGAGTATGGTTTGCCTTCGAACCTACCATAGGCACGAAAACAATTTGCTTTGGACTCCATGATACACATAGGTGTGATGGGAGAAATGGAACCTCATTTGGATGAGTTTGGATGCGTTGTGAAACTAAGATGCAAGATAGGAGCATGGTTTGCATCGAACCTACCATAGGCACGAAACTATTTGCTTTGGACTCCATGAGATACATCGGTGTCAAGGGAGAAGTGGAAGCTCGTTTGGATGAGTTTGATGTGTTGTGAAACCAAGATGCAAGATAGGAGCATGGTTTGCTTCGAACCTACCATAGGCACAAAAACAATTTGCTTTGGACTCCATGATACACATAGGTGTCATGGGAGAAATGGAACCTCATTTGGATGAGTTTGGATGCGTTGTGAAACCAAGATGCAAGATAGAAGCATGGTTTGCTTCTAACCTACCATAGGCATGAAACTATTTGCTTTGCACTCCATGAAAGTCAAAAGTGTCAAGGGAGAAGTGGAAGCTCGTTTGATGCGTTTGATGTGTTGTGAAACCAAGATGTAAGATAGGAGCATGGTTTGCTTCGAGCCTATCATAGGCACGAAAACTATTTTCTTTGCACTCAATGAACACATAGGTGCCATGGGGGAAGTGGAACCTCATTTGGATGAGTTTGGATGCGTTGTGAAACCAAGATGCAAGATAGGAGCACAGTTTGCTTTCAACCTACCAAAGGCACAAAAATTATTTGCTTTGAAGTCCATGAAACTCATAGGTGTCATGGGAGAAGTGGAATCTGGTTTGGATGAGTGTGGATGCGTTGTTTAAACCAAGATGCAAGATAGAGCTCAGTTTGCTTCGAACCTACCATAGGCACGAAAACTATTTGCTTTGCACTCCATAAAACACATAGGTGCGATGGGAGAAGTGGAACCCCGATTGGATGCGTTGTGAAACCAAGATGCAAGATAGGAGCACGGTTTGCTTCGGACCTACCATAGGCATGAAAACTATTTGCTTTGCACTCCATGACACACATAGGTGTCATTGGAGAAGTGGAACCTTGTTTGGATGCATTGGGAAACCATGGTGCAAGATAGGAGTATGGTTTGCTTCGAACCTACCATCGGCACCAAAACTATTTGCTTTGCACTCCATGAAGCACATAGGTGTCTGCGGAGAAGTGGAAACTTGATTGGATGCATTGTGAAACCAAGATGCAAGTCTTGTTTGCTTCGAACCTACCATTGGCACGAAAACTATTGCTTTGCACTCCATGAAACTCATAGGTGTCATGGGAAAAGTGAAACCTTGTTTGGATGTGTTTTGATCAATTGTGAAACCAAGATGCAAGATAGGAGCACGGTTTGCTTAGAACCTAGCATAGGCACGAAAACTATTTGCTTTGCACTCCATGAAACTCATAGGTGTCATGGGCGAAATGGAACCTCGTTTGGATGAGTATGGATGCATTATTAAACCAAGATGCAACATAGGAGCACGGTTTGCGTAGAACCTAGCATAGGCACGAAAACTATTTGCTTTGCACTCCATGAAACACATAGGTGTCATGGGAGATGTGGAACCTCATTTGGATGAGCTTTGGATGCGTTGTGAAACAAAGATGCAAGATAAGAGCACGGTTTGCCTCGAACCTACCATAGACAGGAAAACTATTTGCTTTGCAGTCCATCAAACTCATAGGTGTCATGATAAAAGTGGGACCTCTTTTGGATGTGTTTCGATGCATTGTGAAAGCAGGATGCAAGATAGGAGTATGGTTTGCTTTGAACCTACCATAGGCACGAAAACAATTTGCTTTGGACTCCATGATACACATAGGTGTCATGGGAGAAATGGAACCTCATTTGGATGAGTTTGGATGCGTTGTGAAACTAAGATGCAAGATAGGAGCATGGTTTGCTTCGAACCTACCATAGGCACGAAACTATTTGCTTTGGACTCCATGAGATACATAGGTGTCAAGGGAGAAGTGGAAGCTCGTTTGGATGAGTTTGATGTGTTGTGAAACCAAGATGCAAGATAGGAGCATGGTTTGCTTTGAGCCTATCATAGGCACGAAAACTATTTGCTTTGCACTCAATGAAACACGTAGGTGCCATGGGGGAAGTGGAACCTCATTTGGATGAGTTTGGATGCGTTGTGAAACCAAGATGCAAGATAGGAGCACGGTTTGCTTTCAACCTACCAAAGGCACAAAAATTTTTTGCTTTGAAGTCCAAGAAACTCATAGGTGTCATGGGAGAAGTGGAACCTGGTTCGGATGAGTATGGAATGCGTTGTTAAACCAAGATGCAAGATAGGAGCACAGTTTGCTTCGAACCTACCATAGGAACGAAAACTATTTGCTTTGCACTCCATAAAACACATAGGTGCGATGGGAGAAGTGGAACCCCGATTGGATGCGTTGTGAAACCAAGATGCAAGATAGGAGCACGGTTTGCTTCGGACCTACCATAGGCACGAAAACTATTTGCTTTGCACTCCATGAAACACATAGGTGTCATGGGAGAAGTGGAACCTTGTTTGGACGCATTGTTAAACCATGGTGCAAGATAGGAGTATGGTTTGCTTCGAACCTACCATCGGCACCAAAACTATTTGCTTTGCACTCCATGAAACACATAGGTGTCTGCGGAGAAGTGGAAACTTGATTGGATGCATCGTGAAACCAAGATGCAAGTCTTGTTTGCTTCGAACCTGCCATGGGCACGAAAACTATTTGCTTTGCACTCCATGAAACTCATAGGTGTCATGGGAAAAGTGAAACCTTGTTTGGATGTGTTTTGATCAATTGTGAAACCAAGATGCAAGATAGGAGCACGGTTTGCTTAGAACCTAGCATAGGCACGAAAACTATTTGCTTTGCACTCCATGAAACTCATAGGTGTCATGGGCGAAATGGAACCTCGTTTGGATGAGTATGGATGCATTATTAAACCAGGATGCAACATGGGAGCACGGTTTGCGTAGAACCTAGCATAGGCATGGAAAACTATTTGCTTTGCACTCCATGAAACACATAGGTGTCATGGGAGAGGTGGAACCTCATTTGGATGAGTTTGGATGCGTTGTCAAACCAAGATGCAAGATAAGAGCACGGTTTGCTTCGAACCTACCATAGACACGAAAACTATTTGCTTTGCGGTCCATGAAACTCATCGGTGTCATGATAAAAGTGGGACCTCTTTTGGATGTGTTTCGATGCATTGTGAAAGCAGGATGCAAGATAGGAGTATGATTGGCTTCGAACCAACCATAGGCACGAAAACAATTTGCTTTGGACTCCATGATACACATAGGTGTCATGGGAGAAATGGAACCTCATTTGGATGTTTGGATGCGTTGTGAAACCAAGATGCAAGATAGGAGCATGGTTTGCTTCGAACCTACCATAGGCACGAAAACTGTTTGCTTTGGCTTCCATGAGACACATAGGTGTCAAGGGAGAAGTGGAAGCTCATTTGGATGAGTTTGATGTGTTGTGAAACCAAGATGCAAGATAGGAGCATGGTTTGCTTCGACCCTATCATAGGCACGAAAACTATTTGCTTTGCACTCAATGAAACACATAGGTGCCATGGGGGAAGTGGAACCTCATTTGGATGAGTTTGGATGCGTTGTGAAAACCAAGATGCAAGATAGGAACGCGGTTTGCTTTCAACATACCAAAGGCACAAAAATTATTTGCTTTGAAGTCCATGAAACTCATAGGTGTCAGGGGGAGAAGTGGAATCTGTTTGGATGAGTATGGATGCGTTGTTAAACCAAGATGCAAGATAGGAGCACGGTTTGCTTCGAACCTACCATAGGCACGAAAACTATTTGCTTTGCACTCCATAAAACACATAGGTGCGATGGGAGAAGTGGAAACCCCGATTGGATGCGTTGTGAAAACAAGAAGCAAGATAGGAGTACGGTTTGCTTCGAACCTACCATAGGCACGAAAACTATTTGCTTTGCACTCCATGAAACACATAGGTGTTATGGGAGAAGTGGAACCTTGTTTGGATGCACAGGGAGACCATGGTGCAAGATAGGGAGTACCTGCTTCGAACCGTACCATCGGCAACCAAACTATTTGCTTTGCACTCCATGAAACACATAGGTGTCAGGGGAGAAGTGGAAACTTGATTGGATGCATTGTGAAACCAAGATGCAAATCTTGTTTGCTTCGAACCTACCATGGGCACGAAAACTATTTGCTTTGCACTCCATGAAACTCATAGGTGTCATGGGAAAAGTGAAACCTTGTTTGGATATGTTTTTGATCAATTGTGAAAATAAGATGCAAGATAGGAGCACGGTTTTGCTTAGAACCTAGCATAGGCACGAAAACTATTTGCTTTGCACTCCATGAAACTCATAGGTGTCATGGGAGAAATGGAACCTCGTTTGGATGAGTATGGATGCATTATTAACCAAGATGAAAGATAGGAGCATGGTTTGCTTCAAACCACCATTGGCACGAAAACTATTTGCTTTGCACTCCATGAAACACGTGGTGTCAAGGGAGAAGTGGAACCTCATTTCGATGAGTTTGGATTATTGTGAAACCAAGATGCAAGATAGGAGTATGGTTTGCTTTGAACCTACCATCGGCACAAAAACTGTTTGCTTTGCACTCCATGAATCACATAGGTGTCATGGGAGAGGTGGAACCTCTTTTGGATGAGTTTAGATGCGATGTGAAACTAAGATGCAAGATAAGAGCATGGTTTGCTTCGAGCCTACCATAGACACGAAAACTATTTGCTTTGCATTCCATTAAACTCATAGGTGTCATGGGAAAAGTGGAACCTCTTTGTGATGTGTTTGGATCCATTGTGAAACAAAGATGGAAGATAGGGGCACGGTTTGCTTCGAACATAGCATTGGCACGAAAACTATTTGCTTTCCAGTCCATGAAATTCACAGGTGGTTATGGGAGAAGTGGAACCTCGTTTGGATGAGTATGGATGCGTTGTTAAACCAAGATGCAAGATAGGAGCACAGTTTGTTTCGAACCTACCATAGGCACAAAAACTATTTGCTTTGCACTCCATGAAACTCATAGCTGTCACGGGAAAAGTGGAACCTCGTTTGGATGTGATTGGATGCATTGTTGAAACCAAGATGCAACATAGGAGCACGGTTTGCGTTGAACCTAGCATAGGCACGAAAACTATTTGATTTGCACTCCATGAAACACATAGTTGTCATGGGAGAGGTGGAACCTCATTTGGATGTGTTGTGAAACCAAGATGCAAGATAAGAGCACGGTTGCTTCGAACCTACCATAGACACGAAAACTATGTACTTTGCAGTCCATGAAACTCATTGGTGTCATGATAAAAGTGGGGACCTCTTTTGGATGTGTTTCGTTGCATTGTGAAAGCAGGATGCAAGATAGGACTATGGTTTGCTTCGAACCTACCATAGGCACAAAAACAATTTGCTTTGGACTCCATGATACACATAGGTGTCATGGGAGAAATGGAACCTCATTTGGATGAGTTTGGATGCGTTGTGAAACCAAGATGCAAGATAGGAGCATGGTTTCCTTCTAACCTACCATAGGCACGAAAACTATTTGCTTTGCACTCCATGAAAGTCAAAAGTGTCAAGGGAGAGAAGAGGAAGCTCGTTTGGATGAGTTTGATGTGTTGTGAAACCAAGATGCAAGATAGGAGCATTGTTTGCTTCGAACCTATCATAGGCACGAAAACTATTTGCTTTGCACTCAATGAAACACATAGGTGCCATGGGAGAAGTGGGACCTCATTTGGATGAGTTTGGATGCGTTGTGAAACCAAGATTCAAGATAGGAGCACGGTTTGCTTTGAACCTACCATAGGCACAAAAATTATTTGCTTTGAAGTCCATGAAACTCATAGGTGTCATGGGAGAAGTGGAACCTGGTTTGGATGAGTATGGATGCGTTGTTAAACCAAGATGCAAGATAGGAGCATGGTTTGCTTCGAACCTACCATAGGCACGAAAACTATTTGCTTTGCACTCCATAAAACACATAGGTGCGATGGGAGAAGTGGAACCCCGATTGGATGCGTTGTGAAACCAAGATGCAAGATAGGAGCACGGTTTGCTTCGGACCTACCATAGGCACGAAAACTATTTGCTTTGCACTCCATGAAACACATAGGTGTCATTTGAGAAGTGGAACCTTGTTTGGATGCATTGGGAAACCATGGTGCAAGATAGGAGTATGGTTTGCTTCGAACCTACCATGGGCACCAAAACTATTTGCTTTGCACTCCATGAAACACATAGGTGTCTGCGGAGAAGTTGAAACTTGATTGGATGCATTGTGAAACCAAGATGCAAGTCTTGTTTGCTTCGAACCTACCATGGGCACGAAAACTATTTGCTTTGCACTCCAGTGAAACTCATAGGTGTCATGGGAAAAGTGAAACCTTGTTTGGATGTGTTTTGATCAATTGTGAAACCAAGATGCAAGATAGGAGCACGGTTTGCTTAGAACCTAGCATAGGCACGAAAACTATTTGCTTTGCACTCCATGAAACTCATAGGTGTCATGGGCGAAATGGAACCTCGTTTGGATGAGTATGGATGCATTATTAAACCAAGATGCAACATAGGAGCATGGTTTGCGTAGAACCTAGCATATGCACGAAAACTATTTGCTTTGCACTCCGTGAAACACATAGGTGTCATGGGAGAGGTGGAACCTCATTTGGATGAGCATGGATGCAGTTGTGAAACAAAGATGCAAGATAAGAGCACGGTTTGCTTCGAACCTACCATAGACACGAAAACTATTTGCTTTGCAGTCCATGAAACTCATAGGTGTCATGATAAAAGTGGGACCTCTTTTGGATGTGTTTCGATGCATTGTGAAAGCAGGATGCAAGATAGGAGTATGGTTTGCTTCGAACCTACCATAGGCACGAAAACAATTTGCTTTGGACTCCATGATACACATAGGTGTCTGGGAGAAATGGAACCTCATTTGGATGAGTTTGGATGCGTTGTGAAACCAAGATGCAAGATAGGAGCATGGTTTGCTTCGAACCTACCATAGGCACGAAACTATTTGCTTTGGACTCCATGAGATACATAGGTGTCAAGGGAGAAAGTGGAAGCTCGTTTGGATGAGTTTGCTGTGTTGTGAAACCAAGATGCAAGATAGGAGCATGGTTTGCTTCGAGCCTATCATAGGCACGAAAACTATTTGCATTGCACTCAATGAAACACATAGGTGCCATGGGGGAAGTGGAACCTCATTTGGATGAGTTTGGATGCGTTGTGAAACCAAGATGCAAGATAGGAGCATGGTTTGCTTCTAACCTACCATAGGCACGAAAACTATTTGCTTTGCACTCCATGAAAGTCAAAAGTTTCAAGGGAGAAGTGGAAGCTCGTTTGGATGCGTTTGATGTAAGATAGGAGCACGGCTTTGCTTTGAACCTACCATAGGCACAAAAATTATTTGCTTTGAAGTCCAAGAAACTCATAGGTGTCATGGGAGAAGTGGAACCTGGTTTGGATGAGTATGGATGCGTTGTTAAACCAAGATGCAAGATAGGAGCACGGTTTGCTTCGAACCTACCATAGGAACGAAAACTATTTGCTTTGCACTCCATAAAACACATATGTGCGATGGGAGAAGTGGAACCCCGATTGGATGCGTTGTGAAACCAAGATGCAAGATAGGAGCATGGTTCGCTTCGAACCTACCATAGGCACGAAAAACTATTTGCTTCGCACCCCATGAAACACATAGGTGTCATGGGAGAAGTGGAACCTTGTTTGGATGCATTGGGAAACCATGGTGCAAAATAGGAGTATGGTTTGCTTCGAACCTACCATTGGCACCAAAACTATTTGCTTTGCACTCCATGGAACACATAGGTGTCATGGGAGAAGTGGAAACTCGATTGGATGCATTGTGAAACCAAGATGCATGTCTGGAGCACGGTTTGCTTCGAACCTACCATGGGCATGAAAACTATTTGCTTTGCACTCCATGAAACTCATAGGTGTCATGGGAAAAGTGAAACCATGTTTGGATGTGTTTTGATGCATTGTGAAACCAAGATGCAAGATAGGAGCACGGTTTGCTTGAACCTAGCATAGGCACGAAAACTATTTGCTTTGCACTCCATGAAACTCATAGGTGTCATGGGAGAAATGGAACCTCGTTTGGATGAGTATGGATGCATTATTAAACCAAGATGCAAGATAGGAGCATGGTTTGCTTCAAAATTACCATAGGCACGAAAACTATTTGCTTTGCACTCCCTGAAACACATAGGTGTCATGGGAGAGGTGGAGCCTCTTTTGGATGAGTTTGGATGCGATGTGAAACCAAGATGCAAGATAAAAGCATGGTTTGCATTGAACCTACCATAGACACGAAAACTATTTGCTTTCTAGTCCATGAAACTCAAAGGTGTCATGGGAGAAGTGGAACCTCGTTTGGATGAGTATGGATGCGTAGTTAAACCAAGATGCCGGATAGGAGCACGATTTGTTTTGAACCTACCATGGGCACGAAAACTATTTGCTTTGCACTCCATGAAACTCATAGGTGTCATGGGAAAAGTGGAACCTCGTTTTGATGTGATTGGATGCATTGTGAAACCGAGATGCAACATAGGAGCACGGTTTGGTAGAACCTAGCATAGGCACGAAAACTATTTGCTTTGCACTCCATGAAACACATAGGTGTCATGGGAGAGGTGGAACCTCATTTGGATGAGCTTGGATGCGTTGTGAAACCAAGATGCAAGATAAGAGCACGGTTTGCTTCGAATCTACCATAGACACGAAAACTATTTGCTTTGCGGTCCATGAAACTCATAGGTGTCATGATAAAAGTGGGACCTCTTTTGGATGTGTTTCGATGCATTGTGAAAGCAGGATGCAAGATAGGAGTATGGTTTGCTTCGAACCTACCATAGGCACGAAAACAATTTGCTTTGGACTCCATGATACACATAGGTGTGATGGGAGAAATGGAACCTCATTTGGATGAGTTTGGATGCGTTGTGAAACTAAGATGCAAGATAGGAGCATGGTTTGCATCGAACCTACCATAGGCACGAAACTATTTGCTTTGGACTCCATGAGATACATCGGTGTCAAGGGAGAAGTGGAAGCTCGTTTGGATGAGTTTGATGTGTTGTGAAACCAAGATGCAAGATAGGAGCATGGTTTGCTTCGAACCTACCATAGGCACAAAAACAATTTGCTTTGGACTCCATGATACACATAGGTGTCATGGGAGAAATGGAACCTCATTTGGATGAGTTTGGATGCGTTGTGAAACCAAGATGCAAGATAGAAGCATGGTTTGCTTCTAACCTACCATAGGCATGAAAACTATTTGCTTTGCACTCCATGAAGTCAAAAGTGTCAAGGGAGAAGTGGAAGCTCGTTTGGATGCGTTTGATGTGTTGTGAAACCAAGATGTAAGATAGGAGCATGGTTTGCTTCGAGCCTATCATAGGCACGAAAACTATTTTCTTTGCACTCAATGAAACACATAGGTGCCATGGGGGAAGTGGAACCTCATTTGGATGAGTTTGGATGCGTTGTGAAACCAAGATGCAAGATAGGAGCACAGTTTGCTTTCAACCTACCAAAGGCACAAAAATTATTTGCTTTGAAGTCCATGAAACTCATAGGTGTCATGGGAGAAGTGGAATCTGGTTTGGATGAGTGTGGATGCGTTGTTAAACCAAGATGCAAGATAGGAGCTCAGTTTGCTTCGAACCTACCATAGGCACGAAAACTATTTGCTTTGCACTCCATAAAACACATAGGTGCGATGGGAGAAGTGGAACCCCGATTGGATGCGTTGTGAAACCAAGATGCAAGATAGGAGCACGGTTTGCTTCGGACCTACCATAGGCATGAAAACTATTTGCTTTGCACTCCATGACACACATAGGTGTCATTGGAGAAGTGGAACCTTGTTTGGATGCATTGGGAAACCATGGTGCAAGATAGGAGTATGGTTTGCTTCGAACCTACCATCGGCACCAAAACTATTTGCTTTGCACTCCATGAAGCACATAGGTGTCTGCGGAGAAGTGGAAACTTGATTGGATGCATTGTGAAACCAAGATGCAAGTCTTGTTTGCTTCGAACCTACCATTGGCACGAAAACTATTTGCTTTGCACTCCATGAAACTCATAGGTGTCATGGGAAAAGTGAAACCTTGTTTGGATGTGTTTTGATCAATTGTGAAACCAAGATGCAAGATAGGAGCACGGTTTGCTTAGAACCTAGCATAGGCACGAAAACTATTTGCTTTGCACTCCATGAAACTCATAGGTGTCATGGGCGAAATGGAACCTCGTTTGGATGAGTATGGATGCATTATTAAACCAAGATGCAACATAGGAGCACGGTTTGCGTAGAACCTAGCATAGGCACGAAAACTATTTGCTTTGCACTCCATGAAACACATAGGTGTCATGGGAGATGTGGAACCTCATTTGGATGAGCTTGGATGCGTTGTGAAACAAAGATGCAAGATAAGAGCACGGTTTGCCTCGAACCTACCATAGACAGGAAAACTATTTGCTTTGCAGTCCATCAAACTCATAGGTGTCATGATAAAAGTGGGACCTCTTTTGGATGTGTTTCGATGCATTGTGAAAGCAGGATGCAAGATAGGAGTATGGTTTGCTTTGAACCTACCATAGGCACGAAAACAATTTGCTTTGGACTCCATGATACACATAGGTGTCATGGGAGAAATGGAACCTCATTTGGATGAGTTTGGATGCGTTGTGAAACTAAGATGCAAGATAGGAGCATGGTTTGCTTCGAACCTACCATAGGCACGAAACTATTTGCTTTGGACTCCATGAGATACATAGGTGTCAAGGGAGAAGTGGAAGCTCGTTTGGATGAGTTTGATGTGTTGTGAAACCAAGATGCAAGATAGGAGCATGGTTTGCTTTGAGCCTATCATAGGCACGAAACTATTTGCTTTGCACTCAATGAAACACGTAGGTGCCATGGGGGAAGTGGAACCTCATTTGGATGAGTTTGGATGCGTTGTGAAACCAAGATGCAAGATAGGAGCACGGTTTGCTTTCAACCTACCAAAGGCACAAAAATTTTTTGCTTTGAAGTCCAAGAAACTCATAGGTGTCATGGGAGAAGTGGAACCTGGTTCGGATGAGTATGGATGCATTGTTAAACCAAGATGCAAGATAGGAGCACAGTTTGCTTCGAACCTACCATAGGAACGAAAACTATTTGCTTTGCACTCCATAAAACACATAGGTGCGATGGGAGAAGTGGAACCCCGATTGGATGCGTTGTGAAACCAAGATGCAAGATAGGAGCACGGTTTGCTTCGGACCTACCATAGGCACGAAAACTATTTGCTTTGCACTCCATGAAACACATAGGTGTCATGGGAGAAGTGGAACCTTGTTTGGACGCATTGTTAAACCATGGTGCAAGATAGGAGTATGGTTTGCTTCGAACCTACCATCGGCACCAAAACTATTTGCTTTGCACTCCATGAAACACATAGGTGTCTGCGGAGAAGTGGAAACTTGATTGGATGCATCGTGAAACCAAGATGCAAGTCTTGTTTGCTTCGAACCTGCCATGGGCACGAAAACTATTTGCTTTGCACTCCATGAAACTCATAGGTGTCATGGGAAAAGTGAAACCTTGTTTGGATGTGTTTTGATCAATTGTGAAACCAAGATGCAAGATAGGAGCACGGTTTGCTTAGAACCTAGCATAGGCACGAAAACTATTTGCTTTGCACTCCATGAAACTCATAGGTGTCATGGGCGAAATGGAACCTCGTTTGGATGAGTATGGATGCATTATTAAACCAGGATGCAACATGGGAGCACGGTTTGCGTAGAACCTAGCATAGGCATGAAAACTATTTGCTTTGCACTCCATGAAACACATAGGTGTCATGGGAGAGGTGGAACCTCATTTGGATGAGTTTGGATGCGTTGTCAAACCAAGATGCAAGATAAGAGCACGGTTTGCTTCGAACCTACCATAGACACGAAAACTATTTGCTTTGCGGTCCATGAAACTCATCGGTGTCATGATAAAAGTGGGACCTCTTTTGGATGTGTTTCGATGCATTGTGAAAGCAAGATGCAAGATAGGAGTATGATTTGCTTCGAACCAACCATAGGCACGAAAACAATTTGCTTTGGACTCCATGATACACATAGGTGTCATGGGAGAAATGGAACCTCATTTGGATGTTTGGATGCGTTGTGAAACCAAGATGCAAGATAGGAGCATGGTTTGCTTCGAACCTACCATAGGCACGAAAACTGTTTGCTTTGGCTTCCATGAGACACATAGGTGTCAAGGGAGAAGTGGAAGCTCATTTGGATGAGTTTGATGTGTTGTGAAACCAAGATGCAAGATAGGAGCATGGTTTGCTTCGACCCTATCATAGGCACGAAAACTATTTGCTTTGCACTCAATGAAACACATAGGTGCCATGGGGGAAGTGGAACCTCATTTGGATGAGTTTGGATGCGTTGTGAAACCAAGATGCAAGATAGGAACGCGGTTTGCTTTCAACATACCAAAGGCACAAAAATTATTTGCTTTGAAGTCCATGAAACTCATAGGTGTCAGGGGAGAAGTGGAATCTGGTTTGGATGAGTATGGATGCGTTGTTAAACCAAGATGCAAGATAGGAGCACGGTTTGCTTCGAACCTACCATAGGCACGAAAACTATTTGCTTTGCACTCCATAAAACACATAGGTGCGATGGGAGAAGTGGAACCCCGATTGGATGCGTTGTGAAAACAAGAAGCAAGATAGGAGTACGGTTTGCTTCGAACCTACCATAGGCATGAAAACTATTTGCTTTGCACTCCATGAAACACATAGGTGTTATGGGAGAAGTGGAACCTTGTTTGGATGCACAGGGAGACCATGGTGCAAGATAGGAGTACCTGCTTCGAACCTACCATCGGCACCAAAACTATTTGCTTTGCACTCCATGAAACTCATAGGTGTCATGGGAAAAGTGAAACCTTGTTTGGATATGTTTTGATCAATTGTGAAAATAAGATGCAAGATAGGAGCACGGTTTGCTTAGAACCTAGCATAGGCACGAAAACTATTTGCTTTGCACTCCATGAAACTCATAGGTGTCATGGGAGAAATGGAACCTCGTTTGGATGAGTATGGATGCATTATTAAACCAAGATGAAAGATAGGAGCATGGTTTGCTTCAAACCAACCATTGGCACGAAAACTATTTGCTTTGCACTCCATGAAACACATGGTGTCAAGGGAGAAGTGGAACCTCATTTCGATGAGTTTGGATTATTGTGAAACCAAGATGCAAGATAGGAGTATGGTTTGCTTTGAACCTACCATCGGCACAAAAACTGTTTGCTTTGCACTCCATGAATCACATAGGTGTCATGGGAGAGGTGGAACCTCTTTTGGATGAGTTTAGATGCGATGTGAAACTAAGATGCAAGATAAGAGCATGGTTTGCTTCGAGCCTACCATAGACACGAAAACTATTTGCTTTGCATTCCATTAAACTCATAGGTGTCATGGGAAAAGTGGAACCTCTTTGTGATGTGTTTGGATCCATTGTGAAACAAAGATGGAAGATAGGGGCACGGTTTGCTTCGAACATAGCATTGGCACGAAAACTATTTGCTTTCCAGTCCATGAAATTCACAGGTGTTATGGGAGAAGTGGAACCTCGTTTGGATGAGTATGGATGCGTTGTTAAACCAAGATGCAAGATAGGAGCACAGTTTGTTTCGAACCTACCATAGGCACAAAAACTATTTGCTTTGCACTCCATGAAACTCATAGCTGTCACGGGAAAAGTGGAACCTCGTTTGGATGTGATTGGATGCATTGTGAAACCAAGATGCAACATAGGAGCACGGTTTGCGTTGAACCTAGCATAGGCACGAAAACTATTTGATTTGCACTCCATGAAACACATAGTTGTCATGGGAGAGGTGGAACCTCATTTGGATGTGTTGTGAAACCAAGATGCAAGATAAGAGCACGGTTTGCTTCGAACCTACCATAGACACGAAAACTATGTACTTTGCAGTCCATGAAACTCATTGGTGTCATGATAAAAGTGGGACCTCTTTTGGATGTGTTTCGTTGCATTGTGAAAGCAGGATGCAAGATAGGACTATGGTTTGCTTCGAACCTACCATAGGCACAAAAACAATTTGCTTTGGACTCCATGATACACATAGGTGTCATGGGAGAAATGGAACCTCATTTGGATGAGTTTGGATGCGTTGTGAAACCAAGATGCAAGATAGGAGCATGGTTTCCTTCTAACCTACCATAGGCACGAAAACTATTTGCTTTGCACTCCATGAAAGTCAAAAGTGTCAAGGGAGAAGAGGAAGCTCGTTTGGATGAGTTTGATGTGTTGTGAAACCAAGATGCAAGATAGGAGCATTGTTTGCTTCGAACCTATCATAGGCACGAAAACTATTTGCTTTGCACTCAATGAAACACATAGGTGCCATGGGAGAAGTGGGACCTCATTTGGATGAGTTTGGATGCGTTGTGAAACCAAGATTCAAGATAGGAGCACGGTTTGCTTTGAACCTACCATAGGCATAAAAATTATTTGCTTTGAAGTCCATGAAACTCATAGGTGTCATGGGAGAAGTGGAACCTGGTTTGGATGAGTATGGATGCGTTGTTAAACCAGGATGCAAGATAGGAGCATGGTTTGCTTCGAACCTACCATAGGCACGAAAACTATTTGCTTTGCACTCCATAAAACACATAGGTGCGATGGGAGAAGTGGAACCCCGATTGGATGCGTTGTGAAACCAAGATGCAAGATAGGAGCACGGTTTGCTTCGGACCTACCATAGGCACGAAAACTATTTGCTTTGCACTCCATGAAACACATAGGTGTCATTTGAGAAGTGGAACCTTGTTTGGATGCATTGGGAAACCATGGTGCAAGATAGGAGTATGGTTTGCTTCGAACCTACCATGGGCACCAAAACTATTTGCTTTGCACTCCATGAAACACATAGGTGTCTGCGGAGAAGTTGAAACTTGATTGGATGCATTGTGAAACCAAGATGCAAGTCTTGTTTGCTTCGAACCTACCATGGGCACGAAAACTATTTGCTTTGCACTCCGTGAAACTCATAGGTGTCATGGGAAAAGTGAAACCTTGTTTGGATGTGTTTTGATCAATTGTGAAACCAAGATGCAAGATAGGAGCACGGTTTGCTTAGAACCTAGCATAGGCACGAAAACTATTTGCTTTGCACTCCATGAAACTCATAGGTGTCATGGGCGAAATGGAACCTCGTTTGGATGAGTATGGATGCATTATTAAACCAAGATGCAACATAGGAGCATGGTTTGCGTAGAACCTAGGATATGCACGAAAACTATTTGCTTTGCACTCCGTGAAACACATAGGTGTCATGGGAGAGGTGGAACCTCATTTGGATGAGCATGGATGCATTGTGAAACAAAGATGCAAGATAAGAGCACGGTTTGCTTCGAACCTACCATAGACACGAAAACTATTTGCTTTGCAGTCCATGAAACTCATAGGTGTCATGATAAAAGTGGGACCTCTTTTGGATGTGTTTCGATGCATTGTGAAAGCAGGATGCAAGATAGGAGTATGGTTTGCTTCGAACCTACCATAGGCACGAAAACAATTTGCTTTGGACTCCATGATACACATAGGTGTCTGGGAGAAATGGAACCTCATTTGGATGAGTTTGGATGCGTTGTGAAACCAAGATGCAAGATAGGAGCATGGTTTGCTTCGAACCTACCATAGGCACGAAACTATTTGCTTTGGACTCCATGAGATACATAGGTGTCAAGGGAGAAGTGGAAGCTCGTTTGGATGAGTTTGATGTGTTGTGAAACCAAGATGCAAGATAGGAGCATGGTTTGCTTCGAGCCTATCATAGGCACGAAAACTATTTGCATTGCACTCAATGAAACACATAGGTGCCATGGGGGAAGTGGAACCTCATTTGGATGAGTTTGGATGCGTTGTGAAACCAAGATGCAAGATAGGAGCATGGTTTGCTTCTAACCTACCATAGGCACGAAAACTATTTGCTTTGCACTCCATGAAAGTCAAAAGTTTCAAGGGAGAAGTGGAAGCTCGTTTGGATGCGTTTGATGTAAGATAGGAGCACGGTTTGCTTTGAACCTACCATAGGCACAAAAATTATTTGCTTTGAAGTCCAAGAAACTCATAGGTGTCATGGGAGAAGTGGAACCTGGTTTGGATGAGTATGGATGCGTTGTTAAACCAAGATACAAGATAGGAGCACGGTTTGCTTCGAACCTACCATAGGAACGAAAACTATTTGCTTTGCACTCCATAAAACACATATGTGCGATGGGAAAAGTGGAACCCCGATTGGATGCGTTGTGAAACCAAGATGCAAGATAGGAGCATGGTTCGCTTCGAACCTACCATAGGCACGAAAACTATTTGCTTCGCACCCCATGAAACACATAGGTGTCATGGGAGAAGTGGAACCTTGTTTGGATGCATTGGGAAACCATGGTGCAAAATAGGAGTATGGTTTGCTTCGAACCTACCATTGGCGCCAAAACTATTTGCTTTGCACTCCATGGAACACATAGGTGTCATGGGAGAAGTGGAAACTCGATTGGATGCATTGTGAAACCAAGATGCATGTCTGGAGCACGGTTTGCTTCGAACCTACCATGGGCATGAAAACTATTTGCTTTGCACTCCATGAAACTCATAGGTGTCATGGGAAAAGTGAAACCATGTTTGGATGTGTTTTGATGCATTGTGAAACCAAGATGCAAGATAGGAGCACGGTTTGCTTGAACCTAGCATAGGCACGAAAACTATTTGCTTTGCACTCCATGAAACTCATAGGTGTCATGGGAGAAATGGAACCTCGTTTGGATGAGTATGGATGCATTATTAAACCAAGATGCAAGATAGGAGCATGGTTTGCTTCAAAATTACCATAGGCACGAAAACTATTTGCTTTGCACTCCCTGAAACACATAGGTGTCATGGGAGAGGTGGAGCCTCTTTTGGATGAGTTTGGATGCGATGTGAAACCAAGATGCAAGATAAGAGCATGGTTTGCATTGAACCTACCATAGACACGAAAACTATTTGCTTTCTAGTCCATGAAACTCAAAGGTGTCATGGGAGAAGTGGAACCTCGTTTGGATGAGTATGGATGCGTAGTTAAACCAAGATGCCGGATAGGAGCACGATTTGTTTTGAACCTACCATGGAAACGAAAACTATTTGCTTTGCACTCCATGAAACTCATAGGTGTCATGGGAAAAGTGGAACCTCGTTTGGATGTGATTGGATGCATTGTGAAACCGAGATGCAACATAGGAGCACGGTTTGGTAGAACCAAGCATAGGCACGAAAACTATTTGCTTTGCACTCCATGAAACACATAGGTGTCATGGGAGAGGTGGAACCTCATTTGGATGAGCTTGGATGCGTTGTGAAACCAAGATGCAAGATAAGAGCACGGTTTGCTTCGAATCTACCATAGACACGAAAACTATTTGCTTTGCGGTCCATGAAACTCATAGGTGTCATGATAAAAGTGGGACCTCTTTTGGATGTGTTTCGATGCATTGTGAAAGCAGGATGCAAGATAGGAGTATGGTTTGCTTCGAACCTACCATAGGCACGAAAACAATTTGCTTTGGACTCCATGATACACATAGGTGTCATGGGAGAAATGGAACCTCATTTGGATGAGTTTGGATGCGTTGTGAAACTAAGATGCAAGATAGGAGCATGGTTTGCTTCGAACCTACCATAGGCACGAAACTATTTGCTTTGGACTCCATGAGATACATATGTGTCAAGGGAGAAGTGGAAGCTCGTTTGGATGAGTTTGATGTGTTGTGAAACCAAGATGCAAGATAGGAGCATGGTTTGCTTCGAACCTACCATAGGCACAAAAACAATTTGCTTTGGACTCCATGATACACATAGGTGTCATGGGAGAAATGGAACCTCATTTGGATGAGTTTGGATGCGTTGTGAAACCAAGATGCAAGATAGGAGCATGGTTTGCTTCGAACCTACCATAGGCACGAAACTATTTGCTTTGGACTCCATGAGATACATAGGTGTCAAGGGAGAAGTGGAAGCTCGTTTGGATGAGTTTGATGTGTTGTGAAACCAAGATGCAAGATAGGAGCATGGTTTGCTTCGAGCCTATCATAGGCACGAAAACTATTTGCATTGCACTCAATGAAACACATAGGTGCCATGGGGGAAGTGGAACCTCATTTGGATGAGTTTGGATGCGTTGTGAAACCAAGATGCAAGATAGGAGCACAGTTTGCTTTCAACCTACCAAAGGCACAAAAATTATTTGCTTTGAAGTCCATGAAACTCATAGGTGTTATGGGAGAAGTGGAATCTGGTTTGGATGAGTATGGATGCGTTGTTAAACCAAGATGCAAGATAGGAGCTCAGTTTGCTTCGAACCTACCATAGGCACGAAAACTATTTGCTTTGCACTCCATAAAACACATAGGTGCGATGGGAGAAGTGGAACCCCGATTGGATGCGTTGTGAAACCAAGATGCAAGATAGGAGCACGGTCTGCTTCGGACCGACCATAGGCACGAAAACTATTTGCTTTGCACTCCATGACACACATAGGTGTCATTGGAGAAGTGGAACCTTGTTTGGATGCATTGGGAAACCATGGTGCAAGATAGGAGTATGGTTTGCTTCGAACCTACCATCGGCACCAAAACTATTTGCTTTGCACTCCATGAAGCACATAGGTGTCTGCGGAGAAGTGGAAACTTGATTGGATGCATTGTGAAACCAAGATGCAAGTCTTGTTTGCTTCGAACCTACCATGGGCACGAAAACTATTTGCTTTGCACTCCATGAAACTCATAGGTGTCATGGGAAAAGTGAAACCTTGTTTGGATGTGTTTTGATGCATTGTGAAACCAAGATGCAAGATAGGAGCACGGTTTGCTTGAACCTAGCATAGGCACGAAAACTATTTGCTTTGCACTCCATGAAACTCATAGGTGTCATGGGAGAAATGGAACCTCGTTTGGATGAGTATGGATGCATTATTAAACCAAGATGCAAGATAGGAGCATGGTTTGCTTCAAAATTACCATAGGCACGAAAACTATTTGCTTTGCACTCCCTGAAACACATAGGTGTCATGGGAGAGGTGGAGCCTCTTTTGGATGAGTTTGGATGCGATGTGATACCAAGATGCAAGATAAGAGCATGGTTTGCATTGAACCTACCATAGACACGAAAACTATTTGCTTTCTAGTCCATGAAACTCAAAGGTGTCATGGGAGAAGCGGAACCTCGTTTGGATGAGTATGGATGCGTAGTTAAACCAAGATGCCGGATAGGAGCACGATTTGGTTTGAACCTACCATGGGCACGAAAACTATTTGCTTTGCACTCCATGAAACTCACAGGTGTCATGGGAAAAGTGGAACCTCGTTTGGATGTGATTGGATGCATTGTGAAACTAAGATGCAAGATAGGAGCATGGTTTGCTTCGAACCTACCATAGGCACGAAACTATTTGCTTTGGACTCCATGAGATACATAGGTGTCAAGGGAGAAGTGGAAGCTCGTTTGGATGAGTTTGATGTGTTGTGAAACCAAGATGCAAGATAGGAGCATGGTTTGCTTCGAACCTACCATAGGCACAAAAACAATTTGCTTTGGACTCCATGATACACATAGGTGTCATGGGAGAAATGGAACCTCATTTGGATGAGTTTGGATGCGTTGTGAAACCAAGATGCAAGATAGAAGCATGGTTTGCTTCTAACCTACCATAGGCACGAAAACTATTTGCTTTGCACTCCATGAAAGTCAAAAGTGTCAAGGGAGAAGTGGAAGCTCGTTTGGATGCGTTTGATGTGTTGTGAAACCAAGATGTAAGATAGGAGCATGGTTTGCTTCGAGCCTATCATAGGCACGAAAACTATTTGCTTTGCACTCAATGAAACACATAGGTGCCATGGGGGAAGTGGAACCTCATTTGGATGAGTTTGGATGCGTTGTGAAACCAAGATGCAAGATAGGAGCACAGTTTGCTTTCAACCTACCAAAGGCACAAAAATTATTTGCTTTGAAGTCCATGAAACTCATAGGTGTCATGGGAGAAGTGGAATCTGGTTTGGATGAGTATGGATGCGTTGTTAAACCAAGATGCAAGATAGGAGCTCAGTTTGCTTCGAACCTACCATAGGCACGAAAACTATTTGCTTTGCACTCCATAAAACACATAGGTGCGATGGGAGAAGTGGAACCCCGATTGGATGCGTTGTGAAACCAAGATGCAAGATAGGAGCACGGTTTGCTTCGGACCTACCATAGGCACGAAAACTATTTGCTTTGCATTCCATGACACACATAGGTGTCATTGGAGAAGTGGAACCTTGTTTGGATGCATTGGGAAACCATGGTGCAAGATAGGAGTATGGTTTGCTTCGAACCTACCATCGGCACCAAAACTATTTGCTTTGTACTCCATGAAGCACATAGGTGTCTGCGGAGTAGTGGACACTTGATTGGATGCATTGTGAAACCAAGACGCAAGTCTTGTTTGCTTCGAACCTACCATGGGCACGAAAACTATTTGCTTTGCACTCCATGAAACTCATAGGTGTCATGGGAAAAGTGAAACCTTGTTTGGATGTGTTTTGATCAATTGTGAAACCAAGATGCAAGATAGGAGCACGGTTTGCTTAGAACCTAGCATAGGCACGAAAACTATTTGCTTTGCACTCCATGAAACTCATAGGTGTCATGGGCGAAATGGAACCTCGTTTGGATGAGTATGGATGCATTATTAAACCAAGATGCAACATAGGAGCACGGTTTGCGTAGAACCTAGCATAGGCATGAAAACTATTTGCTTTGCACTCCATGAAACACATAGGTGTCATGGGAGAGGTGGAACCTCATTTGGATGAGCTTGGATGCGTTGTGAAACAAAGATGCAAGATAAGAGCACGGTTTGCTTCGAACCTACCATAGACACGAAAACTATTTGCTTTGCAGTCCATGAAACTCATAGGTGTCATGATAAAAGTGGGACCTCTTTTGGATGTGTTTCGATGCATTGTGAAAGCAGGATGCAAGATAGGAGTATGGTTTGCTTTGAACCTACCATAGGCACGAAAACAATTTGCTTTGGACTCCATGATACACATAGGTGTCATGGGAGAAATGGAACCTCATTTGGATGAGTTTGGATGCGTTGTGAAACCAAGATGCAAGATAGGAGCATGGTTTGCTTCGAACCTACCATAGGCACGAAACTATTTGCTTTGGACTCCATGAGATACATAGGTGTCAAGGGAGAAGTGGAAGCAAGTTTGGATGAGTTTGATGTGTTGTGAAACCAAGATGCAAGATAGGAGCATGGTTTGCTTCGAGCCTATCATAGGCACGAAAACTATTTGCTTTGCACTCAATGAAACACATAGGTGCCATGGGGGAAGTGGAACCTCATTTGGATGAGTTTGGATGCATTGTGAAACCAAGATGCAAGATAGGAGCACGGTTTGCTTTCAACCTACCAAAGGCACAAAAATTTTTTGCTTTGAAGTCCAAGAAACTCATAGGTGTCATGGGAGAAGTGGAACCTGGTTCGGATGAGTATGGATGCGTTGTTAAACCAAGATGCAAGATAGGAGCACAGTTTGCTTCGAACCTACCATAGGAACGAAAACTATTTGCTTTGCACTCCATAAAACACATAGGTGCGATGGGAGAAGTGGAACCCCGATTGGATGCGTTGTGAAACCAAGATGCAAGATAGGAGCACGGTTTGCTTCGGACCTACCATAGGCACGAAAACTATTTGCTTTGCACTCCATGAAACACATAGGTGTCATGGGAGAAGTGGAACCTTGTTTGGATGCATTGTTAAACCATGGTGCAAGATAGGAGTATGGTTTGCTTCGAACCTACCATCGGCACCAAAACTATTTGCTTTGCACTCCATGAAACACATAGGTGTCTGCGGAGAAGTGGAAACTTGATTGGATGCCTCGTGAAACCAAGATGCAAGTCTTGTTTGCTTCGAACCTGCCATGGGCACAAAAACTATTTGCTTTGCACTCCATGAGACTCATAGGTGTCATGGGAAAAGTGAAACCTTGTTTGGATGTGTTTTGATCAATTGTGAAACCAAGATGCAAGATAGGAGCACGGTTTGCTTAGAACCTAGCATAGGCACGAAAACTATTTGCTTTGCACTCCATGAAACTCATAGGTGTCATGGGCGAAATGGAACCTCGTTTGGATGAGTATGGATGCATTATTAAACCAGGATGCAACATGGGAGCACGGTTTGCGTAGAACCTAGCATAGGCTTGAAAACTATTTCCTTTGCACTCCATGAAACACATAGGTGTCATGGGAGAGGTGGAACCTCATTTGGATGAGTTTGGATGCGTTGTCAAACCAAGATGCAAGATAAGAGCACGGTTTGCTTCGAACCTACCATAGACACGAAAACTATTTGCTTTGCGGTCCATGAAACTCATCGGTGTCATGATAAAAGTGGGACCTCTTTTGGATGTGTTTCGATGCATTGTGAAAGCAGGATGCAAGATAGGAGTATGATTTGCTTCGAACCAACCATAGGCACGAAAACAATTTGCTTTGGACTCCATGATACACATAGGTGTCATGGGAGAAATGGAACCTCATTTGGATGTTTGGATGCGTTGTGAAACCAAGATGCAAGATAGGAGCATGGTTTGCTTCGAACCTACCATAGGCACGAAAACTGTTTGCTTTGGCTTCGATGAGACACATAGGTGTCAAGGGAGAAGTGGAAGCTCGTTTGGATGAGTTTGATGTGTTGTGAAACCAAGATGCAAGATAGGAGCATGGTTTGCTTCGACCCTATCATAGGCACGAAAACTATTTGCTTTGCACTCAATGAAACACATAGGTGCCATGGGGGAAGTGGAACCTCATTTGGATGAGTTTGGATGCGTTGTGAAACCAAGATGCAAGATAGGAACGCGGTTTGCTTTCAACATACCAAAGGCACAAAAATTATTTGCTTTGAAGTCCATGAAACTCATAGGTGTCAGGGGGGAAGTGGAATCTGGTTTGGATGAGTATGGATGCGTTGTTAAACCAAGATGCAAGATAGGAGCACGGTTTGCTTCGAACCTACCATAGGCACGAAAACTATTTGCTTTGCACTCCATAAAACACATAGGTGCGATGGGAGAAGTGGAACCCCGATTGGATGCGTTGTGAAAACAAGATGCAAGATAGGAGTACGGTTTGCTTCGAACCTACCATAGGCACGAAAACTATTTGCTTTGCACTCCATGAAACACATAGGTGTTATGGGAGAAGTGGAACCTTGTTTGGATGCACAGGGAGACCATGGTGCAAGATAGGAGTACCTGCTTCGAACCTACCATCGACACCAAAACTATTTGCTTTGCACTCCATGAAACACATAGGTGTCAGGGGAGAAGTGGAAACTTGATTGGATGCATTGTGAAACCAAGATGCAAATCTTGTTTGCTTCGAACCTACCATGGGCACGAAAACTATTTGCTTTGCACTCCATGAAACTCATAGGTGTCATGGGAAAAGTGAAACCTTGTTTGGATATGTTTTGATCAATTGTGAAAATAAGATGCAAGATAGGAGCACGGTTTGCTTAGAACCTAGCATAGGCACGAAAACTATTTTCTTTGCACTCCATGAAACTCATAGGTGTCATGGGAGAAATGGAACCTTGTTTGGATGAGCATGGATGCATTATTAAACCAAGATGAAAGATAGGAGCATGGTTTGCTTCAAACCAACCATTGGCACGAAAACTATTTGCTTTGCACTCCATGAAACACATGGTGTCAAGGGAGAAGTGGAACCTCATTTCGATGAGTTTGGATTATTGTGAAACCAAGATGCAAGATAGGAGTATGGTTTGCTTTGAACCTACCATCGGCACAAAAACTATTTGCTTTGCCCTCCATGAAACACATAGGTGTCATGGGAGAGGTGGAACCTCTTTTGGATGAGTTTAGATGCGATGTGAAACTAAGATGCAAGATAAGAGCATGGTTTGCTTCGAGCCTACCATAGACACGAAAACTATTTGCTTTGCATTCCATTAAACTCATAGGTGTCATGGGAAAAGTGGAACCTCTTTGTGATGTGTTTGGATCCATTGTGAAACAAAGATGGAAGATAGGGGCACGGTTTGCTTCGAACATAGCATTGGCACGAAAACTATTTGCTTTCCAGTCCATGAAATTCATAGGTGTTATGGGAGAAGTGGAACCTCGTTTGGATGAGTATGGATGCGTTGTTAAACCAAGATGCAAGATAGGAGCACAGTTTGTTTCGAACCTACCATAGGCACAAAAACTATTTGCTTTGCACTCCATGAAACTCATAGCTGTCACGGGAAAAGTGGAACCTCGTTTGGATGTGATTGGATGCATTGTGAAACCAAGATGCAACATAGGAGCACGGTTTGCGTTGAACCTAGCATAGGCACGAAAACTATTTGATTTGCACTCCATGAAACACATAGGTGTCATGGGAGAGGTGGAACCTCATTTGGATGTGTTGTGAAACCAAGATGCAAGATAAGAGCACGGTTTGCTTCGAACCTACCATAGACACGAAAACTATGTACTTTGCAGTCCATGAAACTCATTGGTGTCATGATAAAAGTGGGACCTCTTTTGGATGTGTTTCATTGCATTGTGAAAGCAGGATGCAAGATAGGACTATGGTTTGCTTCGAACCTACCATAGGCACAAAAACAATTTGCTTTGGACTCCATGATACACATAGGTGTCATGGGAGAAATGGAACCTCATTTGGATGAGTTTGGATGCGTTGTGAAACCAAGATGCAAGATAGGAGCATTGTTTGCTTCGAACCAATCATAGGCACGAAAACTATTTGCTTTGCACTCAATGAAACACATAGGTGCCATGGGAGAAGTGGGACCTCATTTGGATGAGTTTGGATGCGTTGTGAAACCAAGATTCAAGATAGGAGCACGGTTTGCTTTGAACCTACCATAGGCACAAAAATTATTTGCTTTGAAGTCCATGAAACTCATAGGTGTCATGGGAGAAGTGGAACCTGGTTTGGATGAGTATGGATGCGTTGTTAAACCAAGATGCAAGATAGGAGCATGGTTTGCTTCGAACCTACCATAGGCACGAAAACTATTTGCTTTGCACTCCATAAAACACATAGGTGCGATGGGAGAAGTGGAACCCCGATTGGATGCGTTGTGAAACCAAGATGCAAGATAGGAGCACGGTTTGCTTCGGACCTACCATAGGCACGAAAACTATTTGCTTTGCACTCCATGAAACACATAGGTGTCATTTGAGAAGTGGAACCTTGTTTGGATGCATTGGGAAACCATGGTGCAAGATAGGAGTATGGTTTGCTTCGAACCTACCATGGGCACCAAAACTATTTGCTTTGCACTCCATGAAACACATAGGTGTCTGCGGAGAAGTGGAAACTTGATTGGATGCATTGTGAAACCAAGATGCAAGTCTTGTTTGCTTCGAACCTACCATGGGCACGAAAACTATTTGCTTTGCACTCCATGAAACTCATAGGTGTCATGGGAAAAGTGAAACCTTGTTTGGATGTGTTTTGATCAATTGTGAAACCAAGATGCAAGATAGGAGCACGGTTTGCTTAGAACCTAGCATAGGCACGAAAACTATTTGCTTTGCACTCCATGAAACTCATAGGTGTCATGGGCGAAATGGAACCTCGTTTGGATGAGTATGGATGCATTATTAAACCAAGATGCAACATAGGAGCATGGTTTGCGTAGAACCTAGCATATGCACGAAAACTATTTGCTTTGCACTCCGTGAAACACATAGGTGTCATGGGAGAGGTGGAACCTCATTTGGATGAGCATGGATGCGTTGTGAAACAAAGATGCAAGATAAGAGCACGGTTTGCTTCGAACCTACCATAGACACGAAAACTATTTGCTTTGCAGTCCATGAAACTCATAGGTGTCATGATAAAAGTGGGACCTCTTTTGGATGTGTTTCGATGCATTGTGAAAGCAGGATGCAAGATAGGAGTATGGTTTGCTTCGAACCTACCATAGGCACGAAAACAATTTGCTTTGGACTCCATGATACACATAGGTGTCTGGGAGAAATGGAACCTCATTTGGATGAGTTTGGATGCGTTGTGAAACCAAGATGCAAGATAGGAGCATGGTTTGCTTCGAACCTACCATAGGCACGAAACTATTTGCTTTGGACTCCATGAGATACATAGGTGTCAAGGGAGAAATGGAAGCTCGTTTGGATGAGTTTGCTGTGTTGTGAAACCAAGATGCAAGATAGGAGCATGGTTTGCTTCGAGCCTATCATAGGCACGAAAACTATTTGCATTGCACTCAATGAAACACATAGGTGCCATGGGGGAAGTGGAACCTCATTTGGATGAGTTTGGATGCGTTGTGAAACCAAGATGCAAGATAGGAGCATGGTTTGCTTCTAACCTACCATAGGCACGAAAACTATTTGCTTTGCACTCCATGAAAGTCAAAAGTTTCAAGGGAGAAGTGGAAGCTCGTTTGGATGCGTTTGATGTAAGATAGGAGCACGCTTTGCTTTGAACCTACCATAGGCACAAAAATTATTTGCTTTGAAGTCCAAGAAACTCATAGGTGTCATGGGAGAAGTGGAACCTGGTTTGGATGAGTATGGATGCGTTGTTAAACCAAGATGCAAGATAGGAGCACGGTTTGCTTCGAACCTACCATAGGAACGAAAACTATTTGCTTTGCACTCCATAAAACACATATGTGCGATGGGAGAAGTGGAACCCCGATTGGATGCGTTGTGAAACCAAGATGCAAGATAGGAGCATGGTTCGCTTCGAACCTACCATAGGCACGAAAAACTATTTGCTTCGCACCCCATGAAACACATAGGTGTCATGGGAGAAGTGGAACCTTGTTTGGATGCATTGGGAAACCATGGTGCAAAATAGGAGTATGGTTTGCTTCGAACCTACCATTGGCACCAAAACTATTTGCTTTGCACTCCATGGAACACATAGGTGTCATGGGAGAAGTGGAAACTCGATTGGATGCATTGTGAAACCAAGATGCATGTCTGGAGCACGGTTTGCTTCGAACCTACCATGGGCATGAAAACTATTTGCTTTGCACTCCATGAAACTCATAGGTGTCATGGGAAAAGTGAAACCATGTTTGGATGTGTTTTGATGCATTGTGAAACCAAGATGCAAGATAGGAGCACGGTTTGCTTGAACCTAGCATAGGCACGAAAACTATTTGCTTTGCACTCCATGAAACTCATAGGTGTCATGGGAGAAATGGAACCTCGTTTGGATGAGTATGGATGCATTATTAAACCAAGATGCAAGATAGGAGCATGGTTTGCTTCAAAATTACCATAGGCACGAAAACTATTTGCTTTGCACTCCCTGAAACACATAGGTGTCATGGGAGAGGTGGAGCCTCTTTTGGATGAGTTTGGATGCGATGTGAAACCAAGATGCAAGATAAAAGCATGGTTTGCATTGAACCTACCATAGACACGAAAACTATTTGCTTTCTAGTCCATGAAACTCAAAGGTGTCATGGGAGAAGTGGAACCTCGTTTGGATGAGTATGGATGCGTAGTTAAACCAAGATGCCGGATAGGAGCACGATTTGTTTTGAACCTACCATGGGCACGAAAACTATTTGCTTTGCACTCCATGAAACTCATAGGTGTCATGGGAAAAGTGGAACCTCGTTTTGATGTGATTGGATGCATTGTGAAACCGAGATGCAACATAGGAGCACGGTTTGGTAGAACCTAGCATAGGCACGAAAACTATTTGCTTTGCACTCCATGAAACACATAGGTGTCATGGGAGAGGTGGAACCTCATTTGGATGAGCTTGGATGCGTTGTGAAACCAAGATGCAAGATAAGAGCACGGTTTGCTTCGAATCTACCATAGACACGAAAACTATTTGCTTTGCGGTCCATGAAACTCATAGGTGTCATGATAAAAGTGGGACCTCTTTTGGATGTGTTTCGATGCATTGTGAAAGCAGGATGCAAGATAGGAGTATGGTTTGCTTCGAACCTACCATAGGCACGAAAACAATTTGCTTTGGACTCCATGATACACATAGGTGTGATGGGAGAAATGGAACCTCATTTGGATGAGTTTGGATGCGTTGTGAAACTAAGATGCAAGATAGGAGCATGGTTTGCATCGAACCTACCATAGGCACGAAACTATTTGCTTTGGACTCCATGAGATACATCGGTGTCAAGGGAGAAGTGGAAGCTCGTTTGGATGAGTTTGATGTGTTGTGAAACCAAGATGCAAGATAGGAGCATGGTTTGCTTCGAACCTACCATAGGCACAAAAACAATTTGCTTTGGACTCCATGATACACATAGGTGTCATGGGAGAAATGGAACCTCATTTGGATGAGTTTGGATGCGTTGTGAAACCAAGATGCAAGATAGAAGCATGGTTTGCTTCTAACCTACCATAGGCATGAAAACTATTTGCTTTGCACTCCATGAAAGTCAAAAGTGTCAAGGGAGAAGTGGAAGCTCGTTTGGATGCGTTTGATGTGTTGTGAAACCAAGATGTAAGATAGGAGCATGGTTTGCTTCGAGCCTATCATAGGCACGAAAACTATTTTCTTTGCACTCAATGAAACACATAGGTGCCATGGGGGAAGTGGAACCTCATTTGGATGAGTTTGGATGCGTTGTGAAACCAAGATGCAAGATAGGAGCACAGTTTGCTTTCAACCTACCAAAGGCACAAAAATTATTTGCTTTGAAGTCCATGAAACTCATAGGTGTCATGGGAGAAGTGGAATCTGGTTTGGATGAGTGTGGATGCGTTGTTAAACCAAGATGCAAGATAGGAGCTCAGTTTGCTTCGAACCTACCATAGGCACGAAAACTATTTGCTTTGCACTCCATAAAACACATAGGTGCGATGGGAGAAGTGGAACCCCGATTGGATGCGTTGTGAAACCAAGATGCAAGATAGGAGCACGGTTTGCTTCGGACCTACCATAGGCATGAAAACTATTTGCTTTGCACTCCATGACACACATAGGTGTCATTGGAGAAGTGGAACCTTGTTTGGATGCATTGGGAAACCATGGTGCAAGATAGGAGTATGGTTTGCTTCGAACCTACCATCGGCACCAAAACTATTTGCTTTGCACTCCATGAAGCACATAGGTGTCTGCGGAGAAGTGGAAACTTGATTGGATGCATTGTGAAACCAAGATGCAAGTCTTGTTTGCTTCGAACCTACCATTGGCACGAAAACTATTTGCTTTGCACTCCATGAAACTCATAGGTGTCATGGGAAAAGTGAAACCTTGTTTGGATGTGTTTTGATCAATTGTGAAACCAAGATGCAAGATAGGAGCACGGTTTGCTTAGAACCTAGCATAGGCACGAAAACTATTTGCTTTGCACTCCATGAAACTCATAGGTGTCATGGGCGAAATGGAACCTCGTTTGGATGAGTATGGATGCATTATTAAACCAAGATGCAACATAGGAGCACGGTTTGCGTAGAACCTAGCATAGGCATGAAAACTATTTGCTTTGCACTCCATGAAACACATAGGTGTCATGGGAGATGTGGAACCTCATTTGGATGAGCTTGGATGCGTTGTGAAACAAAGATGCAAGATAAGAGCACGGTTTGCCTCGAACCTACCATAGACAGGAAAACTATTTGCTTTGCAGTCCATCAAACTCATAGGTGTCATGATAAAAGTGGGACCTCTTTTGGATGTGTTTCGATGCATTGTGAAAGCAGGATGCAAGATAGGAGTATGGTTTGCTTTGAACCTACCATAGGCACGAAAACAATTTGCTTTGGACTCCATGATACACATAGGTGTCATGGGAGAAATGGAACCTCATTTGGATGAGTTTGGATGCGTTGTGAAACTAAGATGCAAGATAGGAGCATGGTTTGCTTCGAACCTACCATAGGCACGAAACTATTTGCTTTGGACTCCATGAGATACATAGGTGTCAAGGGAGAAGTGGAAGCTCGTTTGGATGAGTTTGATGTGTTGTGAAACCAAGATGCAAGATAGGAGCATGGTTTGCTTTGAGCCTATCATAGGCACGAAAACTATTTGCTTTGCACTCAATGAAACACGTAGGTGCCATGGGGGAAGTGGAACCTCATTTGGATGAGTTTGGATGCGTTGTGAAACCAAGATGCAAGATAGGAGCACGGTTTGCTTTCAACCTACCAAAGGCACAAAAATTTTTTGCTTTGAAGTCCAAGAAACTCATAGGTGTCATGGGAGAAGTGGAACCTGGTTCGGATGAGTATGGATGCATTGTTAAACCAAGATGCAAGATAGGAGCACAGTTTGCTTCGAACCTACCATAGGAACGAAAACTATTTGCTTTGCACTCCATAAAACACATAGGTGCGATGGGAGAAGTGGAACCCCGATTGGATGCGTTGTGAAACCAAGATGCAAGATAGGAGCACGGTTTGCTTCGGACCTACCATAGGCACGAAAACTATTTGCTTTGCACTCCATGAAACACATAGGTGTCATGGGAGAAGTGGAACCTTGTTTGGACGCATTGTTAAACCATGGTGCAAGATAGGAGTATGGTTTGCTTCGAACCTACCATCGGCACCAAAACTATTTGCTTTGCACTCCATGAAACACATAGGTGTCTGCGGAGAAGTGGAAACTTGATTGGATGCATCGTGAAACCAAGATGCAAGTCTTGTTTGCTTCGAACCTGCCATGGGCACGAAAACTATTTGCTTTGCACTCCATGAAACTCATAGGTGTCATGGGAAAAGTGAAACCTTGTTTGGATGTGTTTTGATCAATTGTGAAACCAAGATGCAAGATAGGAGCACGGTTTGCTTAGAACCTAGCATAGGCACGAAAACTATTTGCTTTGCACTCCATGAAACTCATAGGTGTCATGGGCGAAATGGAACCTCGTTTGGATGAGTATGGATGCATTATTAAACCAAGGATGCAACATAGGAGCACTGGTTTGCGTAGAACCTAGCATATGCACTGAAAACTATTTGCTTTGCACTCCATGAAACACATAGGTGTCATGGGAGAGGTGGAACCTCATTTGGATGAGCATTGGATGCAGTTGTGAAACAAAGATGCAAGATAAGAGCACGGTTTGCTTCGAACCTACCATAGACACGAAAACTATTTGCTTTGCGGTCCATGAAACTCATCGGTGTCATGATAAAAGTGGGACCTCTTTTGGATGTGTTTCGATGCATTGTGAAAGCAAGATGCAAGATAGGAGTATGATTTGCTTCGAACCAACCATAGGCACGAAAACAATTTGCTTTGGACTCCATGATACACATAGGTGTCATGGGAGAAATGGAACCTCATTTGGATGTTTGGATGCGTTGTGAAACCAAGATGCAAGATAGGAGCATGGTTTGCTTCGAACCTACCATAGGCACGAAAACTGTTTGCTTTGGCTTCCATGAGACACATAGGTGTCAAGGGAGAAGTGGAAGCTCATTTGGATGAGTTTGATGTGTTGTGAAACCAAGATGCAAGATAGGAGCATGGTTTGCTTCGACCCTATCATAGGCACGAAAACTATTTGCTTTGCACTCAATGAAACACATAGGTGCCATGGGGGAAGTGGAACCTCATTTGGATGAGTTTGGATGCGTTGTGAAACCAAGATGCAAGATAGGAACGCGGTTTGCTTTCAACATACCAAAGGCACAAAAATTATTTGCTTTGAAGTCCATGAAACTCATAGGTGTCAGGGGAGAAGTGGAATCTGGTTTGGATGAGTATGGATGCGTTGTTAAACCAAGATGCAAGATAGGAGCACGGTTTGCTTCGAACCTACCATAGGCACGAAAACTATTTGCTTTGCACTCCATAAAACACATAGGTGCGATGGGAGAAGTGGAACCCCGATTGGATGCGTTGTGAAAACAAGAAGCAAGATAGGAGTACGGTTTGCTTCGAACCTACCATAGGCACGAAAACTATTTGCTTTGCACTCCATGAAACACATAGGTGTTATGGGAGAAGTGGAACCTTGTTTGGATGCACAGGGAGACCATGGTGCAAGATAGGAGTACCTGCTTCGAACCTACCATCGGCACCAAAACTATTTGCTTTGCACTCCATGAAACACATAGGTGTCAGGGGAAGAAGTGGAAACTTGATTGGATGCATTGTGAAACCAAGATGCAAATCTTGTTTGCTTCGAACCTACCATGGGCACGAAAACTATTTGCTTTGCACTCCATGAAACTCATAGGTGTCATGGGAAAAGTGAAACCTTGTTGGATATGTTTTGATCATTATTAAAAAGATGCAAAGATAGGAGCACGGTTTGCTTAGAACCTAGCATAGGCACGAAAACTATTTGCTTTGCACTCCATGAAACATGGTGTCATGGGAGAAATGGAACCTCTTTGATGAGTTTGGATTATTAAACCAAGATGAAGATAGGAGCATGGTTTGCTTCAACCACACCATTGGCACGAAAAACTATTTGCTTTGCACTCCATGAAACACATGGTGTCAAGGGAGAGTGGAACCTCATTTCGATGAGTTTGATGCGATTGTGAAACTAAGATGCAAGATAAGATGGTTTGCTTTGAACCTACCATAGACAAACTATTTGCTTTGCATCCATGAAACTCATAGGTGTCATGGGAAGTGGAACCTCTTTGGATGAGTTTAGATCGATGTGAAACAAGATGGAAGATAGGCAGGTTTGCTTCGAGCATACCATAGGCACGAAAACTATTTGCTTTGCAGTCCATGAAATTCACAGGTGTATGGGAAAAGTGGAACCTCTTTGTGATGTGTTTGGATCCATGTGAAACAAAGATGGAAGATAGGGGCACGGTTTGCTTTCGAACATAGCATTGGCACGAAAACTATTTGCTTTCCAGTCCATGAAATTCACAGGTGTTATGGGAGAAGTGGAACCTCGTTGGATGAGTATGGATGCGTTGTTAAACCAAGATGCAAGATAGGAGCACAGTTGTTTCGAACCTACCATAGGCACAAAAACTATTTGCCTTTGCACTCCATGAAACTCATAGCTGTCACGGGAAAAGTGGAACCTCGTTTGGATGTGATTGGATGCATTGTGAAACCAAGATGCAACATAGGAGCACGGTTTGCGTTGAACCTAGCATAGGCACGAAAACTATTTGATTTGCACTCCATGAAACACATAGTTGTCATGGGAGAGGTGGAACCTCATTTGGATGTGTTGTGAAACCAAGATGCAAGATAAGAGCACGGTTTGCTTCGAACCTACATAGACACGAAAACTATGTACTTTGCAGTCCATGAAAACTCATTGGTGTCATGATAAAAGTGGGACCTCTTTTGGATGTGTTTCGTTGCATTGTGAAAGCAGGATGCAAGATAGGACTATGGTTTGCTTCGAACCTACCATAGGCACAAAAACAATTTGCTTTGGACTCCATGATACACATAGGTGTCATGGGAGAAATGGAACCTCATTTGGATGAGTTTGGATTGCGTTGTGAAACCAAGATGCAAGATAGGAGCATGGTTTCCTTCTAACCTACCATAGGCACGAAAACTATTTGCTTTGCACTCCATGATAAGTCAAAAGTGTCAAGGGAGAAGAGGAAGCTCGTTTGGATGAGTTTGATGTGTTGTGAAACCAAGATGCAAGATAGGAGCATTGTTTGCTTCGAACCTATCATAGGCACGAAAACTATTTGCTTTGCACTCAATGAAACACATAGGTGCCATGGGAGAAGTGGGACCTCATTTGGATGAGTTTGGATGCGTTGTGAAACCAAGATTCAAGATAGGAGCACGGTTTGCTTTGAACCTACCATAGGCATAAAAATTATTTGCTTTGAAGTCCATGAAACTCATAGGTGTCATGGGAGAAGTGGAACCTGGTTTGGATGAGTATGGATGCGTTGTTAAACCAGGATGCAAGATAGGAGCATGGTTTGCTTCGAACCTACCATAGGCACGAAACTATTTGCTTTGCACTCCATAAAACACATAGGTGCGATGGGAGAAGTGGAACCCCGATTGGATGCGTTGTGAAACCAAGATGCAAGATAGGAGCACGGTTTGCTTCGGACCTACCATAGGCACGAAAACTATTTGCTTTGCACTCCATGAAACACATAGGTGTCATTTGAGAAGTGGAACCTTGTTTGGATGCATTGGGAAACCATGGTGCAAGATAGGAGTATGGTTTGCTTCGAACCTACCATGGGCACCAAAACTATTTGCTTTGCACTCCATGAAACACATAGGTGTCTGCGGAGAAGTTGAAACTTGATTGGATGCATTGTGAAACCAAGATGCAAGTCTTGTTTGCTTCGAACCTACCATGGGCACGAAAACTATTTGCTTTGCACTCCAGTGAAACTCATAGGTGTCATGGGAAAAGTGAAACCTTGTTTGGATGTGTTTTGATCAATTGTGAAACCAAGATGCAAGATAGGAGCACGGTTTGCTTAGAACCTAGCATAGGCACGAAAACTATTTGCTTTGCACTCCATGAAACTCATAGGTGTCATGGGCGAAATGGAACCTCGTTTGGATGAGTATGGATGCATTATTAAACCAAGATGCAACATAGGAGCATGGTTTGCGTAGAACCTAGGATATGCACGAAAACTATTTGCTTTGCACTCCGTGAAACACATAGGTGTCATGGGAGAGGTGGAACCTCATTTGGATGAGCATGGATGCATTGTGAAACAAAGATGCAAGATAAGAGCACGGTTTGCTTCGAACCTACCATAGACACGAAAACTATTTGCTTTGCAGTCCATGAAACTCATAGGTGTCATGATAAAAGTGGGACCTCTTTTGGATGTGTTTCGATGCATTGTGAAAGCAGGATGCAAGATAGGAGTATGGTTTGCTTCGAACCTACCATAGGCACGAAAACAATTTGCTTTGGACTCCATGATACACATAGGTGTCTGGGAGAAATGGAACCTCATTTGGATGAGTTTGGATGCGTTGTGAAACCAAGATGCAAGATAGGAGCATGGTTTGCTTCGAACCTACCATAGGCACGAAACTATTTGCTTTGGACTCCATGAGATACATAGGTGTCAAGGGAGAAGTGGAAGCTCGTTTGGATGAGTTTGATGTGTTGTGAAACCAAGATGCAAGATAGGAGCATGGTTTGCTTCGAGCCTATCATAGGCACGAAAACTATTTGCATTGCACTCAATGAAACACATAGGTGCCATGGGGGAAGTGGAACCTCATTTGGATGAGTTTGGATGCGTTGTGAAACCAAGATGCAAGATAGGAGCATGGTTTGCTTCTAACCTACCATAGGCACGAAAACTATTTGCTTTGCACTCCATGAAAGTCAAAAGTTTCAAGGGAGAAGTGGAAGCTCGTTTGGATGCGTTTGATGTAAGATAGGAGCACGGTTTGCTTTGAACCTACCATAGGCACAAAAATTATTTGCTTTGAAGTCCAAGAAACTCATAGGTGTCATGGGAGAAGTGGAACCTGGTTTGGATGAGTATGGATGCGTTGTTAAACCAAGATGCAAGATAGGAGCACGGTTTGCTTCGAACCTACCATAGGAACGAAAACTATTTGCTTTGCACTCCATAAAACACATATGTGCGATGGGAAAAGTGGAACCCCGATTGGATGCGTTGTGAAACCAAGATGCAAGATAGGAGCATGGTTCGCTTCGAACCTACCATAGGCACGAAAACTATTTGCTTCGCACCCCATGAAACACATAGGTGTCATGGGAGAAGTGGAACCTTGTTTGGATGCATTGGGAAACCATGGTGCAAAATAGGAGTATGGTTTGCTTCGAACCTACCATTGGCACCAAAACTATTTGCTTTGCACTCCATGGAACACATAGGTGTCATGGGAGAAGTGGAAACTCGATTGGATGCATTGTGAAACCAAGATGCATGTCTGGAGCACGGTTTGCTTCGAACCTACCATGGGCATGAAAACTATTTGCTTTGCACTCCATGAAACTCATAGGTGTCATGGGAAAAGTGAAACCATGTTTGGATGTGTTTTGATGCATTGTGAAACCAAGATGCAAGATAGGAGCACGGTTTGCTTGAACCTAGCATAGGCACGAAAACTATTTGCTTTGCACTCCATGAAACTCATAGGTGTCATGGGAGAAATGGAACCTCGTTTGGATGAGTATGGATGCATTATTAAACCAAGATGCAAGATAGGAGCATGGTTTGCTTCAAAATTACCATAGGCACGAAAACTATTTGCTTTGCACTCCCTGAAACACATAGGTGTCATGGGAGAGGTGGAGCCTCTTTTGGATGAGTTTGGATGCGATGTGAAACCAAGATGCAAGATAAGAGCATGGTTTGCATTGAACCTACCATAGACACGAAAACTATTTGCTTTCTAGTCCATGAAACTCAAAGGTGTCATGGGAGAAGTGGAACCTCGTTTGGATGAGTATGGATGCGTAGTTAAACCAAGATGCCGGATAGGAGCACGATTTGTTTTGAACCTACCATGGGCACGAAAACTATTTGCTTTGCACTCCATGAAACTCATAGGTGTCATGGGAAAAGTGGAACCTCGTTTTGATGTGATTGGATGCATTGTGAAACCGAGATGCAACATAGGAGCACGGTTTGGTAGAACCTAGCATAGGCACGAAAACTATTTGCTTTGCACTCCATGAAACACATAGGTGTCATGGGAGAGGTGGAACCTCATTTGGATGAGCTTGGATGCGTTGTGAACCAAGATGCAAGATAAGAGCACGGTTTGCTTCGAATCTACCATAGACACGAAAACTATTTGCTTTGCGGTCCATGAAACTCATAGGTGTCATGATAAAAGTGGGACCTCTTTTGGATGTGTTTCGATGCATTGTGAAAGCAGGATGCAAGATAGGAGTATGGTTTGCTTCGAACCTACCATAGGCACGAAAACAATTTGCTTTGGACTCCATGATACACATAGGTGTGATGGGAGAAATGGAACCTCATTTGGATGAGTTTGGATGCGTTGTGAAACTAAGATGCAAGATAGGAGCATGGTTTGCATCGAACCTACCATAGGCACGAAACTATTTGCTTTGGACTCCATGAGATACATAGGTGTCAAGGGAGAAGTGGAAGCTCGTTTGGATGAGTTTGATGTGTTGTGAAACCAAGATGCAAGATAGGAGCATGGTTTGCTTCGAACCTACCATAGGCACAAAAACAATTTGCTTTGGACTCCATGATACACATAGGTGTCATGGGAGAAATGGAACCTCATTTGGATGAGTTTGGATGCGTTGTGAAACCAAGATGCAAGATAGAAGCATGGTTTGCTTCTAACCTACCATAGGCATGAAAACTATTTGCTTTGCACTCCATGAAGTCAAATAGTGTCAAGGGAGAAGTGGAAGCTCGTTTGGATGCGTTTGATGTGTTGTGAAACCAAGATGTAAGATAGGAGCATGGTTTGCTTCGAGCCTATCATAGGCACGAAAACTATTTGCATTGCACTCAATGAAACACATAGGTGCCATGGGGGAAGTGGAACCTCATTTGGATGAGTTTGGATGCGTTGTGAAACCAAGATGCAAGATAAGAGCACAGTTTGCTTTCAACCTACCAAAGGCACAAAAATTATTTGCTTTGAAGTCCATGAAACTCATAGGTGTCATGGGAGAAGTGGAATCTGGTTTGGATGAGTGTGGATGCGTTGTTAAACCAAGATGCAAGATAGGAGCTCAGTTTGCTTCGAACCTACCATAGGCACGAAAACTATTTGCTTTGCACTCCATAAAACACATAGGTGCGATGGGAGAAGTGGAACCCCGATTGGATGCGTTGTGAAACCAAGATGCAAGATAGGAGCACGGTTGCTTCGGACCTACCATAGGCATGAAAACTATTTGCTTTGCACTCCATGACACACATAGGTGTCATTGGAGAAGTGGAACCTTGTTTGGATGCATTGGGAAACCATGGTGCAAGATAGGAGTATGGTTTGCTTCGAACCTACCATCGGCACCAAAACTATTTGCTTTGCACTCCATGAAGCACATAGGTGTCTGCGGAGAAGTGGAAACTTGATTGGATGCATTGTGAAACCAAGATGCAAGTCTTGTTTGCTTCGAACCTACCATTGGCACGAAAACTATTTGCTTTGCACTCCATGAAACTCATAGGTGTCATGGGAAAAGTGAAACCTTGTTTGGATGTGTTTTGATCAATTGTGAAACCAAGATGCAAGATAGGAGCACGGTTTGCTTAGAACCTAGCATAGGCACGAAAACTATTTGCTTTGCACTCCATGAAACTCATAGGTGTCATGGGCGAAATGGAACCTCGTTTGGATGAGTATGGATGCATTATTAAACCAAGATGCAACATAGGAGCACGGTTTGCGTAGAACCTAGCATAGGCACGAAAACTATTTGCTTTGCACTCCATGAAACACATAGGTGTCATGGGAGATGTGGAACCTCATTTGGATGAGCTTGGATGCGTTGTGAAACAAAGATGCAAGATAAGAGCACGGTTTGCCTCGAACCTACCATAGACAGGAAAACTATTTGCTTTGCAGTCCATCAAACTCATAGGTGTCATGATAAAAGTGGGACCTCTTTTGGATGTGTTTCGATGCATTGTGAAAGCAGGATGCAAGATAGGAGTATGGTTTGCTTTGAACCTACCATAGGCACGAAAACAATTTGCTTTGGACTCCATGATACACATAGGTGTCATGGGAGAAATGGAACCTCATTTGGATGAGTTTGGATGCGTTGTGAAACTAAGATGCAAGATAGGAGCATGGTTTGCTTCGAACCTACCATAGGCACGAAACTATTTGCTTTGGACTCCATGAGATACATAGGTGTCAAGGGAGAAGTGGAAGCTCGTTTGGATGAGTTTGATGTGTTGTGAAACCAAGATGCAAGATAGGAGCATGGTTTGCTTTGAGCCTATCATAGGCACGAAAACTATTTGCTTTGCACTCAATGAAACACGTAGGTGCCATGGGGGAAGTGGAACCTCATTTGGATGAGTTTGGATGCGTTGTGAAACCAAGATGCAAGATAGGAGCACGGTTTGCTTTCAACCTACCAAAGGCACAAAAATTTTTTGCTTTGAAGTCCAAGAAACTCATAGGTGTCATGGGAGAAGTGGAACCTGGTTCGGATGAGTATGGATGCGTTGTTAAACCAAGATGCAAGATAGGAGCACAGTTTGCTTCGAACCTACCATAGGAACGAAAACTATTTGCTTTGCACTCCATAAAACACATAGGTGCGATGGGAGAAGTGGAACCCCGATTGGATGCGTTGTGAAACCAAGATGCAAGATAGGAGCACGGTTTGCTTCGGACCTACCATAGGCACGAAAACTATTTGCTTTGCACTCCATGAAACACATAGGTGTCATGGGAGAAGTGGAACCTTGTTTGGACGCATTGTTAAACCATGGTGCAAGATAGGAGTATGGTTTGCTTCGAACCTACCATCGGCACCAAAACTATTTGCTTTGCACTCCATGAAACACATAGGTGTCTGCGGAGAAGTGGAAACTTGATTGGATGCATCGTGAAACCAAGATGCAAGTCTTGTTTGCTTCGAACCTGCCATGGGCACGAAAACTATTTGCTTTGCACTCCATGAAACTCATAGGTGTCATGGGAAAAGTGAAACCTTGTTTGGATGTGTTTTGATCAATTGTGAAACCAAGATGCAAGATAGGAGCACGGTTTGCTTAGAACCTAGCATAGGCACGAAAACTATTTGCTTTGCACTCCATGAAACTCATAGGTGTCATGGGCGAAATGGAACCTCGTTTGGATGAGTATGGATGCATTATTAAACCAGGATGCAACATGGGAGCACGGTTTGCGTAGAACCTAGCATAGGCATGAAAACTATTTGCTTTGCACTCCATGAAACACATAGGTGTCATGGGAGAGGTGGAACCTCATTTGGATGAGTTTGGATGCGTTGTCAAACCAAGATGCAAGATAAGAGCACGGTTTGCTTCGAACCTACCATAGACACGAAAACTATTTGCTTTGCGGTCCATGAAACTCATCGGTGTCATGATAAAAGTGGGACCTCTTTTGGATGTGTTTCGATGCATTGTGAAAGCAGGATGCAAGATAGGAGTATGATTTGCTTCGAACCAACCATAGGCACGAAAACAATTTGCTTTGGACTCCATGATACACATAGGTGTCATGGGAGAAATGGAACCTCATTTGGATGTTTGGATGCGTTGTGAAACCAAGATGCAAGATAGGAGCATGGTTTGCTTCGAACCTACCATAGGCACGAAAACTGTTTGCTTTGGCTTCCATGAGACACATAGGTGTCAAGGGAGAAGTGGAAGCTCATTTGGATGAGTTTGATGTGTTGTGAAACCAAGATGCAAGATAGGAGCATGGTTTGCTTCGACCCTATCATAGGCACGAAAACTATTTGCTTTGCACTCAATGAAACACATAGGTGCCATGGGGGAAGTGGAACCTCATTTGGATGAGTTTGGATGCGTTGTGAAACCAAGATGCAAGATAGGAACGCGGTTTGCTTTCAACATACCAAAGGCACAAAAATTATTTGCTTTGAAGTCCATGAAACTCATAGGTGTCAGGGGAGAAGTGGAATCTGGTTTGGATGAGTATGGATGCGTTGTTAAACCAAGATGCAAGATAGGAGCACGGTTTGCTTCGAACCTACCATAGGCACGAAAACTATTTGCTTTGCACTCCATAAAACACATAGGTGCGATGGGAGAAGTGGAACCCCGATTGGATGCGTTGTGAAAACAAGAAGCAAGATAGGAGTACGGTTTGCTTCGAACCTACCATAGGCACGAAAACTATTTGCTTTGCACTCCATGAAACACATAGGTGTTATGGGAGAAGTGGAACCTTGTTTGGATGCACAGGGAGACCATGGTGCAAGATAGGAGTACCTGCTTCGAACCTACCATCGGCACCAAAACTATTTGCTTTGCACTCCATGAAACACATAGGTGTCATGGGAGAAGTGGAAACTTGATTGGATGCAATTGTGAAAATAAGATGCAAGATAGGAGCACGGTTTTGCTTAGAACCTAGCATAGGCACGAAAACTATTTGCTTTGCACTCCATGAAACTCATAGGTGTCATGGGAGAAATGGAACCTCGTTTGGATGAGTATGGATGCATTATTAAACCAAGATGAAAGATAGGAGCATGGTTTGCTTCAAACCAACCATTGGCACGAAAACTATTTGCTTTGCACTCCATGAAACACAGTGGTGTCAAGGGAGAAGTGGAACCTCATTTCGATGAGTTTGGATTATTGTGAAACCAAGATGCAAGATAGGAGTATGGTTTGCTTTGAACCTACCATCGGCACAAAAACTGTTTGCTTTGCACTCCATGAATCACATAGGTGTCATGGGAGAGGTGGAACCTCTTTTGGATGAGTTTAGATGCGATGTGAAACTAAGATGCAAGATAAGAGCATGGTTTGCTTCGAGCCTACCATAGACACGAAAACTATTTGCTTTGCATTCCATTAAACTCATAGGTGTCATGGGAAAAGTGGAACCTCTTTGTGATGTGTTTGGATCCATTGTGAAACAAAGATGGAAGATAGGGGCACGGTTTGCTTCGAACATAGCATTGGCACGAAAACTATTTGCTTTCCAGTCCATGAAATTCACAGGTGTTATGGGAGAAGTGGAAACCTCGTTTGGATGAGTATGGATGCGTTGTTAAACCAAGATGCAAGATAGGAGCACAGTTTGTTTCGAACCTACCATAGGCACAAAAACTATTTGCTTTGCACTCCATGAAACTCATAGCTGTCACGGGAAAAGTGGAACCTCGTTTGGATGTGATTGGATGCATTGTGAAACCAAGATGCAACATAGGAGCACGGTTTGCGTTGAACCTAGCATAGGCACGAAAACTATTTGATTTGCACTCCATGAAACACATAGTTGTCATGGGAGAGGTGGAACCTCATTTGGATGTGTTGTGAAACCAAGATGCAAGATAAGAGCACGGTTTGCTTCGAACCTACCATAGACACGAAAACTATGTACTTTGCAGTCCATGAAACTCATTGGTGTCATGATAAAAGTGGGACCTCTTTTGGATGTGTTTCGTTGCATTGTGAAAGCAGGATGCAAGATAGGACTATGGTTTGCTTCGAACCTACCATAGGCACAAAAACAATTTGCTTTGGACTCCATGATACACATAGGTGTCATGGGAGAAATGGAACCTCATTTGGATGAGTTTGGATGCGTTGTGAAACCAAGATGCAAGATAGGAGCATGGTTTCCTTCTAACCTACCATAGGCACGAAAACTATTTGCTTTGCACTCCATGAAAGTCAAAAGTGTCAAGGGAGAAGAGGAAGCTCGTTTGGATGAGTTTGATGTGTTGTGAAACCAAGATGCAAGATAGGAGCATTGTTTGCTTCGAACCTATCATAGGCACGAAAACTATTTGCTTTGCACTCAATGAAACACATAGGTGCCATGGGAGAAGTGGGACCTCATTTGGATGAGTTTGGATGCGTTGTGAAACCAAGATTCAAGATAGGAGCACGGTTTGCTTTGAACCTACCATAGGCATAAAAATTATTTGCTTTGAAGTCCATGAAACTCATAGGTGTCATGGGAGAAGTGGAACCTGGTTTGGATGAGTATGGATGCGTTGTTAAACCAGGATGCAAGATAGGAGCATGGTTTGCTTCGAACCTACCATAGGCACGAAAACTATTTGCTTTGCACTCCATAAAACACATAGGTGCGATGGGAGAAGTGGAACCCCGATTGGATGCGTTGTGAAACCAAGATGCAAGATAGGAGCACGGTTTGCTTCGGACCTACCATAGGCACGAAAACTATTTGCTTTGCACTCCATGAAACACATAGGTGTCATTTGAGAAGTGGAACCTTGTTTGGATGCATTGGGAAACCATGGTGCAAGATAGGAGTATGGTTTGCTTCGAACCTACCATGGGCACCAAAACTATTTGCTTTGCACTCCATGAAACACATAGGTGTCTGCGGAGAAGTTGAAACTTGATTGGATGCATTGTGAAACCAAGATGCAAGTCTTGTTTGCTTCGAACCTACCATGGGCACGAAAACTATTTGCTTTGCACTCCGTGAAACTCATAGGTGTCATGGGAAAAGTGAAACCTTGTTTGGATGTGTTTTGATCAATTGTGAAACCAAGATGCAAGATAGGAGCACGGTTTGCTTAGAACCTAGCATAGGCACGAAAACTATTTGCTTTGCACTCCATGAAACTCATAGGTGTCATGGGCGAAATGGAACCTCGTTTGGATGAGTATGGACGCATTATTAAACCAAGATGCAACATAGGAGCATGGTTTGCGTAGAACCTAGGATATGCACGAAAACTATTTGCTTTGCACTCCGTGAAACACATAGGTGTCATGGGAGAGGTGGAACCTCATTTGGATGAGCATGGATGCATTGTGAAACAAAGATGCAAGATAAGAGCACGGTTTGCTTCGAACCTACCATAGACACGAAAACTATTTGCTTTGCAGTCCATGAAACTCATAGGTGTCATGATAAAAGTGGGACCTCTTTTGGATGTGTTTCGATGCATTGTGAAAGCAGGATGCAAGATAGGAGTATGGTTTGCTTCGAACCTACCATAGGCACGAAAACAATTTGCTTTGGACTCCATGATACACATAGGTGTCTGGGAGAAATGGAACCTCATTTGGATGAGTTTGGATGCGTTGTGAAACCAAGATGCAAGATAGGAGCATGGTTTGCTTCGAACCTACCATAGGCACGAAACTATTTGCTTTGGACTCCATGAGATACATAGGTGTCAAGGGAGAAGTGGAAGCTCGTTTGGATGAGTTTGATGTGTTGTGAAACCAAGATGCAAGATAGGAGCATGGTTTGCTTCGAGCCTATCATAGGCACGAAAACTATTTGCATTGCACTCAATGAAACACATAGGTGCCATGGGGGAAGTGGAACCTCATTTGGATGAGTTTGGATGCGTTGTGAAACCAAGATGCAAGATAGGAGCATGGTTTGCTTCTAACCTACCATAGGCACGAAAACTATTTGCTTTGCACTCCATGAAAGTCAAAAGTTTCAAGGGAGAAGTGGAAGCTCGTTTGGATGCGTTTGATGTAAGATAGGAGCACGGTTTGCTTTGAACCTACCATAGGCACAAAAATTATTTGCTTTGAAGTCCAAGAAACTCATAGGTGTCATGGGAGAAGTGGAACCTGGTTTGGATGAGTATGGATGCGTTGTTAAACCAAGATGCAAGATAGGAGCACGGTTTGCTTCGAACCTACCATAGGAACGAAAACTATTTGCTTTGCACTCCATAAAACACATATGTGCGATGGGAAAAGTGGAACCCCGATTGGATGCGTTGTGAAACCAAGATGCAAGATAGGAGCATGGTTCGCTTCGAACCTACCATAGGCACGAAAACTATTTGCTTCGCACCCCATGAAACACATAGGTGTCATGGGAGAAGTGGAACCTTGTTTGGATGCATTGGGAAACCATGGTGCAAAATAGGAGTATGGTTTGCTTCGAACCTACCATTGGCACCAAAACTATTTGCTTTGCACTCCATGGAACACATAGGTGTCATGGGAGAAGTGGAAACTCGATTGGATGCATTGTGAAACCAAGATGCATGTCTGGAGCACGGTTTGCTTCGAACCTACCATGGGCATGAAAACTATTTGCTTTGCACTCCATGAAACTCATAGGTGTCATGGGAAAAGTGAAACCATGTTTGGATGTGTTTTGATGCATTGTGAAACCAAGATGCAAGATAGGAGCACGGTTTGCTTGAACCTAGCATAGGCACGAAAACTATTTGCTTTGCACCCCATGAAACTCATAGGTGTCATGGGAGAAATGGAACCTCGTTTGGATGAGTATGGATGCATTATTAAACCAAGATGCAAGATAGGAGCATGGTTTGCTTCAAAATTACCATAGGCACGAAAACTATTTGCTTTGCACTCCCTGAAACACATAGGTGTCATGGGAGAGGTGGAGCCTCTTTTGGATGAGTTTGGATGCGATGTGAAACCAAGATGCAAGATAAGAGCATGGTTTGCATTGAACCTACCATAGACACGAAAACTATTTGCTTTCTAGTCCATGAAACTCAAAGGTGTCATGGGAGAAGTGGAACCTCGTTTGGATGAGTATGGATGCGTAGTTAAACCAAGATGCCGGATAGGAGCACGATTTGTTTTGAACCTACCATGGGCACGAAAACTATTTGCTTTGCACTCCATGAAACTCATAGGTGTCATGGGAAAAGTGGAACCTCGTTTGGATGTGATTGGATGCATTGTGAAACCGAGATGCAACATAGGAGCACGGTTTGGTAGAACCAAGCATAGGCACGAAAACTATTTGCTTTGCACTCCATGAAACACATAGGTGTCATGGGAGAGGTGGAACCTCATTTGGATGAGCTTGGATGCGTTGTGAAACCAAGATGCAAGATAAGAGCACGGTTTGCTTCGAATCTACCATAGACACGAAAACTATTTGCTTTGCGGTCCATGAAACTCATAGGTGTCATGATAAAAGTGGGACCTCTTTTGGATGTGTTTCGATGCATTGTGAAAGCAGGATGCAAGATAGGAGTATGGTTTGCTTCGAACCTACCATAGGCACGAAAACAATTTGCTTTGGACTCCATGATACACATAGGTGTCATGGGAGAAATGGAACCTCATTTGGATGAGTTTGGATGCGTTGTGAAACTAAGATGCAAGATAGGAGCATGGTTTGCTTCGAACCTACCATAGGCACGAAACTATTTGCTTTGGACTCCATGAGATACATATGTGTCAAGGGAGAAGTGGAAGCTCGTTTGGATGAGTTTGATGTGTTGTGAAACCAAGATGCAAGATAGGAGCATGGTTTGCTTCGAACCTACCATAGGCACAAAAACAATTTGCTTTGGACTCCATGATACACATAGGTGTCATGGGAGAAATGGAACCTCATTTGGATGAGTTTGGATGCGTTGTGAAACCAAGATGCAAGATAGGAGCATGGTTTGCTTCGAACCTACCATAGGCACGAAACTATTTGCTTTGGACTCCATGAGATACATAGGTGTCAAGGGAGAAGTGGAAGCTCGTTTGGATGAGTTTGATGTGTTGTGAAACCAAGATGCAAGATAGGAGCATGGTTTGCTTCGAGCCTATCATAGGCACGAAAACTATTTGCATTGCACTCAATGAAACACATAGGTGCCATGGGGGAAGTGGAACCTCATTTGGATGAGTTTGGATGCGTTGTGAAACCAAGATGCAAGATAGGAGCACAGTTTGCTTTCAACCTACCAAAGGCACAAAAATTATTTGCTTTGAAGTCCATGAAACTCATAGGTGTTATGGGAGAAGTGGAATCTGGTTTGGATGAGTATGGATGCGTTGTTAAACCAAGATGCAAGATAGGAGCTCAGTTTGCTTCGAACCTACCATAGGCACGAAAACTATTTGCTTTGCACTCCATAAAACACATAGGTGCGATGGGAGAAGTGGAACCCCGATTGGATGCGTTGTGAAACCAAGATGCAAGATAGGAGCACGGTCTGCTTCGGACCGACCATAGGCACGAAAACTATTTGCTTTGCACTCCATGACACACATAGGTGTCATTGGAGAAGTGGAACCTTGTTTGGATGCATTGGGAAACCATGGTGCAAGATAGGAGTATGGTTTGCTTCGAACCTACCATCGGCACCAAAACTATTTGCTTTGCACTCCATGAAGCACATAGGTGTCTGCGGAGAAGTGGAAACTTGATTGGATGCATTGTGAAACCAAGATGCAAGTCTTGTTTGCTTCGAACCTACCATGGGCACGAAAACTATTTGCTTTGCACTCCATGAAACTCATAGGTGTCATGGGAAAAGTGAAACCTTGTTTGGATGTGTTTTGATCAATTGTGAAACCAAGATGCAAGATAGGAGCACGGTTTGCTTAGAACCTAGCATAGGCACGAAAACTATTTGCTTTGCACTCCATGAAACTCATAGGTGTCATGGGCGAAATGGAACCTCGTTTGGATGAGTATGGATGCATTATTAAACCAAGATGCAACATAGGAGCACGGTTTGCGTAGAACCTAGCATAGGCACGAAAACTATTTGCTTTGCACTCCATGAAACACATAGGTGTCATGGGAGATGTGGAACCTCATTTGGATGAGCTTGGATGCGTTGTGAAACAAAGATGCAAGATAAGAGCACGGTTTGCCTCGAACCTACCATAGACAGGAAAACTATTTGCTTTGCAGTCCATGAAACTCATAGGTGTCATGATAAAAGTGGGACCTCTTTTGGATGTGTTTCGATGCATTGTGAAAGCAGGATGCAAGATAGGAGTATGGTTTGCTTTGAACCTACCATAGGCACGAAAACAATTTGCTTTGGACTCCATGATACACATAGGTGTCATGGGAGAAATGGAACCTCATTTGGATGAGTTTGGATGCGTTGTGAAACTAAGATGCAAGATAGGAGCATGGTTTGCTTCGAACCTACCATAGGCACGAAACTATTTGCTTTGGACTCCATGAGATACATAGGTGTCAAGGGAGAAGTGGAAGCTCGTTTGGATGAGTTTGATGTGTTGTGAAACCAAGATGCAAGATAGGAGCATGGTTTGCTTCGAGCCTATCATAGGCACGAAAACTATTTGCTTTGCACTCAATGAAACACATAGGTGCCATGGGGGAAGTGGAACCTCATTTGGATGAGTTTGGATGCGTTGTGAAACCAAGATGCAAGATAGGAGCACGGTTTGCTTTCAACCTACCAAAGGCACAAAAATTTTTTGCTTTGAAGTCCAAGAAACTCATAGGTGTCATGGGAGAAGTGGAACCTGGTTCGGATGAGTATGGATGCGTTGTTAAACCAAGATGCAAGATAGGAGCACAGTTTGCTTCGAACCTACCATAGGAACGAAAACTATTTGCTTTGCACTCCATAAAACACATAGGTGCGATGGGAGAAGTGGAACCCCGATTGGATGCGTTGTGAAACCAAGATGCAACATAGGAGCACGGTTTGCTTCGGACCTACCATAGGCACGAAAACTATTTGCTTTGCACTCCAAGAAACACATAGGTGTCATGGGAGAAGTGGAACCTTGTTTGGATGCATTGTTAAACCATGGTGCAAGATAGGAGTATGGTTTGCTTCGAACCTACCATCGGCACCAAAACTATTTGCTTTGCACTCCATGAAACACATAGGTGTCTGCGGAGAAGTGGAAACTTGATTGGATGCATCGTGAAACCAAGATGCAAGTCTTGTTTGCTTCGAACCTGCCATGGGCACGAAAACTATTTGCTTTGCACTCCATGAAACTCATAGGTGTCATGGGAAAAGTGAAACCTTGTTTGGATGTGTTTTGATCAATTGTGAAACCAAGATGCAAGATAGGAGCACGGTTTGCTTAGAACCTAGCATAGGCACGAAAACTATTTGCTTTGCACTCCATGAAACTCATAGGTGTCATGGGCGAAATGGAACCTCGTTTGGATGAGTATGGATGCATTATTAAACCAGGATGCAACATGGGAGCACGGTTTGCGTAGAACCTAGCATAGGCATGAAAACTATTTGCTTTGCACTCCATGAAACACATAGGTGTCATGGGAGAGGTGGAACCTCATTTGGATGAGTTTGGATGCGTTGTCAAACCAAGATGCAAGATAAGAGCACGGTTTGCTTCGAACCTACCATAGACACGAAAACTATTTGCTTTGCGGTCCATGAAACTCATCGGTGTCATGATAAAAGTGGGACCTCTTTTGGATGTGTTTCGATGCATTGTGAAAGCAGGATGCAAGATAGGAGTATGATTTGCTTCGAACCAACCATAGGCACGAAAACAATTTGCTTTGGACTCCATGATACACATAGGTGTCATGGGAGAAATGGAACCTCATTTGGATGTTTGGATGCGTTGTGAAACCAAGATGCAAGATAGGAGCATGGTTTGCTTCGAACCTACCATAGGCACGAAAACTGTTTGCTTTGGCTTCCATGAGACACATAGGTGTCAAGGGAGAAGTGGAAGCTCATTTGGATGAGTTTGATGTGTTGTGAAACCAAGATGCAAGATAGGAGCATGGTTTGCTTCGACCCTATCATAGGCACGAAAACTATTTGCTTTGCACTCAATGAAACACATAGGTGCCATGGGGGAAGTGGAACCTCATTTGGATGAGTTTGGATGCGTTGTGAAACCAAGATGCAAGATAGGAACGCGGTTTGCTTTCAACATACCAAAGGCACAAAAATTATTTGCTTTGAAGTCCATGAAACTCATAGGTGTCAGGGGAGAAGTGGAATCTGGTTTGGATGAGTATGGATGCGTTGTTAAACCAAGATGCAAGATAGGAGCACGGTTTGCTTCGAACCTACCATAGGCACGAAAACTATTTGCTTTGCACTCCATAAAACACATAGGTGCGATGGGAGAAGTGGAACCCCGATTGGATGCGTTGTGAAAACAAGAAGCAAGATAGGAGTACGGTTTGCTTCGAACCTACAATAGGCACGAAAACTATTTGCTTTGCACTCCATGAAACACATAGGTGTTATGGGAGAAGTGGAACCTTGTTTGGATGCACAGGGAGACCATGGTGCAAGATAGGAGTACCTGCTTCGAACCTACCATCGGCACCAAAACTATTTGCTTTGCACTCCATGAAACACATAGGTGTCAGGGGAGAAGTGGAAACTTGATTGGATGCATTGTGAAACCAAGATGCAAATCTTGTTTGCTTCGAACCTACCATGGGCACGAAAACTATTTGCTTTGCACTCCATGAAACTCATAGGTGTCATGGGAAAAGTGAAACCTTGTTTGGATATGTTTTGATCAATTGTGAAAATAAGATGCAAGATAGGAGCACGGTTTGCTTAGAACCTAGCATAGGCACGAAAACTATTTGCTTTGCACTCCATGAAACTCATAGGTGTCATGGGAGAAATGGAACCTCGTTTGGATGAGTATGGATGCATTTTTAAACCAAGATGAAAGATAGGAGCATGGTTTGCTTCAAACCAACCATTGGCACGAAAACTATTTGCTTTGCACTCCATGAAACACATGGTGTCAAGGGAGAAGTGGAACCTCATTTCGATGAGTTTGGATTATTGTGAAACCAAGATGCAAGATAGGAGTATGGTTTGCTTTGAACCTACCATCGGCACAAAAACTGTTTGCTTTGCACTCCATGAATCACATAGGTGTCATGGGAGAGGTGGAACCTCTTTTGGATGAGTTTAGATGCGATGTGAAACTAAGATGCAAGATAAGAGCATGGTTTGCTTCGAGCCTACCATAGACACGAAAACTATTTGCTTTGCATTCCATTAAACTCATAGGTGTCATGGGAAAAGTGGAACCTCTTTGTGATGTGTTTGGATCCATTGTGAAACAAAGATGGAAGATAGGGGCACGGTTTGCTTCGAACATAGCATTGGCACGAAAACTATTTGCTTTCCAGTCCATGAAATTCACAGGTGTTATGGGAGAAGTGGAACCTCGTTTGGATGAGTATGGATGCGTTGTTAAACCAAGATGCAAGATAGGAGCACAGTTTGTTTCGAACCTACCATAGGCACAAAAACTATTTGCTTTGCACTCCATGAAACTCATAGCTGTCACGGGAAAAGTGGAACCTCGTTTGGATGTGATTGGATGCATTGTGAAACCAAGATGCAACATAGGAGCACGGTTTGCGTTGAACCTAGCATAGGCACGAAAACTATTTGATTTGCACTCCATGAAACACATAGTTGTCATGGGAGAGGTGGTGATGAGGACATCAACACCGATCATACATCCACGCCGTCCACGCCGACACCTGCTGGTCCTATTACTCGTGCTCGTGCTCGAAAACTTAATCATCAAGTGAGTTCCTTCTTGAGCTCTTGTCCATCCTGTTTAGATCTTGGAGACACGTGCACTCTTGTTTTGATTAGGAATCAAGGAGACGACCGAAAGGGAAAAGGACTCGCGTAGGCTGGAATTCGGACTGCAGCAGAGTCCAAACTTGCGACGGTCACGATGACTCCATACGGACTCCGATTGGGACGTTCTAGGACTCCATGGAAAGCATATCAAGTCTACTTTCCAATGGATCTATGCTTGTTCCCATATCCTATCAGATACGTTCGTAGTCATCGTTTTAACGTCAAAGACCTTCTCTGCTTATGGTGCTGCGTCACCTAATTTTGGGCTGTTGGCCCATGTATCAAGTTGGGTCCATTAGGGACACGTCCTAGGGTTGGAGGACGACCCCAACACCTCCTTGGTCGTCCTTCCATCTACATATATGCCTCTAGAGCCGCCACAAACAGATTGGGTTTTGTTTTAGATCAAGTTTAGCCATCGCTACTTGCTTGTAGACGCGCGTGCTGATCCAGTCGCCCGTCTCCTTGTCTTCGGAACCCCACTCATAATAAGATTCAGTGTGAAACCTTCAATTTCATCTTGCAACTTCAGTGCTTGTTTCCTTGTTCTTGCTAGTTATTCGATTGCTTGCAGGACGGGAGCCCTAGGGGCTGGTTGTCGTGCTCCACAAGATCGTGACGGCCTTTGGAAGTGGTGTATCGGTCGCTAAGGCGCGGTCTTGGAAGGCTGTAGTCGGGCCGTGAACGTCATCTCCATCCACCAATCGAGTTATCTCACGCCTCTCATCGAAAGATCGACCACAAACCCTAGCGGGTTCATATCAATTGGTAATCAGAGCAAGGTTTATCGGTGAGAGATTTCAGTTTACATTATTTTCCTATAGTCCAGAAAAAGCCATAAAAATTGTAGATTTAATTTTCCATAATCCCATAGACCTTTGTGCCTTTTACTAGTACTACTTAGTTCAGGCTTGTTGAGTTTGGCTTACATCGGTTGAGTCAAGTTGCTGGTCTTAGGGTTAGTCTTTTAGAGTTTTGAGTTCTTGCCACGTTTTGGTCACTATCAATCATATACATCTCTGCTGCCATCACCACCACCATAAACATCTCCACTACATCATATTCATCTCCATTGCAATAATTTCCATCATATGCATCTTTGCTGCCGCATACCCATCCCTGCTATTTTATTTTAACACCGGCAAAATCTGATTTGGGCACACAAAGAAAAATCTACATTGCTACTTCTATTCTTGTTACTCCCAGAAAAGAAAGAGAAGCACATTGTAAGTTGCTTTTCTGAAATCTGATTTGCAAAGATTCTGATTTGTTCTGGTTGTGCAAAGTAAAAGAACAAAAAAAAATAGAAAGAAAGAGAAAGAGAAAAGAAAGAAAAGAAAAGAGAAGGAAAAGAAGGGGGAGTGAATTTCTTGCTATTCTTGTGCTTTGTTTCTTGCTGTACCGTGACTTCATTTGTGTCCAGGCTCACGTCTCTAGCACGGTCTAGCCTAGGACCAGCACGGTACCACCGTTGAACGATTTCTCAGCTTGCTTTTGTGATTAATGTGGTGCTAGTACTTCCTTGTGTATTAATTTCAGCCCTCCTATAGCTCCACATATTCTACAGCTTGACAGGTCTTGTGCTGCGGCACCGATACACTTCATCCATTGCTGCAGACTTGTTGGTAGACGACCCCTCCTGTCGAGCAAGGTAAGAACTGGTAAGAACTTGTATAACAGGTGGAGAGTGAGCGACTTGCTGTAGCTACATCCTAGTAGTTGTAGGGCTTTTATTTCTTCACTTGTCTTCTTGTTGTCTTTGTCTTTGAACCATGCCAGGGTCCGACGAAGATAACCAAATTCCACATTCGCCTCGCACAAAGGGCATCATACAACATTTTGAAAGGAAAGTGAAGCTGCACACGGAGGGACTTGATAATGACTTGCAGGTGACAAATGACAAACTTGGGCAGTTGGAGGCTACACAGATTGCCGCAAACAACAAGCTTGCAGGTTTGGAGAAGTCCATTGCTAGTGTGGACAAAAGCCTTACTGCTCTGCTGAGGCGTTTTGATGACCTCCACAACGATGATAAAGACAAGCATAAAGAAGAAAAGAAGGAGGAAGATCGAGAGGATGGTAGTTATGATGAAGAATACACAGGTGATACTGAACATGATGATCGAGACACTCGTGATCGACGTCGCCTACGTCACAACCGTAGAGGTATGGGTGGCCGCCGCCGACGCGAGGCACACAATAATGATGATGCTTTCAGTAAGATTAAATTTAAGATACCTCCTTTTGATGGTAAATATGACCCTGATGCATACATTACTTGGGAGATTGCTGTTGATCAAAAGTTTGCATGCCATGAATTTCCTGAGAACACACGTGTTAGGGCTGCTACTAGTGAGTTCACAGATTTTGCTTCTGTTTGGTGGATCGAATATGGTAAGAAAAATCCTAATAACATACCTAAAACTTGGGATGCGCTGAAACGAGCCATGAGAGCTAGATTTGTTCCATCTTACTATGCCCGTGATATGATAAATAAGTTGCAGCAATTGAGACAAGGTTCTAATAGTGTAGAAGAATACTATCAGGAATTACAAATGGGTATGTTGCGTTGTAAATTAGAGGAGGATGAGGAACCTGCTATGGCTAGATTTTTAGGCGGGTTAAATCGGGAAATTCAGGATATCCTCGCTTACAAAGAATACAATAACGTAACCAAACTGTTTCATCTTGCTTGTAAAGCTGAACGGGAAGTGCAGGGACGACGTGCTAGCGCAAGGACTAATGTTTCTGCAGGGAAAGCTAGTTCATGGCAGCAGCGCACGTCTACAACTCCGTCTACACGTACTCCTACGCCATTATCTAGTGACAAGACTCGAGCTGCCCCCACCAATTCAGTAGCGAAGACAGCGCAAAAGCTGGCTGCGAGTACTTCATCCGTGGCATCGACAGGTAGATCAAGCAACATACAATGTCATCGGTGCAAGGGATATGGCCATGTGATGCGTGACTGCCCAAACAAGCGTGTTATGATTGTCAAAGATGATGGTGAGTGTTCATCTGCTAGTGATTTTGATGAAGATACACTTGCATTGCTTGCGGCTGACTATGCAGGTAGTGAGGAACACATAGAAGAACACATTAATGCAGGTGACGCGGGGCACTATGAGAGCTTGATTGTACAGCGAGTGCTTAGTGCACAAATGGAGAAGGCGGAGCAAAATCAGCGACACACTTTATTCCAAACAAAGTGTGTCATCAAGGAGCGTTCGTGCCGCATGATCATCGATGGAGGTAGCTGCAACAACTTGGCAAGCAGCGACATGGTACAGAAGCTCGCCCTCACCACCAAACCACACCCCCATCCCTACTACATCCAATGGCTGAACAACAGTGGTAAGGCAAAGGTAACGAGACTTGTGCGAATCGATTTTGCCATCGGATCATACAAAGATATCGTTGAATGTGATGTTGTGCCTATGCAAGCTTGCAATATTCTGCTAGGTAGACCATGGCAATTTGATAGAGATTCGATGCATCATGGTAGATCAAATCAATATTCGTTTCTATACCATGATCGAAAAATTGTGTTGCATCCTATGTCTCCTGAAGCTATTATGCAATCTGATGTTACTAAGGCTGCAAAAGCAAAGAGCGAGAGCAATAAAAATGACAAATCTGTTGTTGATGACAAAGATGAGATAAAATTGAAAGGACGTTGTATGCTTGCTACAAAATCTGATATTAATGAGTTCAATGCTTCCACCTCTGTTGCTTATGCTTTGGTATGCAAGGATGCTTTGATTTCATTTGAGGATATGCAACGTTCTTTGCCCCCTGCTGTTGCTAACATTTTGCAGGAGTATTCTGATGTGTTCCCCAGTGAGATACCAGCGGGGCTGCCACCAATACGCGGGATTGAGCACCAAATTGATCTTATCCCTGGTGCTTCTTTGCCAAACCGTGCGCCATACAGGACCAATCCGGAAGAAACGAAGGAAATTCAGCGGCAAGTGCAAGAACTACTAGACAAAGGTTATGTGCGTGAGTCTCTTAGTCCTTGTGCTGTTCCAGTGATTTTAGTGCCTAAGAAAGATGGAACATGGCGCATGTGTGTTGATTGTAGGGCCATTAATAATATCACCATTCGATATCGACACCCTATTCCACGATTAGATGATATGCTTGATGAATTGAGTGGTGCTGTTGTGTTTTCAAAGGTGGATTTGCGTAGTGGGTACCACCAGATTCGTATGAAATTGGGAGATGAATGGAAAACTGCTTTCAAAACTAAGTTCGGTCTATATGAGTGGTTAGTCATGCCTTTTGGGTTAACTAATGCACCTAGTACTTTCATGAGATTAATGAACGAGGTTTTGCGTGCTTTCATTGGGAAATTTGTTGTCGTCTACTTTGATGATATACTGATTTATAGCAAATCCATGGATGAACACCTTGATCACTTACGTGCTGTTTTCAATGCTCTACGTGATGCACGCTTGTTTGGTAACCTTGAGAAGTGCACTTTCTGCACCGATCGAGTATCGTTTCTTGGCTATGTTGTCACTCCACAGGGAATTGAGGTTGATAAAGCCAAGGTGGAAGCTATACAAGGATGGCCTGTACCCACGACGGTCACACAAGTGCGGAGTTTCCTAGGACTTGCTGGTTTCTATCGCCGTTTTGTGAAGGACTTCAGCACCATTGCTGCACCATTGAATGAGCTTACAAAGAAGGGAGTGCCCTTTTCTTGGGGCAAAGCACAAGAGCACTCCTTCCACGTGCTGAAAGATAAGTTAACACATGCACCTCTGCTCCAACTCCCTGATTTTAATAAGACATTCGAGCTTGAATGTGATGCGAGTGGAATTGGATTGGGTGGTGTTTTGTTACAAGAAGGCAAACCTGTTGCATACTTTAGTGAGAAATTGAGCGGGCCTATTCTGAATTATTCTACATATGACAAGGAATTATATGCTCTAGTGCGCACATTAGAAACATGGCAGCATTATTTGTGGCCCAAAGAATTTGTTATACATTCTGATCATGAATCTTTGAAGCATATTCGTAGTCAAGGAAAACTGAATCGTAGACATGCAAAATGGGTTGAATTTATTGAATCTTTTCCTTATGTTATCAAACACAAGAAAGGGAAGGATAATATCATTGCAGATGCATTGTCTAGGAGATATACTTTGCTGAATCAACTTGATTACAAGATCTTTGGGTTAGAAACAATTAAGGACCGATATGCTCATGATGCTGATTTTAAAGAAGTGCTGCTGCATTGTAAAGATGGGAAAACGTGGAACAAATTCATCGTCAATGATGGGTTTGTGTTTAGAGCTAACAAGCTATGCATTCCAGCTAGCTCCGTTCGCTTGTTGTTGCTGCAGGAAGCGCATGGAGGTGGCTTGATGGGGCATTTTGGAGCGAAGAAGACGGAGGACATTCTTGCTGGTCATTTCTTTTGGCCAAAGATGCGACGAGACGTGGAGAGATTTGTTGCTCGCTGCACAACATGTCAAAAGGCTAAGTCCCGGTTGAATCCACACGGTTTGTATATGCCTCTTCCTGTTCCTAGTGCTCCTTGGGAGGATATTTCTATGGATTTTGTGTTGGGATTGCCACGCACTAGGAAAGGGCGAGATAGTGTTTTTGTGGTTGTGGATCGATTCTCTAAAATGGCACATTTCATACCATGTCATAAAACTGATGATGCTACAAATATTGCTGATTTGTTCTTTCGAGAAGTTGTTCGCTTGCATGGTGTGCCAAATACAATTGTCTCTGATCGTGATGCTAAATTTCTTAGCCATTTTTGGAGAACTTTATGGGCTAAATTGGGGACTAAGCTTTTATTTTCCACCACTTGTCACCCCCAAACTGATGGTCAAACTGAAGTTGTGAATAGAACTCTGTCTACTATGTTAAGGGCTGTTTTAAAGAAGAATATTAAGATGTGGGAAGATTGTTTGCCTCATATTGAGTTTGCTTATAATCGTTCGCTGCATTCTACTACGAAGATGTGTCCCTTTGAGATTGTTTATGGCTTGTTACCACGTGCTCCTATTGATTTAATGCCATTGCCAGGTTCTGAAAAGTTGAATTTTGATGCTAAGCAACGTGCTGAATTGATGCTAAAACTACATGAAACCACTAAAGAAAACATAGAGCGCATGAATGCTAAGTACAAATTTGCTGGAGACAAAGGTAGAAGGGAATTGATTCTTGAACCTGGAGATTTGGTTTGGTTGCATTTGCGAAAGGATAGGTTTCCTGAACTAAGAAAATCTAAATTGATGCCTAGAGCGGATGGTCCTTTTAAAGTGATGCAACGAATAAATGAGAATGCATATAAGCTTGATCTTCCTGCAGATTTTGGGGTTAGTCCCACATTTAACATTGCAGATTTGAAGCCTTATTTGGGTGAGGAAGATGTGGTTGAGTCGAGGACGACTCAAATTCAAGAAAGGGAGGATGATGAGGACATCAACACCGATCATACATCCACGCCGTCCACGCCGACACCTGCTGGTCCTATTACTCGTGCTCGTGCTCGAAAACTTAATCATCAAGTGAGTTCCTTCTTGAGCTCTTGTCCATCCTGTTTAGATCTTGGAGACACGTGCACTCTTGTTTTGATTAGGAATCAAGGAGACGACCGAAAGGGAAAAGGACTCGCGTAGGCTGGAATTCGGACTGCAGCAGAGTCCAAACTTGCGACGGTCACGACGACTCCATACGGACTCCGATTGGGACGTTCTAGGACTCCATGGAAAGCATATCAAGTCTACTTTCCAATGGATCTATGCTTGTTCCCATATCCTATCAGATACGTTCGTAGTCATCGTTTTAACGTCAAAGACCTTCTCTGCTTATGGTGCTGCGTCACCTAATTTTGGGCTGTTGGCCCATGTATCAAGTTGGGTCCATTAGGGACACGTCCTAGGGTTGGAGGACGACCCCAACACCTCCTTGGTCGTCCTTCCATCTACATATATGCCTCTAGAGCCGCCACAAACAGATTGGGTTTTGTTTTAGATCAAGTTTAGCCATCGCTACTTGCTTGTAGACGCGCGTGCTGATCCAGTCGCCCGTCTCCTTGTCTTCGGAACCCCACTCATAATAAGATTCAGTGTGAAACCTTCAATTTCATCTTGCAACTTCAGTGCTTGTTTCCTTGTTCTTGCTAGTTATTCGATTGCTTGCAGGACGGGAGCCCTAGGGGCTGGTTGTCGTGCTCCACAAGATCGTGACGGCCTTTGGAAGTGGTGTATCGGTCGCTAAGGCGCGGTCTTGGAAGGCTGTAGTCGGGCCGTGAACGTCATCTCCATCCACCAATCGAGTTATCTCACGCCTCTCATCGAAAGATCGACCACAAACCCTAGCGGGTTCATATCAGGTGGAACCTCATTTGGATGTGTTGTGAAACCAAGATGCAAGATAAGAGCACGGTTTGCTTCGAACCTACCATAGACACGAAAACTATGTACTTTGCAGTCCATGAAACTCATTGGTGTCATGATAAAAGTGGGACCTCTTTTGGATGTGTTTCGTTGCATTGTGAAAGCAGGATGCAAGATAGGACTATGGTTTGCTTCGAACCTACCATAGGCACAAAAACAATTTGCTTTGGACTCCATGATACACATAGGTGTCATGGGAGAAATGGAACCTCATTTGGATGAGTTTGGATGCGTTGTGAAACCAACATGCAAGATAGGAGCATGGTTTCCTTCTAACCTACCATAGGCACGAAAACTATTTGCTTTGCACTCCATGAAAGTCAAAAGTGTCAAGGGAGAAGAGGAAGCTCGTTTGGATGAGTTTGATGTGTTGTGAAACCAAGATGCAAGATAGGAGCATTGTTTGCTTCGAACCTATCATAGGCACGAAAACTATTTGCTTTGCACTCAATGAAACACATAGGTGCCATGGGAGAAGTGGGACCTCATTTGGATGAGTTTGGATGCGTTGTGAAACCAAGATTCAAGATAGGAGCACGGTTTGCTTTGAACATACCATAGGCATAAAAATTATTTGCTTTGAAGTCCATGAAACTCATAGGTGTCATGGGAGAAGTGGAACCTGGTTTGGATGAGTATGGATGCGTTGTTAAACCAGGATGCAAGATAGGAGCATGGTTTGCTTCGAACCTACCATAGGCACGAAAACTATTTGCTTTGCACTCCATAAAACACATAGGTGCGATGGGAGAAGTGGAACCCCGATTGGATGCGTTGTGAAACCAAGATGCAAGATAGGAGCACGGTTTGCTTCGGACCTACCATAGGCACGAAAACTATTTGCTTTGCACTCCATGAAACACATAGGTGTCATTTGAGAAGTGGAACCTTGTTTGGATGCATTGGGAAACCATGGTGCAAGATAGGAGTATGGTTTGCTTCGAACCTACCATGGGCACCAAAACTATTTGCTTTGCACTCCATGAAACACATAGGTGTCTGCGGAGAAGTTGAAACTTGATTGGATGCATTGTGAAACCAAGATGCAAGTCTTGTTTGCTTCGAACCTACCATGGGCACGAAAACTATTTGCTTTGCACTCCGTGAAACTCATAGGTGTCATGGGAAAAGTGAAACCTTGTTTGGATGTGTTTTGATCAATTGTGAAACCAAGATGCAAGATAGGAGCACGGTTTGCTTAGAACCTAGCATAGGCACGAAAACTATTTGCTTTGCACTCCATGAAACTCATAGGTGTCATGGGCGAAATGGAACCTCGTTTGGATGAGTATGGATGCATTATTAAACCAAGATGCAACATAGGAGCATGGTTTGCGTAGAACCTAGCATATGCACGAAAACTATTTGCTTTGCACTCCGTGAAACACATAGGTGTCATGGGAGAGGTGGAACCTCATTTGGATGAGCATGGATGCATTGTGAAACAAAGATGCAAGATAAGAGCACGGTTTGCTTCGAACCTACCATAGACACGAAAACTATTTGCTTTGCAGTCCATGAAACTCATAGGTGTCATGATAAAAGTGGGACCTCTTTTGGATGTGTTTCGATGCATTGTGAAAGCAGGATGCAAGATAGGAGTATGGTTTGCTTCGAACCTACCATAGGCTAATATGAACCCGCTAGGGTTCGTGGTCGATCTTTCGATGAGAGGCGTGAGATAACTCGATTGGTGGAAGGAGATGACGTTCACGGCCCGACTACAGCCTTCCAAGACCGCGCCTTAGCGACCAATACACCAACTCCAGCGGTTGCACGCGATCTTGCGGAGCACGACCAACCAAACCACTAGTGTTATTCCTGCAAGCAATCGAAGAACCAGCAAGAACAAGAAGAACAAGCACTCAATTGCAAATATGAGATGAAAGTTCAGATCTGATACACATGAAGGTGGGGTTCTGAATCGAGTAGAACGGATGGTCTAGTCGACACACGCGTCTACAAGGAAGTAGCAGCGGCTAAACTTACATCAAAAACAAAACCCAATCTGTTTGTGGCGGCTCTAGAGGCATATATGTAGATGGAAGGACGACCAAGGAGGTGCTGGGGTCGTCCTCCAACCCTAGGACATGTCCCTAATGGACCGAACTTGATACATGGGCCAATAGCCCAAAATTAGGCGACGCAGCACCATAAGCAGAGAAGGTCCTGACGTTAAAACGACGACTACAAACGTATCTGATAAGATATGGGAACAAACATAGATCCATTGGAAAGTAGACTTAATATGCTTTCCAAAGAGTCCTAGAACGTTCCAATCGGACTCCGTATGAAGTCGTGGTGACCGTCTCAAGTTGGGACTCTGCTGCAGTCCGAATTCCACACCAAAACGTGTTGGACTTGGACTCTTTCCTTCCTTGGGCTATAAGTGACGTGGTGGCCTGGTGGAGGACGTTTGGAATACTTAGATTTGGTCCCCAATCAATTTCATTGACCTTCCGTGCTTCCGTTATGCAATCAAACCTTCCCTTGATCCATGTAAGTAATTCTGCAAATGAAAATACACACACTTTATGGTGCAGCACCAATTCATCAAATGTATCAATAATAAGACTCATATAGAATAGTTTCACCTTTGGTTTAGAATTGCTTAACATGGTCATATCCAAGCCTATGATGTCCTCATCATTCTCCCCTTCTTGACAGCAAACCGTCCTCGGTTTGACCAATGTTGGAGCACATGTTCTAGGTAATAGCCAACTTGGCTCCCCTTCTTGAGAGTGATCATTGAGTGATGGCAGCATCAAATGTGTTAGTTTGCTTCCTCTCCTCCGATGTGGTGGGTGCTGGATAATCATTCTTTTCCACTTTAGCTGCGGGTGTAGTTGCTCAAATTGCTCCATGCACTCAATGGTTTTATTCCCATCCTCCTGCAAAATGTTATGGACAACGAGGGGAAAAACAGGACGCTCTATCTCTAGCTGTGGTGATGAAATTAGAGAAGTATCACACAATTCTTCTTGGTCACAAGGTACAACAAGCAAATTAGGTTGTGACAAAGGCAAATGAGCACTGAGTTTCACTATTTGTTGCTCCTTTTTAACATGTACAGTGGACAATTGCTGGTTACAATGTGTCACATCATTCTTGCAAGTATTCATAGATAAAAGAATCTGATTTTCAACTTTACAAGCAAGACAAAATAAGCAAGATATATGGTTATATGTTTCACCAGTGAGCAAGCATTGAATTTCAGAACTGAGCCCTTGCATGAACCTACTCATTACATCTTCCATAGATTCATCCAAGCCACTAAACATGACACAAATTTTAAAATCATGGTAGTATTGTTTCACGGTTCTACTACCCTGTTTCAGTTTCTCCAGTTTAGCAAGCAAGTGGTCCACATAATATGCAGGAATATATACACCTCTAAAATGCATTTTGAATTCTTTCCATGTTTGCGGAACAATGTTATTCCTACAAAGATGTTTCCATTCATGCAAAGCATCCTTAGTTAAAGCATTAGATGCAGCAAAAACCATTTGCTTCTCAGACAAATCATACTCATCAAATTTCTTATCTACCTTCAGCTCCCAATTAATGTATGCATGAGGATCAAATTTACCAGCAAATGAAGGCAAGTGTTGAATGACATCCAGAATATGAGGGTGTAATGCCATGAACTCATGATGCTCTGCATTACCTGCCATGATTAGTAGAAAACAAGAAACAAACACAATAACATGTATGCTCCTATCAACTACAAGGATGTGGTGATCATAATTCTCTCACTTTCAACTTATTCAAACAAGCTCTTACAAGTTCTTACCAAGCCAAACAGGAGGTGGCAGCAACCAACAAGTCGGGAACCCTGGAAAAAGTGTATCGGTGCCGCAACAACAACACCTATCAAGCTGTAATCGGATATGTGGAGCTGTAGGAGGGCTGAAATTAATACACAAGAAAGTACTAGCACCACATTAATCACAAAAGCAAGCTGAGAAATCGTTCAACGGTGGTACCGTGCTGGTCCTAGGCTAGACCGTGCTAGAGACGCGAGCCTGGACACAAATGAAGTCACGGTACAGCAAGAAACAAAGCACAAGAATAGCAAGAATTCACTCCCCTTCTTTTCCTTCTCTCTTCTTTTCTTTCTTTTCTCTTTCTCTTTCTTTCTCTTTTCTTTTCTTTTTTTCTTCTTTTCTTTTACTTTGCACAACCAGAGCAAAACTGAATCTTTGCAAATCAGATTTCAGAAAAGCAACTTATAATGTGTTTCTCTTTCTTTTCTCTTTTCTTTTCTGGGAGTAACAAGAATAGAACTAGAAATGTTGAGTTTTCTTTGTGTGCACAGATCAAATTTTGCCAGTGTTAAGACAAAATATCATGGATAGCAAAGATGCATATGATGGAAACTATTGCAATGGAGATTTATATGCTGTAGTGGAGATGTTTATGGTGGTGATGGCAGCAAAGATGTATATGATTGACAATGACCAAAACGTGGCAAGAACTCGAAACTCTAAAAGACTAACCCTAAGACCAGCAACTCGACTCAACCGATGTAATCCAAACTCAACAAGCCTGAACTAAGTAGTACTAGTAAAAGGCACAAAAGGTCTATGGGATTATGGAAAATTGAATCTACTATTTTGTTGGCTTTTCTGGACTATAGGAAAATAATATAAACTAAAATCTCTCACCGATCAAACCTTGCTCTGAATACCAATTAATATGAACCCGCTAGGGTTCGTGGTCGATCTTTCGATGAGAGGCGTGAGATAACTCGATTGGTGGAAGGAGATGACGTTCACGGCCCGACTACAGCCTTCCAAGACCGCGCCTTAGCGACCAATACACCAACTCCAGCGGTTGCACGCGATCTTGCGGAGCACGACCAACCAAACCACTAGGGTTATTCCTGCAAGCAATCGAAGAACCAGCAAGAACAAGAAGAACAAGCACTCAATTGCAAATATGAGATGAAAGTTCAGATCTGATACACATGAAGGTGGGGTTCTGAATCGAGTAGAACGGATGGTCTAGTCGACACACGCGTCTACAAGGAAGTAGCAGCGGCTAAACTTACATCAAAAACAAAACCCAATCTGTTTGTGGCGGCTCTAGAGGCATATATGTAGATGGAAGGACGACCAAGGAGGTGCTGGGGTCGTCCTCCAACCCTAGGACATGTCCCTAATGGACCGAACTTGATACATGGGCCAATAGCCCAAAATTAGGCGACGCAGCACCATAAGCAGAGAAGGTCCTGACGTTAAAACGACGACTACAAACGTATCTGATAAGATATGGGAACAAACATAGATCCATTGGAAAGTAGACTTAATATGCTTTCCAAAGAGTCCTAGAACGTTCCAATCGGACTCCGTATGAAGTCGTGGTGACCGTCTCAAGTTGGGACTCTGCTGCAGTCCGAATTCCACACCAAAACGTGTTGGACTTGGACTCTTTCCTTCCTTGGGCTATAAGTGACGTGGTGGCCTGGTGGAGGACGTTTGGAATACTTAGATTTGGTCCCCAATCAATTTCATTGACCTTCCGTGCTTCCGTTATGCAATCAAACCTTCCCTTGATCCATGTAAGTAATTCTGCAAATGAAAATACACACACTTTATGGTGCAGCACCAATTCATCAAATGTATCAATAATAAGACTCATATAGAATAGTTTCACCTTTGGTTTAGAATTGCTTAACATGGTCATATCCAAGCCTATGATGTCCTCATCATAGGCACGAAAACAATTTGCTTTGGACTCCATGATACACATAGGTGTCTGGGAGAAATGGAACCTCATTTGGATGAGTTTGGATGCGTTGTGAAACCAAGATGCAAGATAGGAGCATGGTTTGCTTCGAACCTACCATAGGCACGAAACTATTTGCTTTGGACTCCATGAGATACATAGGTGTCAAGGGAGAAGTGGAAGCTCGTTTGGATGAGTTTGATGTGTTGTGAAACCAAGATGCAAGATAGGAGCATGGTTTGCTTCGAGCCTATCATAGGCACGAAAACTATTTGCATTGCACTCAATGAAACACATAGGTGCCATGGGGGAAGTGGAACCTCATTTGGATGAGTTTGGATGCGTTGTGAAACCAAGATGCAAGATAGGAGCATGGTTTGCTTCTAACCTACCATAGGCACGAAAACTATTTGCTTTGCACTCCAAGAAAGTCAAAAGTTTCAAGGGAGAAGTGGAAGCTCGTTTGGATGCGTTTGATGTAAGATAGGAGCACGGTTTGCTTTGAACCTACCATAGGCACAAAAATTATTTGCTTTGAAGTCCAAGAAACTCATAGGTGTCATGGGAGAAGTGGAACCTGGTTTGGATGAGTATGGATGCGTTGTTAAACCAAGATGCAAGATAGGAGCACGGTTTGCTTCGAACCTACCATAGGAACGAAAACTATTTGCTTTGCACTCCATAAAACACATATGTGCGATGGGAAAAGTGGAACCCCGATTGGATGCGTTGTGAAACCAAGATGCAAGATAGGAGCATGGTTCGCTTCGAACCTACCATAGGCACGAAAACTATTTGCTTCGCACCCCATGAAACACATAGGTGTCATGGGAGAAGTGGAACCTTGTTTGGATGCATTGGGAAACCATGGTGCAAAATAGGAGTATGGTTTGCTTCGAACCTACCATTGGCACCAAAACTATTTGCTTTGCACTCCATGGAACACATAGGTGTCATGGGAGAAGTGGAAACTCGATTGGATGCATTGTGAAACCAAGATGCATGTCTGGAGCACGGTTTGCTTCGAACCTACCATGGGCATGAAAACTATTTGCTTTGCACTCCATGAAACTCATAGGTGTCATGGGAAAAGTGAAACCATGTTTGGATGTGTTTTGATGCATTGTGAAACCAAGATGCAAGATAGGAGCACGGTTTGCTTGAACCTAGCATAGGCACGAAAACTATTTGCTTTGCACTCCATGAAACTCATAGGTGTCATGGGAGAAATGGAACCTCGTTTGGATGAGTATGGATGCATTATTAAACCAAGATGCAAGATAGGAGCATGGTTTGCTTCAAAATTACCATAGGCACGAAAACTATTTGCTTTGCACTCCCTGAAACACATAGGTGTCATGGGAGAGGTGGAGCCTCTTTTGGATGAGTTTGGATGCGATGTGAAACCAAGATGCAAGATAAGAGCATGGTTTGCATTGAACCTACCATAGACACGAAAACTATTTGCTTTCTAGTCCATGAAACTCAAAGGTGTCATGGGAGAAGTGGAACCTCGTTTGGATGAGTATGGATGCGTAGTTAAACCAAGATGCCGGATAGGAGCACGATTTGTTTTGAACCTACCATGGGCACGAAAACTATTTGCTTTGCACTCCATGAAACTCATAGGTGTCATGGGAAAAGTGGAACCTCGTTTGGATGTGATTGGATGCATTGTGAAACCGAGATGCAACATAGGAGCACGGTTTGGTAGAACCAAGCATAGGCACGAAAACTATTTGCTTTGCACTCCATGAAACACATAGGTGTCATGGGAGAGGTGGAACCTCATTTGGATGAGCTTGGATGCGTTGTGAAACCAAGATGCAAGATAAGAGCACGGTTTGCTTCGAATCTACCATAGACACGAAAACTATTTGCTTTGCGGTCCATGAAACTCATAGGTGTCATGATAAAAGTGGGACCTCTTTTGGATGTGTTTCGATGCATTGTGAAAGCAGGATGCAAGATAGGAGTATGGTTTGCTTCGAACCTACCATAGGCACGAAAACAATTTGCTTTGGACTCCATGATACACATAGGTGTCATGGGAGAAATGGAACCTCATTTGGATGAGTTTGGATGCGTTGTGAAACTAAGATGCAAGATAGGAGCATGGTTTGCTTCGAACCTACCATAGGCACGAAACTATTTGCTTTGGACTCCATGAGATACATAGGTGTCAAGGGAGAAGTGGAAGCTCGTTTGGATGAGTTTGATGTGTTGTGAAACCAAGATGCAAGTTAGGAGCATGGTTTGCTTCGAACCTACCATAGGCACAAAAACAATTTGCTTTGGACTCCATGATACACATAGGTGTCATGGGAGAAATGGAACCTCATTTGGATGAGTTTGGATGCGTTGTGAAACCAAGATGCAAGATAGGAGCATGGTTTGCTTCGAACCTACCATAGGCACGAAACTATTTGCTTTGGACTCCATGAGATACATAGGTGTCAAGGGAGAAGTGGAAGCTCGTTTGGATGAGTTTGATGTGTTGTGAAACCAAGATGCAAGATAGGAGCATGGTTTGCTTCGAGCCTATCATAGGCACGAAAACTATTTGCATTGCACTCAATGAAACACATAGGTGCCATGGGGGAAGTGGAACCTCATTTGGATGAGTTTGGATGCGTTGTGAAACCAAGATGCAAGATAGGAGCACAGTTTGCTTTCAACCTACCAAAGGCACAAAAATTATTTGCTTTGAAGTCCATGAAACTCATAGGTGTTATGGGAGAAGTGGAATCTGGTTTGGATGAGTATGGATGCGTTGTTAAACCAAGATGCAAGATAGGAGCTCAGTTTGCTTCGAACCTACCATAGGCACGAAAACTATTTGCTTTGCACTCCATAAAACACATAGGTGCGATGGGAGAAGTGGAACCCCGATTGGATGCGTTGTGAAACCAAGATGCAAGATAGGAGCCCGGTCTGCTTCGGACCTACCATAGGCATGAAAACTATTTGCTTTGCACTCCATGACACACATAGGTGTCATTGGAGAAGTGGAACCTTGTTTGGATGCATTGGGAAACCATGGTGCAAGATAGGAGTATGGTTTGCTTCGAACCTACCATCGGCACCAAAACTATTTGCTTTGCACTCCATGAAACTCATAGGTGTCATGGGAAAAGTGAAACCTTGTTTGGATGTGTTTTGATCAATTGTGAAACCAAGATGCAAGATAGGAGCACGGTTTGCTTAGAACCTAGCATAGGCACGAAAACTATTTGCTTTGCACTCCATGAAACTCATAGGTGTCATGGGCGAAATGGAACCTCGTTTGGATGAGTATGGATGCATTATTAAACCAAGATGCAACATAGGAGCACGGTTTGCGTAGAACCTAGCATAGGCACGAAAACTATTTGCTTTGCACTCCATGAAACACATAGGTGTCATGGGAGAGGTGGAACCTCATTTGGATGAGCTTGGATGCGTTGTGAAACAAAGATGCAAGATAAGAGCACGGTTTGCTTCGAACCTACCATAGACACGAAAACTATTTGCTTTGCAGTCCATGAAACTCATAGGTGTCATGATAAAAGTGGGACCTCTTTTGGATGTGTTTCGATGCATTGTGAAAGCAGGATGCAAGATAGGAGTATGGTTTGCTTCGAACCAACCATAGGCACGAAAACAATTTGCTTTGGACTCCATGATACACATAGGTGTCATGGGAGAAATGGAACCTCATTTGGATGAGTTTGGATGCGTTGTGAAACTAAGATGCAAGATAGGAGCATGGTTTGCTTCGAACCTACCATAGGCACGAAACTATTTGCTTTGGACTCCATGAGATACATAGGTGTCAAGGGAGAAGTGGAAGCTCGTTTGGATGAGTTTGATGTGTTGTGAAACCAAGATGCAAGATAGGAGCATGGTTTGCTTCGAACCTACCATAGGCACAAAAACAATTTGCTTTGGACTCCATGATACACATAGGTGTCATGGGAGAAATGGAACCTCATTTGGATGAGTTTGGATGCGTTGTGAAACCAAGATGCAAGATAGAAGCATGGTTTGCTTCTAACCTACCATAGGCACGAAAACTATTTGCTTTGCACTCCATGAAAGTCAAAAGTGTCAAGGGAGAAGTGGAAGCTCGTTTGGATGCGTTTGATGTGTTGTGAAACCAAGATGTAAGATAGGAGCATGGTTTGCTTCGAGCCTATCATAGGCACGAAAACTATTTGCTTTGCACTCAATGAAACACATAGGTGCCATGGGGGAAGTGGAACCTCATTTGGATGAGTTTGGATGCGTTGTGAAACCAAGATGCAAGATAGGAGCACAGTTTGCTTTCAACCTACCAAAGGCACAAAAATTATTTGCTTTGAAGTCCATGAAACTCATAGGTGTCATGGGAGAAGTGGAATCTGGTTTGGATGAGTATGGATGCGTTGTTAAACCAAGATGCAAGATAGGAGCTCAGTTTGCTTCGAACCTACCATAGGCACGAAAACTATTTGCTTTGCACTCCATAAAACACATAGGTGCGATGGGAGAAGTGGAACCCCGATTGGATGCGTTGTGAAACCAAGATGCAAGATAGGAGCATGGTTTGCTTCGGACCTACCATAGGCACGAAAACTATTTGCTTTGCACTCCATGACACACATAGGTGTCATTGGAGAAGTGGAACCTTGTTTGGATGCATTGGGAAACCATGGTGCAAGATAGGAGTATGGTTTGCTTCGAACCTACCATCGGCACCAAAACTATTTGCTTTGCACTCCATGAAGCACATAGGTGTCTGCGGAGAAGTGGAAACTTGATTGGATGCATTGTGAAACCAAGATGCAAGTCTTGTTTGCTTCGAACCTACCATGGGCACGAAAACTATTTGCTTTGCACTCCATGAAACTCATAGGTGTCATGGGAAAAGTGAAACCTTGTTTGGATGTGTTTTGATCAATTGTGAAACCAAGATGCAAGATAGGAGCACGGTTTGCTTAGAACCTAGCATAGGCACGAAAACTATTTGCTTTGCACTCCATGAAACTCATAGGTGTCATGGGCGAAATGGAACCTCGTTTGGATGAGTATGGATGCATTATTAAACCAAGATGCAACATAGGAGCACGGTTTGCGTAGAACCTAGCATAGGCACGAAAACTATTTGCTTTGCACTCCATGAAACACATAGGTGTCATGGGAGGGGTGGAACCTCATTTGGATGAGCTTGGATGCGTTGTGAAACAAAGATGCAAGATAAGAGCACGGTTTGCTTCGAACCTACCATAGACACGAAAACTATTTGCTTTGCAGTCCATGAAACTCATAGGTGTCATGATAAAAGTGGGACCTCTTTTGGATGTGTTTCGATGCATTGTGAAAGCAGGATGCAAGATAGGAGTATGGTTTGCTTCGAACCAACCATAGGCACGAAAACAATTTGCTTTGGACTCCATGATACACATAGGTGTCATGGGAGAAATGGAACCTCATTTGGATGAGTTTGGATGCGTTGTGAAACTAAGATGCAAGATAGGAGCATGGTTTGCTTCGAACCTACCATAGGCACGAAACTATTTGCTTTGGACTCCATGAGATACATAGGTGTCAAGGGAGAAGTGGAAGCTCGTTTGGATGAGTTTGATGTGTTGTGAAACCAAGATGCAAGATAGGAGCATGGTTTGCTTCGAACCTACCATAGGCACAAAAACAATTTGCTTTGGACTCCATGATACACATAGGTGTCATGGGAGAAATGGAACCTCATTTGGATGAGTTTGGATGCGTTGTGAAACCAAGATGCAAGATAGAAGCATGGTTTGCTTCTAACCTACCATAGGCACGAAAACTATTTGCTTTGCACTCCATGAAAGTCAAAAGTGTCAAGGGAGAAGTGGAAGCTCGTTTGTATGCGTTTGATGTGTTGTGAAACCAAGATGTAAGATAGGAGCATGGTTTGCTTCGAGCCTATCATAGGCACGAAAACTATTTGCTTTGCACTCAATGAAACACATAGGTGCCATGGGGGAAGTGGAACCTCATTTGGATGAGTTTGGATGCGTTGTGAAACCAAGATGCAAGATAGGAGCACAGTTTGCTTTCAACCTACCAAAGGCACAAAAATTATTTGCTTTGAAGTCCATGAAACTCATAGGTGTCATGGGAGAAGTGGAATCTGGTTTGGATGAGTATGGATGCGTTGTTAAACCAAGATGCAAGATAGGAGCTCAGTTTGCTTCGAACCTACCATAGGCACGAAAACTATTTGCTTTGCACTCCATAAAACACATAGGTGCGATGGGAGAAGTGGAACCCCGATTGGATGCGTTGTGAAACCAAGATGCAAGATAGGAGCACGGTTTGCTTCGGACCTACCATAGGCACGAAAACTATTTGCTTTGCACTCCATGACACACATAGGTGTCATTGGAGAAGTGGAACCTTGTTTGGATGCATTGGGAAACCATGGTGCAAGATAGGAGTATGGTTTGCTTCGAACCTTCCATCGGCACCAAAACTATTTGCTTTGCACTCCATGAAGCACATAGGTGTCTGCGGAGAAGTGGAAACTTGATTGGATGCATTGTGAAACCAAGATGCAAGTCTTGTTTGCTTCGAACCTACCATGGGCACGAAAACTATTTGCTTTGCACTCCATGAAACTCATAGGTGTCATGGGAAAAGTGAAACCTTGTTTGGATGTGTTTTGATCAATTGTGAAACCAAGATGCAAGATAGGAGCACGGTTTGCTTAGAACCTAGCATAGGCACGAAAACTATTTGCTTTGCACTCCATGAAACTCATAGGTGTCATGGGCGAAATGGAACCTCGTTTGGATGAGTATGGATGCATTATTAAACCAAGATGCAACATAGGAGCACGGTTTGCGTAGAACCTAGCATAGGCACGAAAACTATTTGCTTTGCACTCCATGAAACACATAGGTGTCATGGGAGAGGTGGAACCTCATTTGGATGAGCTTGGATGCGTTGTGAAACAAAGATGCAAGATAAGAGCACGGTTTGCTTTGAACCTACCATAGTCACGAAAACTATTTGCTTTGCAGTCCATGAAACTCATAGGTGTCATGATAAAAGTGGGACCTCTTTTGGATGTGTTTCGATGCATTGTGAAAGCAGGATGCAAGATAGGAGTATGGTTTGCTTCGAACCTACCATAGGCACGAAAACAATTTGCTTTGGACTCCATGATACACATAGGTGTCATGGGAGAAATGGAACCTCATTTGGATGAGTTTGGATGCGTTGTGAAACTAAGATGCAAGATAGGAGCATGGTTTGCTTCGAACCTACCATAGGCACGAAACTATTTGCTTTGGACTCCATGAGATACATAGGTGTCAAGGGAGAAGTGGAAGCTCGTTTGGATAAGTTTGATGTGTTGTGAAACCAAGATGCAAGATAGGAGCATGGTTTACTTCGAGCCTATCATAGGCACGAAAACTATTTGCTTTGCACTGCATGAAACACATAGGTGTCATGGGAGAAGTGGAACCTTGTTTGGATGCATTGTTAAACCATGGTGCAAGATTGGAGTATGGTTTGCTTCGAACCTACCATCGGCACCAAAACTATTTGCTTTGCACTCCATGAAACACATAGGTGTCTGCGGAGAAGTGGAAACTTGATTGGATGCATTGTGAAACCAAGATGCAAGTCTTGTTTGCTTCGAACCTGCCATGGGCACGAAAACTATTTGCTTTGCACTCCATGAAACTCATAGGTGTCATGGGAAAAGTGAAACCTTGTTTGGATGTGTTTTGATCAATTGTGAAACCAAGATGCAAGATAGGAGCACGGTTTGCTTAGAACCTAGCATAGGCACGAAAACTATTTGCTTTGCACTCCATGAAACTCATAGGTGTCATGGGCGAAATGGAACCTCGTTTGGATGAGTATGGATGCATTATTAAACCAAGATGCAACATGGGAGCACGGTTTGCGTAGAACCTAGCATCGGCACGAAAACTATTTGCTTTGCACTCCATGAAACACATAGGTGTCATGGGAGAGGTGGAACCTCATTTGGATGAGTTTGGATGCGTTGTCAAACCAAGATGCAAGATAAGAGCACGGTTTGCTTCGAACCTACCATAGACACGAAAACTATTTGATTTGCGGTCCATGAAACCCATCGGTGTCATGATAAAAGTGGGACCTCTTTTGGATGTGTTTCGATGCATTGTGAAAGCAGGATGCAAGATAGGAGTATGATTTGCTTCGAACCAACCATAGGCACGAAAACAATTTGCTTTGGACTCCATGATACACATAGGTGTCATGGGAGAAATGGAACCTCATTTGGATGTTTGGATGCGTTGTGAAACCAAGATGCAAGATAGGAGCATGGTTTGCTTCGAACCTACCATAGGCACGAAAACTGTTTGCTTTGGCTTCCATGAGACACATAGGTGTCAAGGGAGAAGTGGAAGCTCGTTTGGATGAGTTTGATGTGTTGTGAAACCAAGATGCAAGATAGGAGCATGGTTTGCTTCGACCCTATCATAGGCACGAAAACTATTTGCTTTGCACTCAATGAAACACATAGGTGCCATGGGAGAAGTGGAACCTCATTTGGATGAGTTTGGATGCGTTGTGAAACCAAGATGCAAGATAGGAACGCGGTTTGCTTTCAACCTACCAAAGGCACAAAAATTATTTGCTTTGAAGTCCATGAAACTCATAGGTGTCATGGGACAAGTGGAATCTGGTTTGGATGAGTATGGATGCGTTGTTAAACCAAGATGCAAGATAGGAGCACGGTTGGCTTCGAACCTACCATAGGCACGAAAACTATTTGCTTTGCACTCCATAAAACACATAGGTGCGATGGGAGAAGTGGAACCCCGATTGGATGCGTTGTGAAAACAAGATGCAAGATAGGAGTACGGTTTGCTTCGAACCTACCATAGGCACGAAAACTATTTGTTTTGCACTCCATGAAACACATAGGTGTTATGGGAGAAGTGGAACCTTGTTTGGATGCATAGGGAGACCATGGTGCAAGATAGGAGTACCTGCTTCGAACCTACCATCGGCACCAAAACTATTTGCTTTGCACTCCATGAAACACATAGGTGTCAGGGGAGAAGTGGAAACTTGATTGGATGCATTGTGAAACCAAGATGCAAATCTTGTTTGCTTTGAACCTACCATGGGCACGAAAACTATTTGCTTTGCACTCCATGAAACTCATAGGTGTCATGGGAAAAGTGAAACCTTGTTTGGATATGTTTTGATCAATTGTGAAAATAAGATGCAAGATAGGAGCACGGTTTGCTTAGAACCTCGCATAGGCACGAAAACTATTTGCTTTGCACTCCATGAAACTCATAGGTGTCATGGGAGAAATGGAACCTCGTTTGGATGAGTATGGATGCATTATTAAACCAAGATGAAAGATAGGAGCATGGTTTGATTCAAACCTACCATTGGCACGAAAACTATTTGCTTTGCACTCCATGAAACACATGGTGTCAAGGGAGAAGTGGAACCTCATTTCGATGAGTTTGGATTATTGTGAAACCAAGATGCAAGATAGGAGTATGGTTTGCTTTGAACCTACCATCGGCACAAAAACTATTTGCTTTGCACTCCATGAAACACATAGGTGTCATGGGAGAGGTGGAACCTCTTTTGGATGAGTTTAGATGCGATGTGAAACTAAGATGCAAGATAAGAGCATGGTTTGCTTCGAGCCTACCATAGACACGAAAACTATTTGCTTTGCATTCCATTAAACTCATAGGTGTCATGGGAAAAGTGGAACCTCTTTGTGATGTGTTTGGATCCATTGTGAAACAAAGATGGAAGATAGGGGCACGGTTTGCTTCGAACGTAGCATTGGCATGAAAACTTTTTGCTTTCCAGTCCATGAAATTCATAGGTGTCATGGGAGAAGTGGAACCTCGTTTGGATGAGTATGGATGCGTTGTTAAACCAAGATGCAAGATAGGAGCACAGTTTGTTTCGAACCTTCCATAGGCACAAAAAATATTTGCTTTGCACTCCGTGAAACTCATAGGTGTCACGGGAAAAGTGGAACCTCGTTTGGATGTGATTGGATGCATTGTAAAACCAAGATGCAACATAGGAGCACGGTTTGCGTAGAACCTAGCATAGGCACGAAAACTATTTGATTTGCACTCCATGAAACACATAGGTGTCATGGGAGAGGTGGAACCTCATTTGGATGAGTTTGGATGTGTTGTGAAACCAAGATGCAAGATAAGAGCACGGTTTGCTTCGAACCTACCATAGACACGAAAACTGTGTGCTTTGCAGTCCATGAAACTCATAGGTGTCATGATAAAAGTGGGACCTGTTTTGGATGTGTTTCGTTGCATTGTGAAAGCAGGATGCAAGATAGGAGCATGGTTTGCTTCTAACCTAACATAGGTACGAAAACTATTTGCTTTGCACTCCATGAAAGTCAAAAGTCTCAAGGGAGAAGAGGAAGCTCGTTTGGATGAGTTTGATGTGTTGTGAAACCAAGATGCAAGATAGGAGCATTGTTTGCTTCGAACCTATCATAGGCACGAAAACTATTTGCTTTGCACTCAATGAAACACATAGGTGCCATGGGAGAAGTGGGACCTCATTTGGACGAGTTTGGATGCGTTGTGAAACCAAGATTCAAGATAGGAGCACGGTTTGCTTTGAACCTACCATAGGCACAAAAATTATTTGCTTTGAAGTCCATGAAACTCATAGGTGTCATGGGAGAAGTGGAACCTGGTTTGGATGAGTATGGATGCGTTATTAAACCAAGATGCAAGATAGGAGCATGGTTTGCTTCGAACCTACCATAGGCACGAAAACTATTTGCTTTGCACTCCATAAAACACATAGGTGCGATGGGAGAAGTGGAACCCCGATTGGATGCGTTGTGAAACCAAGATGCAAGATAGGAGCACGGTTTGCTTCGAACCTACCATAGGCACGAAAACTATTTGCTTTGCATTCCATGAAACTCATAGGTGTCATGGGAAAAGTGGAACCTCTTTTGGATGAGTATGGATGCGTTGTTAAACCAAGATGCAAGATAGGAGCACGGTTTGTTTCGAACCCACCATAGGCACAAAAACTATTTGCTTTGCACTCCATGAAACTCATTGGTGTCGTGGGAAAAGTGGAACCTCGTTTGGATGTGATTGGATGCATTGTGAAACCAAGATGCAACATAGGAGCACGGTTTGCGTAGAACCTGGCATAGCCACGAAAACTATTTGCTTTGCACTCCCTGAAACTCATAGGTGTCATGGGAAAAGTGGAACCTCGTTTGGATGTGATTGGATGCATTGTGAAACCAAGATGCAACATAGGAGCACGGTTTGCGTAGAACCTAGCATAGCACGAAAACTATTTGATTTGCACTCCATGAAACACATAGGTGTCATGGGAGAGGTGGAACCTCATTTGGATGAGTTTGGATGTGTTGTGAAACCAAGATGCAAGATAAGAGCACGGTTTGCTTCGAACCTACCATAGACAGGAAAACTATTTGCTTTGCAGTCCATGAAACTCATAGGTGTCATGATAAAAGTGGGACCTCTTTTGGATGTGTTTCGATGCATTGTGAAAGCAGGATGCAAGATAGGAGTATGGTTTGCTTCGAACCTACCATAGGCACGAAAACAATTTGCTTTGCTGTCCATGAAACTCATAGGTGTCATGGGAAGAGTGGAAGCTTGTTTGGATGTGTTTGGATGCATTGGGAAACTAAGATGCAAGATAGGAGCACGGTTTGCTTAGAACCTAGCATAGGCATGAAGACTATTCGCTTTGCACTCCATGAAACTCATAGGTGTCATAGGAGAAATGGAACCTCATTTGGATGAGTACGTTTGCATTGTTAAACCAAGATGCAAGATAGGAGCATGGTTTGCTTCGAACCTACCATAACCCCAAAAACTATTTGCTTTGCACTTTATGAAACATATAGGTGTCAAGGGAGAAGTGGAACCTCATTTGGATGAGTTTGGATTATTGTGAAACCAAGATTTAAGATAGGGGCATGGTTTGCTTCGAACCTACCATAGGCACAAAAACTATTTGCTTTGCACTCCATGAAACACAAAGGTGTCATAGGAGAGGTGGAACCTCATTTGGATGAGTTTGGATGCGTTGTGAAACCAAGATGCAAGATAAGAGCGCGGTTTGCTTCGAACCTACCATAGACACGAAAACTATTTGCTTTGCACTCAATGAAACTCATAGGTGTCATGGGAAAAGTGGAACCTCTTTTGGATGTGTTTCGATGCATTGTGAAACCAAGATGCAAGATAGGAGCACGGTTTGCTTCGAACCTACCATAGGCACGAAAACTATTTGCTTTGCACTCCATGAAACACATAGGTGTCATGGGAGATGTGGAACCTCGTTTTGATGCGTTGTGAAATCAAGATGTAAGATAGGAGCACGATTTGTTTCGAACCTACCATGGGCACGAAAACTATTTGCTTTGCACTCCATGAAACTCATAGGTGTCATGGGAGAAGTGGAACCTCGTTTGGATGAGTATAGATGCATTGTTAAACCAAGAGGTTTGGTTCGATCCTACCATAGGCACGAAATCTATTTCTTTGCACTCCATGAAACACATAGGTGTCATGGGAGCCTCATTTGGACGAGTTTAGATGTGTTGTGAAACCATGATGCAAGATAGGTGCATGGCTTGCTTCGAACCTACCATAGGCACGAAAACTATTTGCTTTGCACTCCATGAAACACATAGGTGTCATGGGAGAAGTGGAAATTCGATTGGATGCATTGTGAAACCAAGATGCAAGATAGAAGCACGGTTTGCATAGGGCATGGGCACGAAAACTATTTGCTATGCACTCCATGAAACTCATAGGTGTCCTGGGAAAGTGGAACCTCGTTTGGATGCATTGTGAAAACAAGATGCAAGATAATAGCGCGGTTTGATTAGAACCTAGCATAGGCACGAAAACTATTTGCTTGGCACTCCATGAAACATATAGGTGTTAAGGGAGAAGTGGAACCTCATTTGGATGAGTTTGGATGCGTTGTGAAACCAAGATGCAAAATAGGAGCATGATTCACTTCGAACCTACTATAGGCACGAAGACTATTTGCTTTGCACTCCATGAAACACATAGGTGTCATGGGAGAAGTGGACCCTCATTTGGATGACTTTGGATGCGCTGTGAAAGCAAGGTGCAAGATAGGAGCACGGTTTGCTTCGAACCTACCATAGGCACGATAACTATTTGCTTTGCACTCCATGAAAGTCATAGGTGTCAAGGGAGAAGTGGAACCTCGTTTGGATGAGTTTGGATGTGTTATCAAACCAAGATGCAAGATAGGAGCATGGTTTGCTTTGAGCCTACCATAGGCACGAAAACTACTTGCTTTGCACACAATGAAACACATAGGTGTCATGGGAGAAGTGGAACCTCATTTGGATGAGTTTGGATGCGTTGTGAAACCAAGATGCAAGATAGGAGCACGGTTTGCTCTGAACCTTCCATAGGCACAAAAATTATTTGCTTTGAAGTCCATGAAACTCACAGGTGTCATGGGAGAAGTGGAACCTCATTTGGATGAGTATGGATACGTTGTTAAACTAAGATGCAAGATAGGAGCACGGTTTGCTTCGAACCTACCATAGGCACAAAAACTATTTGCTTAGCACTCCATGAAACACATAAGTGTCATGGGAGAAGTGGAAACTTGATTGGATGCGTTGTGAAATCAAGATCGAAGATAGGAGCACGGTTTGCTTCGAACCTACCATAGGCACGAGAACTATTTGCTTTGCAGTCCATGAAACACATAGGTGTCATGGAAGAAGTGGAACCTCGTTTCGATGTGTTTGGATGCGTCGTGAAACCAAGATGCAAGATTGGAGCGTGGTTTGCTTCGAATCTACCGTAGGTCTGAAAACTATTTGGTTTGCACTCCAACAAACACATAGGTGTCATCGGAGAAGTGGAACCTTGTTTGGATGCATTGGGAAACCATGATGCAAGATAGGAGCACGGTTTGTTTCGAATCTACCACTAGCACGAAAACTATTTTCCTTGCACTCCATGAAACACATAGGTGTCAAAGGGGAAGTGGAACCACGTTTGGATGAGTTTGGATGCATTGTGAAACCGAGATGCAAGATAGGAGCATGGTTTGCTTCGATCCAACCATAGGCACGAAAGCTATTTGCGTTGCACTCCATGAAACACATAGGTGCGATGGGAGAAGTGGAACCTTGATTGGATGCGTTGTGAAACCAAGATGCAAGAAAGGAGCACGGTTTGCTTCGAACCTACCATAGGCACGAAAACTATTTGCTTTGCACTCCATGAAACACATAGGTGTCATGGGAGAAGTGGAACCTTGTTTCGATGCGTTGTGAAACCGAGATGTAAGATAGGAGCACGGTTTGCTTCGAACCTACCATAGGCACGAAAACTATTTGCTTTGCACTCCATGAAACACATATGTGTCATGGGAGAAGTGGAACCTCGTTTGTATGCATTGTGAAACCAACATGCAAGATAGGAGCACGGTTTGCATCGAACCTACCATAATCACAAAAAATATTTGCTTGGCACTCCATGAAACATATGGGCTTCATGGGAGAAGTGGATCCTCATTTGGATGAGTTTGGATGCGTTGTGAAATCAAGATGCAAAATAGGATCAAGGTTTCCTTCGAACCTACCGTAGGCACGAAAACTATTTGCTTTGCACTCCGTGAAACACATAGGTGTCATTAGAGAAGTGGATCCTCATTTGGATGAGTTTGGATGCATTGTGAAATCAAGATGCAACTTAGGAGCACGGTTTGCTTCGAACCTACCATAATCACAAAAAATATTTGCTTGGCACTCCATGAAACATATAGGTGGCAAGGGAGAACTGGAACCACATTTGGATGAGTTTGGATGCGTTGTGAAACCAAGATGCAAGATAGAGCATGGTTTGCTTCAAACATACCGTAGGCATGAAAATGATTTGTTTTGCTCTCCTTGAAACGCATAGATGCGATGGGAGAAGTGGACAGCAACTGGATGCGTTGTGAAACCAAGATGCAAGATAGCAGCACGGTTTGCTTCGAGCCTACCATAGGCACGAAAACTATTTGCTTTGCACTCAATGAAACACATAGGTGTCATGGGAGAAGTGGAATCTCGTTTGGATGAGTATGGATGCGTTGTTAAACCAAGATGCAAGATAGGAGCACGGTTTGCTTCGAGCCAACCATAGGCACAAAAACTATTTGCTTTGCACTCCATAAAACACGTAGGTGCGATGGGAGAAGTTGAACCCCGATTGGAAGCGTTGTGAAACCAAGATGCAAAATAGGAGCACGGTTTGCTTCGAACCTACCATAGGCGCGAGAACTATTTGCTTTGCACTCCATGAAACACATAGGTGTCATGGGAGAAGTGGAACCTTGTTCGGTTGCGTTGCGAAACCATGATGCAAGACAGGAGCACGGTTTGTTTCGAACCTAGCATAGGCACGAAAACTATTTTCTTTGCACTCCGTGAAACACGTAGGTGTCAAAGGAGAAGTGGAACCTCGTTTGGATGTGTTTGGATGCGTTGTGAAACCAAGGTGCAAGATAGGAGCATGGTTTGCTTTGAGCCTACCGTAGGCACGAAAACTATTTGCTTTGCACTCCATGAAACACATAGTTGCGATGGTAGAAGTGGAACCTCAATTGGAAGCGTTGTGAAACCAAGATGTAAGATAGGAGAACGGTTTGCTTCAAACCTACCACAGGCACGAAAACTATTTGCTTTGCACTCCACGAAACACATTCGTGTCATGGGAGAAGTGGAACCTTGTTTGGATGCATTGGGAAACCTTGGTGCAAGATAGGAGCACGGTTTGTTTCGAATCTACCGCAGGCACGAAAACTATTTTCTTTGCACTCCATGAAACACATAGGTGTCAAAGGAGAAGTGGAACCTCGTTTGGATGAGTTTGGATGCATTGTGAAACCGAGATGCAATATAGGAGCATCGTTTGCTTCGAAGCAACCATAGGCACGAAAGCTATTTGCTTTGCACTCCATGAAACACATAGGTGCGATGGGAGAAGTGGAACCTCGATTGGATGTGTTGTGAAACCAAGATGCAAGATAGGAGCACGGTTTGCTTCCATCCTACCATAGGCACGACACTATTTGCTTTGCACTACATGAAACACATAGGTGTCATGGGAGAAGTGGAACCTCGGTTGGATGCGTTGAGAAACCAAGATGCAAGATAGGAGCACGGATTGCTTCGAACCTACCATAATCACAAATACTATATGCTTGGCACTCCATGAAACACATAGGTGCCATGGGAGAAGTGAAAACTTGATTGGATGCATTGTGAAACCAAGATGCAAGATAGGAGCACGGTTTGCTTCGAACCTACCATAGGCACGAGAACTATTTGCTTTGCACTCCATGAAGCATATAGGTGTCAAAGGAGAAGTGGAACCTCAATTGGATGAGTTTCGATGCGTTGTGAAACCAAGATGCTAAATAGGAGCATGGTTTGCTTCCAACCAACCATAGGCATGAAAACTATTTGCTTTGCACTCCATGAAACACATAGGTGTCATGGGAGAAGTGGACCCTCATTTGGATGACTTTGGATGCGTTGTGAAACCAAGATGCTAGATAGGAGCACGGTTTGCTTCGAACCTACCATAGGCACGAAAACTATTTGCTTTGCACTCCATGAAACATATATGTGTCAAGGGAGAAGTGGGACCTCGTTTGATTGAGTTTGGATGCGTTGTCAAACCAATATGCAAGATAGGAGCGTGGTTTGCTTCGAACCTACCGTAGGTACGAAAACTATTTGCTTTGCACTCAATGAAACACATAGGTGTCATGGGAGAAGTGGGACCTCATTTTGATGAGTTTGGATGCATTGTCAAACCAAGATGCAAGATAGGAGCACGGTTTGCTTCGAGCCTACCATAGGCACAAAAATTATTTGCTTTGCAGTCCATGAAACTCATAGGTGTCATGGGAGAAGTGGAACCTCGTATGGATGAGTACGGATGCGTTGTTAAACCAAGATGCAAGATAGGAGCACGGTTTGCTTCGAACCTACCATAGGCACGAAAACTATTTCCTTTGCACTCCATGAAACGCATAGGTGTCATGGGAGAAGTGGAACCTCGTTTGGATACATTGTGAAACCAAGATGCAAGATAGGAGCACGGTTTTTGGTGCGAACCTACCATAGGCACGGAAACTATTTGCTTCGCACTCCATGAAACAGATAGGTGCGATGGGAGAAGTGGAACCTCGATTGGATGCGCTGTGAAACCAAGATGCAAGATAGGAGCACGTTTTGCTTTGAACCTACCAAAGGCACGAAAACTATTTCCTTTGCACTCCATGAAACACATAGGTGTCATGGGCGAAGTGGAACCACGTTTGGATGCGTTGTGAAACCAGGATGCAAGATAGGAGCATGGTTTGCTTCGAACCAACCATAATCACAAAAACTATTTGCTTGGCACTCCATGAAAGATATAGGTGTCAAGGGAGAAATGGAACCTCATTTGGATGAGTTTGGATGCGTTGTGAGACCAAGACGCAAAATAGGAGCATGGTTTGCTTCGAACCTACCATGGGCACGAAAACTATTTGCTTTGCACTCTATGAAACACATAGGTGTCTTGGGAGAAGTGGACCCTCATTTGGATGACTTTGGATGCGTTGTGAAACCAAGATGCAAGATAGGAGCACGGTTTTTGCTTCGAACCTAGCATAGGCACGGAAACTATTTGCTTTGCACTCTTTGAAACACATAGATGTGATGGGAGAACTGGAACCTCGATTGGATGCGGTGTGAAACCAAGATGCAAGATTGGAGCACGGTTTGCTTCGAACCTACCATAGGCACGAAAACCATTTGTGTTGCACGCCATGAAACACATAGCTGTCATGGGAGAAGTGGAACCTCGTTTGGATGCGTTGTGAAACCAGGATGCAAGATAGGAGCACGGTTTGCTTCGAACCTACCATAGGCACGAAAACTATTTGCTTTGCACTCCATGAAACACATAGGTGTCATGGGAGAAGTGAAAACTTGGTTGGATGCGTTGTGAAACCAAGATGCAAGATAGGAGCACGGTTTGCTTCGAACCTACCATAGGCACGAAAACTATTTGCTTTCCACTTCATGAAACACATAGGTGTCATGGGAGAAGTGAAAACTTGATTGGATGCGTTGTGAAACCAAGATGCAAGATAGGAGCACGGTTTGCTTCGAACCTACCATAGGCACGAGAACTATTTGCTTTGCCCTCCATGAAACACGTAGGTGTCACGGGAGAAGTGGAACCTTGTTTAGATGCGTTGTGAAACCATGATGCAAGATTGGAGCACGGTTTGTTTCGAACCAACCATAGGCACGAAAACTATTTTCTTTGCACTACATGAAACACATAGGTGTCAAAGGAGAAGTGGAACCTCGTTTCGATGTGTTTGGATGTGTTGTGAAACCAAGATGCAAGATAGGAGCATGGTTTGCTTCGAACCTACCATAGGCACGAAAACTATTTGCTTTGCACTCCATGAAACACATAGGTGCGATGGGAGAAGTGGAACCTCGATTGGATGCGTTTAGAAACCAAGATGCAAGATAGAAGCACGGTTTGCTTCGAACCTTCCATAGGTACAAAAACTATTTGCTTTGCACTCCATGAAACACATAGGTTTCATGGGAGAAGTGGAACCTCGTTTGGATGCGTTGCAAAACCAAGATGCAAGATAGGAGCACGGTTTGCTTCGAACCTACCATAATCACAAAAACTATTTGCTTGGCACTCCGTGAAACATATAGGTGTCATGGGAGAAATGGAACCTCATTTGGATGAGTTTGGATGCGTTGTGAAAGCAAGATGCAAAATAGGAGCATGGTTTGCTTCGAACCTACCATAGGCACGAAAACTATTTGCTTTGCACTCCATGAGACACATAGGTATCATGGGAGAAGTGGAACCACGTGTGGATGCGTTGTGAAACCAAGATGCAAGATAGGCATATGGTTTGCTTCGAACCTACCATAATCACAAAAACTATTTGCTTGGCACTCCATGAAAGATATAGGTGTTATGGGAGAAATGGAACCTCATTTGGATGAGTTTGGATGCGTTGTGAAACCAAGAAGCAAAATAGGAGCATGGTTTGTTTCGAACCTACCATAGGCACGAAAACTATTTGCTTTGCACTCCATGAAACACATAGGTGTCTTGGGAGAAGTGGACCCTCATTTGGATGACTTTGGATGCGTTCCGAAACCAAGATGCAAGATAGGAGCACGGTTTTAGCTTCGAACCTACCATAGGCACGGAAACTATTTGCTTTGCACTCTATGAAACACATAGGTGTCATGGGTGAAGTGGAACCTCGTTTGGATGCGTTGTGAAACCAAGATGCAAGATAGGAGCACGGTTTGCTTCGAACCTACCATAGGCACGACACTATTTGCTTTGCACTCCATGAAACACATAGGTGTCATGGGAGAAGTGGAAACTCGTTTGGACGCGTTGTGAAACCAAGATGCAAGATAGGAGCACGGATTGCTTCGAACCTACCATAATCACAAAAACTATATGCTTGGCACTCCATGAAACACATAGGTGTCATGGGAGAAGTGAAAACTTGATTGGATGCATTGTGAAACCAAGATGCAAGATAGGAGCACGGTTTGCTTCGAACCTACCATAGGCACGAGAACTATTTGCTTTGCACTCCATGAAACACATAGGTGTCACGGGAGAACTGGAACCTTGTTTAGATGCGTTGTGAAACCATGATGCAAGATAGGAGCACGGTTTGTTTCAAACCTACCATAGGCACGAAAACTATTTTCTTTGCACTACATGAAACACATAGGTGTCAAAGGAGAAGTGGAACCTCGTTTGGATGTGTTGTGAAACCAAGATGCAAGATAGGAGCATGGTTTGCTTCGAACCTACCATAGGCACGAAAACTATTTGCTTTGCACTCCATGAAACACATAGGTGAGATGGGAGAAGTGGAACATCGATTGGATACGTTGTGAAACCGAGATGCAAGATAGGAGCACGGTTTGCTTCGAACTTCCATAGGCACAAAAACTATTTGCTTTGCACTCCATGAAACACATAGGAGTCATGGGAGAAGTGGAACCTCGTTTGGATGCGTTGCAAAACCAAGATGCAAGATAGGAGCACGGTTTGCTTCGAACCTACCATAATCACAAAAACTATTTGCTTGGCACTTCATGAAACATATAGGTGTCAAGGGAGAAGTGGAACCTCATTTCGATGAGTTTGGATGCGTTGTGAAACCAAGATGCAAAATAATAGCATGGTTTGCTTCGAATCTACCATAGGCATGAGAACTATTTGTTTTGCACTCCATGAAACACATAGGTGTCATGGGAGAAGTGGAACCACTTTTGGATGCGTTGTGAAACCAAGATGCAAGATAGGAGCATGGTTTGCTTCGAACCTACCATAATCACAAAAACTATTTGCTTGGCACTCCGTGAAACATATAGGTGTCATGAGAGAAATGGAACCTCATTTGGATGAGTTTGGATGCGTTGTGAAAGCAAGATGCAAAATAGGAGCATGGTTTGCTTCGAACCCACCATAGGCACGAAAACTATATGCTTTGCACTCCATGAGACACATAGGTATCATGGGAGAAGTGGAACCACGTGTGGATGCGTTGTGAAACCAAGATGCAAGATAGGAATATGGTTTGCTTCGAACCTACCATAATCACAAAAACTATTTGCTTGGCACTCCATGAAAGATATAGGTGTCATGGGAGAAATGGAACCTCATTTGGATGAGTTTGGATGCGTTGTGAAACCAAGAAGCAAAATAGGAGCACGGTTTGTTTCGAACCTACCATAGGCACGAAAACTATTTGCTTTGCACAACATGAAACAAATAGGTGTCTTGGGAGAAGTGGACCCTCATTTGGATGACTTTGGATGCGTTCTGAAACCAAGATGCAAGATAGGAGCACGGTTTTTGCTTCGAACCTACCATAGGCACGGAAACTATTTGCTTTGCACTCTATGAAACACATAGGTGTCATGGGAGAAGTGGAACCTCGTTTGCATGCGTTGTGAAACCAAGATGCAAGATAGGAGCACGGTTTGCTTCGAACCTACCATAGGCACGACACTATTTGCTTTGCACTCCATGAAACACATAGGTGTCATGGGAGAAGTGGAACCTCGTTTGGATGCGTTGTGAAACAAACATGCAAGATAGGAGCACGGATTGCTTCGAACCTACCATAATCACAAAAACTATATGCTTGGCACTCCATGAAACACATAGGTGTCATGGGAGAAGTGAAAACTTGATTGGATGCATTGTGAAACCAAGATGCAAGATAGGAGCACGGTTTGCTTCGAACCTACCATAGGCACGAGAACTATTTGCTTCGCACTACATGACACACATAGGCGTCACGGGAGAACTGGAACCTTGTTTTGATGCGTTGTGAAACCGTGATGCAAGGTAGGAGCACGGTTTGTTTCGAACCTACCATAGGCACGAAAACTATTTTCTTTGCACTACATGAAACACATAGGTGTCAAAGGAGAAGTGGAACCTCGTTTGGATGTGTTTGGATGTGTTGTGAAACCAAGATGCAAGATAGGAGCATGGTTTGCTTCGAACCTACCATAGGCATGAAAACTATTTGCTTTGCACTCCACGAAACACATAGGTGCGATGGGAGAAGTGGAACCTCGATTGGATGCGTTGTGATACCGAGATGCAAGATAGGAGCACGGTTTGCTTCGAACCTACCGTAGGCACGAAAACTATTTGCTTTGCACTCCATGAAACACATAGGTGTCATGGGCGAAGTGGAACCACGTTTGGATGCGTTGTGAAACCAGGATGCAAGATAGGAGCATGGTTTGCTTCGAACCAACCATAATCACAAAAACTATTTGCTTGGCACTCCATGAAAGATATAGGTGTCAAGGGAGAAATGGAACCTCATTTGGATGAGTTTGGATGCGTTGTGAGACCAAGACGCAAAATAGGAGCATGGTTTGCTTCGAACCTACCATAGGCACGAAAACTATTTGCTTTGCACTCCATGAAACACATAGGTGTCTTGGGAGAAGTGGACCCTCATTTGGATGACTTTGGATGCGTTGTGAAACCAAGATGCAAGATAGGAGCACGGTTTTTGCTTCGAACCTAGCATAGGCACGGAAACTATTTGCTTTGCACTCTATGAAACACATAGGTGTGATGGGAGAACTGGAACCTCGATTGGATGCGGTGTGAAACCAAGATGTAAGATTGGAGCACGGTTTGCTTCGAACCTACCATAGGCACGAAAACCATTTGTGTTGCACGCCATGAAACACATAGCTGTCATGGGAGAAGTGGAACCTCGTTTGGATGCGTTGTGAAACCAGGATGCAAGATAGGAGCACGGTTTGCTTCGAACCTACCATAGGCACGAAAACTATTTGCTTTGCACTCCATGAAACACATAGGTGTCATGGGAGAAGTGAAAACTTGGTTGGATGCGTTGTGAAACCAAGATGCAAGATAGGAGCACGGTTTGCTTCGAAACTACCATAGGCACGAAAACTATTTGCTTTCCACTCCATGAAACACATAGGTGTCATGGGAGAAGTGAAAACTTGATTGGATGCGTTGTGAAACCAAGATGCAAGATAGGAGCACGGTTTGCTTCGAACCTACCATAGGCACGAGAACTATTTGCTTTGCCGTCCATGAAACACGTAGGTGTCACGGGAGAAGTGGAACCTTGTTTAGATGCGTTGTGAAACCATGATGCAAGATTGGAGCACGGTTTGTTTCGAACCAACCATAGGCACGAAAACTATTTTCTTTGCACTACATGAAACACATAGGTGTCAAAGGAGAAGTGGAACCACGTTTCGATGTGTTTGGATGTGTTGTGAAACCAAGATGCAAGATAGGAGCATGGTTTGCTTCGAACCTACCATAGGCACGAAAACTATTTGCTTTGCACTCCATGAAACACATAGGTGCGATGGGAGAAGTGGAACCTCGATTGGATGCGTTTTGAAACCAAGATGCAAGATAGGAGCACGGTTTGCTTCGAACCTTCCATAGGCACAAAAACTATTTGCTTTGCACTCCATGAAACACATAGGTTTCATGGGAGAAGTGGAACCTCGTTTGGATGCGTTGCAAAACCAAGATGCAAGATAGGAGCACGGTTTGCTTCGAACCTACCATAATCACAAAAACTATTTGCTTGGCACTCCGTGAAACATATAGGTGTCATGGGAGAAATGGAACCTCATTTGGATGAGTTTGGATGCGTTGTGAAAGCCAGATGCAAAATAGGAGCATGGTTTGCTTCGAACCTACCATAGGCACGAAAACTATTTGCTTTGCACTCCATGAGACACATAGGTATCATGGGAGAAGTGGAACCACGTGTGGATGCGTTGTGAAACCAAGATGCAAGATAGGCATATGGTTTGCTTCGAACCTACCATAATCACAAAAACTATTTGCTTGGCACTCCATGAAAGATATAGGTGTTATGGGAGAAATGGAACCTCATTTGGATGAGTTTGGATGCGTTGTGAAACCAAGAAGCAAAATAGGAGCATGGTTTGTTTCGAACCTACCATAGGCACGAAAACTATTTGCTTTGCACTCCATGAAACACATAGGTGTCTTGGGAGAAGTGGACCCTCATTTGGATGACTTTGGATGCGTTCTGAAACCAAGATGCAAGATAGGAGCACGGTTTTTGCTTCGAACCTACCATAGGCACGGAAACTATTTGCTTTGCACTCTATGAAACACATAGGTGTCATGGGAGAAGTGGAACCTCGTTTGGATGCGTTGTGAAACCAAGATGCAAGATAGGAGCACGGTTTGCTTCGAACCTACCATAGGCACGACACTATCTGCTTTGCACTCCATGAAACACATAGGTGTGATGGGAGAAGTGGATACTCGTTTGGACGCGTTGTGAAACCAAGATGCAAGATAGGAGCACGGATTGCTTCGAACCTACCATAATCACAAAAACTATATGCTTGGCACTCCATGAAACACATAGGTGTCATGGGAGAAGTGAAAACTTGATTGGATGCATTGTGAAACCAAGATGCAAGATAGGAGCACGGTTTGCTTCGAACCTACCATAGGCACGAGAACTATTTGCTTTGCACTCCATGAAACACATAGGTGTCACGGGAGAACTGGAACCTTGTTTAGATGCGTTGTGAAACCATGATGCAAGATAGGAGCACGGTTTGTTTCAAACCTACCATAGGCACGAAAACTATTTTCTTTGCACTACATGAAACACATAGGTGTCAAAGGAGAAGTGGAACCTCGTTTGGATGTGTTTGGATGTGTTGTGAAACCAAGATGCAAGATAGGAGCATGGTTTGCTTCGAACCTACCATAGGCACGAAAACTATTTGCTTTGCACTCCATGAAACACATAGGTGCGATGGGAGAAGTGGAACCTCGATTGGATGCGTTTTGAAACCAAGATGCAAGATAGGAGCACGGTTTGCTTCGAACCTTCCATAGGCACAAAAACTATTTGCTTTGCACTCCATGAAACACATAGGTTTCATGGGAGAAGTGGAACCTCGTTTGGATGCGTTGCAAAACCAAGATGCAAGATAGGAGCACGGTTTGCTTCGAACCTACCATAATCACAAAAACTATTTGCTTGGCACTCCGTGAAACATATAGGTGTCATGGGAGAAATGGAACCTCATTTGGATGAGTTTGGATGCGTTGTGAAAGCAAGATGCAAAATAGGAGCATGGTTTGCTTCGAACCTACCATAGGCACGAAAACTATTTGCTTTGCACTCCATGAGACACATAGGTATCATGGGAGAAGTGGAACCACGTGTGGATGCGTTGTGAAACCAAGATGCAAGATAGGCATATGGTTTGCTTCGAACCTACCATAATCACAAAAACTATTTGCTTGGCACTCCATGAAAGATATAGGTGTTATGGGAGAAATGGAACCTCATTTGGATGAGTTTGGATGCGTTGTGAAACCAAGAAGCAAAATAGGAGCATGGTTTGTTTCGAACCTACCATAGGCACGAAAACTATTTGCTTTGCACTCCATGAAACACATAGGTGTCTTGGGAGAAGTGGACCCTCATTTGGATGACTTTGGATGCGTTCTGAAACCAAGATGCAAGATAGGAGCACGGTTTTTGCTTCGAACCTACCATAGGCACGGAAACTATTTGCTTTGCACTCTATGAAACACATAGGTGTCATGGGAGAAGTGGAACCTCGTTTGGATGCGTTGTGAAACCAAGATGCAAGATAGGAGCACGGTTTGCTTCGAACCTACCATAGGCACGACACTATCTGCTTTGCACTCCATGAAACACATAGGTGTGATGGGAGAAGTGGATACTCGTTTGGACGCGTTGTGAAACCAAGATGCAAGATAGGAGCACGGATTGCTTCGAACCTACCATAATCACAAAAACTATATGCTTGGCACTCCATGAAACACATAGGTGTCATGGGAGAAGTGAAAACTTGATTGGATGCATTGTGAAACCAAGATGCAAGATAGGAGCACGGTTTGCTTCGAACCTACCATAGGCACGAGAACTATTTGCTTTGCACTCCATGAAACACATAGGTGTCACGGGAGAACTGGAACCTTGTTTAGATGCGTTGTGAAACCATGATGCAAGATAGGAGCACGGTTTGTTTCAAACCTACCATAGGCACGAAAACTATTTTCTTTGCACTACATGAAACACATAGGTGTCAAAGGAGAAGTGGAACCTCGTTTGGATGTGTTTGGATGTGTTGTGAAACCAAGATGCAAGATAGGAGCATGGTTTGCTTCGAACCTACCATAGGCACGAAAACTATTTGCTTTGCACTCCATGAAACACATAGGTGAGATGGGAGAAGTGGAACATCGATTGGATACGTTGTGAAACCGAGATGCAAGATAGGAGCACGGTTTGCTTCGAAACTTCCATAGGCACAAAAACTATTTGCTTTGCACTCCATGAAACACATAGGTGTCATGGGAGAAGTGGAACCTCGTTTGGATGCGTTGCAAAACCAAGATGCAAGATAGGAGCACGGTTTGCTTCGAACCTACCATAATCACAAAAACTATTTGCTTGGCACTTCATGAAACATATAGGTGTCAAGGGAGAAGTGGAACCTCATTTGGATGAGTTTGGATGCGTTGTGAAACCAAGATGCAAAATAATAGCATGGTTTGCTTCGAATCTACCATAGGCATGAAAACTATTTGTTTTGCACTCCATGAAACACATAGGTGTCATGGGAGAAGTGGAACCACTTTTGGATGCGTTGTGAAACCAAGATGCAAGATAGGAGCATGGTTTGCTTCGAACCTACCATAATCACAAAAACTATTTGCTTGGCACTCCGTGAAACATATAGGTGTCATGAGAGAAATGGAACCTCATTTGGATGAGTTTGTATGCGTTGTGAAAGCAAGATGCAAAATAGGAGCATGGTTTGCTTCGAACCTACCATAGGCACGAAAACTATTTGCTTTGCACTCCATGAGACACATAGGTATCATGGGAGAAGTGGAACCACGTGGGGATGCGTTGTGAAACCAAGATGCAAGATAGGAATATGGTTTGCTTCGAACCTACCATAATCACAAAAACTATTTGCTTGGCACTCCATGAAAGATATAGGTGTCATGGGAGAAATGGAACCTCATTTGGATGAGTTTGGATGCGTTGTGAAACCAAGAAGCAAAATAGGAGAACGGTTTGTTTCGAACCTACCATAGGCACGAAAACTATTTGCTTTGCACTCCATGAAGCACATAGGTGCGATGGGAGAAGTGGAACCTCGATTGGATGCGTTGTGAAACCGAGATGCAAGATAGGAGCACGGTTTGCTTCGAACCTTCCATAGGCACAAAAACTATTTGCTTTGCACTCCATGAAACACATAGGTGTCATGGGAGAAGTGGAACCTCGTTTGGATGCGTTGCAAATCCAAGATGCAAGATAGGAGCACGGTTTGCTTCGAACCTACCATAATCACAAAAACTATTTGCTTGGCACTTCATGAAACATATAGGTATCAAGGGAGAAGTGGAACCTCATTTGGATGAGTTTGGATGCGTTGCGAAACCAAGATGCAAAATAATAGCATGGTTTGCTTCGAATCTACCATAGGCATGAAAACTATTTGTTTTGCACTCCATGAAACACATAGGTGTCATGGGAGAAGTGGAACCACTTTTGGCTGCGTTGTGAAACCAAGATGCAAGATAGGAGCATGGTTTGCTTCGAACCTACCATAATCACAAAAACTATTTGCTTGGCACTCCGTGAAACATATAGGTGTCATGAGAGAAATGGAACCTCATTTGGATGAGTTTGTATACGTTGTGAAAGCAAGATGCAAAATAGGGGCATGGTTTGCTTCGAACCTACCATAGGCACGAAAACTATTTGCTTTTCACTCCATGAGACACATAGGTATCATGGGAGAAGTGGAACCACGTGTGGATGCTTTGTGAAACCAAGATGCAAGATAGGAGCATGGTTTGCTTCGAACCTACCATATTCACAAAAACTATTTGCTTGGCACTCCATGAAAGATATAGGTGTCAAGGGAGAAATGGAACCTCATTTGGATGAGTTTGGATGCGTTGTGAAACCAAGATGCAAAATAGGAGCATGGTTTGCTTCGAACCTACCATAAGCACGAAAAGTATTTGCTTTGCACTCCATGAAACATATAGGTGTCTTGGGAGAAGTGGACCCTCATTTGGATGACTTTGGATGCATTCTGAAACCAAGATGCAAGATAGGAGCACGGTTTTTACTTCGAACCTACCTTAGGCACGGAAACTATTTGCTTTGCACTCAATGAAACACATAGGTGTGATGGGAGAACTGGAACCTCGATTGGATGCGCTGTGAAACCAAGATGCAAGATTGGAGCACGGTTTGCTTCGAACCAACCATAGGCACGAAAACTATTTGCGTTGCACGCCATGAAACACATAGGTGTCATGGGAGAAGTGGAACCTCGTTTGGATGCGTTGTGAAACCAAGATGCAAGATAGGAGCACGGTTTGCTTCGAACCTACCATAGGCACGAAAACTATTTGCTTTGCACTCCATGAAACACATATGTGTCATGGGAGAAGTGAAAACTTGATTGGATGCGTTATCAAACCAAGATGCAAGATAGGAGCACGGTTTGCTTCGAACCTACCATAGGCACGAGAACTATTTGCTTTGCACTCCATGAAACACATAGGTGTCACGGGAGAAGTGGAACCTTGTTTAGATGCGTTGTGAAACCATGATGCAAGATAGGAGCACGGTTTGTTTTGAACCTACCATAGGCACGAAAACAATTTTCTTTGCTTTACATGAAACACATAGGTGTCAAAGCAGAAGTGGAACCTCATTTGGATGTGTTTGGATGTGTTGTGAAACCAAGATGCAAGATAGGAGCATGGTTTGCTTCGAACCTACCATAGGCACGAAAACTATTTGCTTTGCACTCCATGAAGCACATAGGTGCGATGGGAGAAGTGGAACCTCGATTGGATGCGTTGTGAAACCGAGATGCAAGATAGGAGCACGGTTTGCTTCGAACCTTCCATAGGCACAAAAACTATTTGCTTTGCACTCCATGAAACACATAGGTGTCATGGGAGAAGTGGAACCTCGTTTGGATGCATTGCAAAACCAAGATGCAAGATAGGAGCACGGTTTGCTTCGAACCTACCATAATCACAAAAACTATTTGCTTGGCACTTCATGAAACATATAGGTGTCAAGGGAGAAGTGGAACCTCATTTGGATGAGTTTGGATGCGTTGTGAAACCAAGATGCAAAATAATAGCATGGTTTGCTTCGAATCTACCATAGGCATGAAAACTATTTGTTTTGCACTCCATGAAACACATAGGTGTCATGGGAGAAGTGGAACCACTTTTGGATGCGTTGTGAAACCAAGATGCAAGATAGGAGCATGGTTTGCTTCGAACCTACCATAATCACAAAAACTATTTGCTTGGCACTTCGTGAAACATATAGGTGTCATGAGAGAAATGGAACCACATTTGGATGAGTTTGGATACGTTGTGAAAGCAAGATGCAAAATAGGAGCATGGTTTGCTTCGAACCTACCATAGGCACGAAAACTATTTGCTTTGCACTCCATGAGACACATAGGTATCATGGGAGAAGTGGAGCCACGTGTGGATGCTTTGTGAAACCATGATGCAAGATAGGAGCATGGTTTGCTTCGAACCTATCATAATCACAAAAACTATTTGCTTGGCACTCCATGAAAGATATAGGTGTCAAGGGAGAAATGGAACCTCATTTGGATGAGTTTGGATGCGTTGTGAAACCAAGATGCAAAATAGGAGCATGGTTTGCTTCGAACCTACCATAAGCACGAAAAGTATTTGCTTTGCATGTCACAGAACCGACCAATTTATACGAGCACAAGTACAACGATCGCATTTTGATCGCAATCCAGTCGCACTTGAGCCAATATAAACCCGGTAGTCCAGAAATCTCGAAGGATTTCAAACCTTTCATACCCCAAGGATCATTCATTCAGCAATACCCGATCACATGACACATAAGTTCGCAACCAAATTTAAACATCAGAGTACAACATAGTCTTTTACACAAATAGAGTAGTAGCGGAAGTCAACATAGTTTTACACCACAGAGTTCCAATACGAGTACCATCACATGACCCTGTCACAGCATTCTTACAACATCTAAGGATAGATAATGACCCTGCCCTCGGGTCTAGTCTTCTTCGCCTGCAGGGGTGAAGCAATTCCTGCAATATGCGTAGTAGACTACACCATCTGCAACAATGGGAATAAAACCCTGAGTACTCAATTGTACTCAGCTAGACTTACCCGACAGGGAGTAAATAAAAAGACTCTCAAGGATATGTAAGGCTTATTTGGTGGAGCTCAGAGGGTAGCATCATTTTTTTTTGCATCAAAAGCATTACTACAGTAGAGCCTCAACATATTCATTTTAATTGTGATAAGCTTCGATTTCAGTTAAGCCATTTACTAAGATTAGCCACTATACTAAGCATTCACTGAATATTGTAGCAATCAATAAAACCATATGATTTCCGATATCCACAGATATCAACCTCATCTCACCATAATCATTATGTTCAAGTTATTAACCTCTACCTCACCAGAAGATCAGTTCAGTTTCTCACTAACCAGGAGAGATGGCGATTCGAATCGATTGTACCAGCTGGCAAATATGCCAATCACAAACCCTGTCAGCCGAGCCACTGGCTTCTTGGGCCACTGTTAAATCTTTCTGAGACATAATATGTATCGCGGGCTTGGAGGGGTCCATATTCTCAGAGACAAACCCACTTCCAGGATGCATCAGGTCCCTGACCTGCCCTTGGTAAGATGGTGTCTCCGCACATCCTTCCTACATCTAGAATATGTCTGCCTTATCACGCCCAATTCTCGGCTCAGAAAGAAATACTCGGCTTCGCGGTCAGAACGACTTATCTAGCCAGCTATGTGACGACGTTTTTCAATCTCAACTGATGTCTGGTGGCCTCAGTCCTAGTCGGCCGCAAGCAGCACCGAAGACAGCATGACCTCAACCATGTCATGCGGCTCCCCGCTACCTAGTCTTGATTCTCTCATTAGACACTGTGGCATGGTGGCACATATAGTCCATCATGTGGAATCCAACCCCATCATCATTAGTAACCACCTATGCTCGCGAAGGACAGGAAATCCCTCGACTTCTACCGGTCTAAGCATGGCTAAGCATAGGATCGAACCCATCCCCTTGTCTAGTAATAACTTCAGGATCAAGTATAAGTGGACAAGGTATAAATGCAGCAACGGTATCATTTCAACTCCTATACTTAAGTGCACAATCATACGATTTAATAAGGACCAGTGCATTTGTAAAAAGAGTAGGTGGAGACTTAGGGATGCTCCGGGGCTTGCCTTTCACAAAGTTAGTAGGTTGGTGATCAGGGCACTCTGGAAGTTCAGCTTCTTCTTCCTGACCTTCGGGAACCTCTGGCACTTCAATCTCCGGCGGAACTCCCTCCTCCGGTGGATCGAACTGCAACAGCGTCACGCCTCCCGGCGATCCTGTATGCATGATATGCATACATGAGAACTGAGAATGCACATGAAATGCAAGATAGAGATGCACGAATTAACCCATAATATGCAATCAGTTTAACAATCCACACTCATTTACTGAGTACGTGCATATTTCTTCCCTAGACAACCAACTCATACTCACCCTTCTTAAGCAAAGCATAGAAAAATTTCTCGTCCCGGGTGAGAGGTCTACAACCTGCACTTAATAATTAACATGCATCAACTAACCTACCACAACCAACTTATAATTAACAAGCGCGAGCAACATCATATAAACAAAATATTAACCTTGCTGCCCCAAGCTCAAAGTAGGATCAGCTCTACTGTTTAACACAGGTGATAATGCTGAGCATCACAGAAACGCATAAAAACACTCCCCAACCAAAAGATATTTGCTTAGAAACAATTAAATAAACCCTAGCCTATAACTGGACCTACTGTTTACTGTGACCAGAAAAATCCATAGAAATTACAGTAGCTATTACACATCCAGACTAGCCTACTGACAAAATGTCAAGTCATTTGGACAAGTATAACAGTCTACACAAAAATAACAAGCAACCAGCCTTTTAAACAATGGAAAATACTTAACACAGTGAAAAGTATCAAACAACAGATTTCCTAATTTTCTTAGCTTCTTTCCAACATAACATAGTCCAGGAAAAATATTCATGTCCATAACCTTAACACATTAAGCATGGTGATTTTTGCAAGATTAAAGCATAAAAGGCACATTATACTAGACATCATATAAATAACAGTGAAACACCAGCAAACATATTTTTCATAGATTCTACTTCCCTAGAAAAGATTAATGCAAGTGGAATCACATTTTTAGCACATTCCTACAATTACTTATGCATTTATCAAGTTTGCAAGCAATTAACAATTTAATTATAACTGCACATAAAACGTATTCAAAAAGTACATTTTATATTTTTCCTTGATAGAGCTCAGAAATACAAACACAACAAAATTTGGTTCACCCCAATTGGACATTCCTAGCTCCAGATATGAATTTTGGAAGGTTTTACACATTTTCTGGAAATTTATTTTATAAATCATAAAACCTAAACACGATAGAACTGCTACGTGCACCCGGCTCAGTGAACCAGAGGCGCACCCGAACGGCTGACGCGCGGGCCCCGGGGTCGACCCGACCCCACGCGTCAGAGAGTGGGGCAGAGCCGCCGGCGCTGACCGGCGAGAGCTCGCCGACGGCGAGGTCTCCGGCGACGCTGAGGCTACCTACCGACTCGTGGCAACGAGACGAACCCGATGGACCAACTGCCGAGGGTCGTACCCCACCGGAGCGAGCTCGACGGTGGCAATGGCGGATGGCGGTGGTCCGGCGAGCTTGCGCCGGCCGATTCCGGCCGTTGCTCGCGCGGCTAAGCTTCGTTCCGTGTCCCTGGAACCCTAGCGGACCTATGCGTGCAACGAATCGAACTATTGCGCACGGGAGCTCACCGACCGCGCTCGCATGGCGGCACGGCGGCGAGCGGGTTCACGGCGAGCTCGGGTTCCGGCAAAACTACGGCGAGATAGACCTATCCGACGGCTTAGAGTGGATCTACGGCTAACGGAGACTCCTAGACGAGCAATGGAGAGAGAACCCGACCCCGGCATCGCCCTCGTCGCGGCGACCCGAGAGCTCGGCGCGCTCCGGCAATGGCGGACGGCGAGAAGCTCGCTGGAGCTATACCTTAGGTCGGCTGAGGTCGGTAACGGGTCGAGGACGAAGAGCAGAGCAAGCCGAAGCTACGCCGAAGATGGAGCAGTCGGAGACGGCTCGGTGGCGGCGGATTTCACCACGGCGGCGGCGCGGCGGAAATGGCGACGGCGGAGAGGAAAAAGGAGAGCAGAGAGGCGAGGGCGAGCGAGTGAGAGTGAAGGAGCGTGCGGGAGACAGAATGGAGTGTTGCCCTTTTGTAAAGCCGACCGGCGCGGCAGGGCAACGACGGCGTACGGCGCCACCTAGCGGCCGATGCCTGACGCGGTCGCGCGGCGATGACCGACGGCCGAACTGAATCGGCTCCGATTCAGTCTCCGCGATCCCGACTGAAACCCGATTTTGATCAAGCCATAACTCGTGATCCAGTGCGTTTCAGCGAAAACTTCACTAATATGGATCAAAGAGCTACATGAGTAGATCATTTCATATTAAGGCACTTTACTCTAGTTTGGCCTGGATTGAGAGATACAGGTCGATGAACAGGGGTACACCGAAACTGAAAACCAGTTTAGACTTAGGAAAATTTTGAAAACTTTAAAACAGCTCCAAATCTGCACTAATTCAACTTTTTGACCTCCTTCCACCCATTTTCATGAGTTGACCCAAAAATAAAGTTTGTTGCTTATAAAATTCTACACAACTTTAATTAAGGGTGCACTGACATGCAGAATCTCTAAAATGCCCTTCTTGTTTGGTCAAACAGAATAGCTTTTAGGGGGGCTCTCTAGTCAACTATGAGCTAGAGGGGTATTTTGGGGATTTCACCAACATGAACATTGTTCCAAATGTTATCCCAAACATGTCTAAATCATTTAGAACAGTAAACAAGCATCACATTTGCATGTCAACACATTTAGCATGTTATGGACATATAAACAACATATAGCAATAAAAGGGAATCAAATAAAATGCAATGAAATGATGCATGAAATGACATGATCTATGCTTGATGACATGCAAATGCAAGTGTGAAAATAGTAACTAACACTAGGGTGTTACAGCCCTCCCCCCTTAAAAGAATCTCGTCCCCGAGATTAGAGTTAATTACCATTGTTTAAAGAAAGAAGGATAGACTTCCTTGAGGTAATCTTCTCACTCCCAAGTCGCATCCCAATAACTTTGGTTGTTCCACACCACCTTATAGAACTTGATCACTCGGCTACGGGTGATTCTCTCTTTGTAATCTATTACTTCAATAGGCTTTTCTTCATAGGTCAAATCTGATTTCAACTTGATATCACCAAAATCCACTTGTTCTTCCGGTACTCGTAAACATTTCTTGAGTTGGGATACATGAAACACATTGAAGATAGTGGACATGTGTGGTGGCAACCGTAACTTGTATGCTACTTTCCCACTTCTTTCCAGAATTTGAAAAGGACCTACAAACCTTGGAGCTAACTTTCGTTTCACTCCGAAGCATTGTACGCCTTTCATAAGTGACACTTTCAAGTATACGTGGTCACCCACTTCAAATTCCAATGGTCTTCTTCGCTTGTCCGCATAACTCTTTTGACGAGTCTGAGCGGCTTTGAGATGCGTTTGAATGGTATGCACTCTCTCTTCGGCCTCTTTCACAAAGTCAATCCCGTAATATCTCCTTTCGCCTGATTCAACCCAATTGAGAGGAGTTCTACATTTGCGCCCATACAAAGCTTCAAAAGGAGCCATTTGAATACTCTCTTGATAGCTATTGTTGTATGAGAACTCGGCCAAAGGTAACCATTCTTCCCACGAACCTTTAGACGATAGAACACAAGCTCTCAACATGTCTTCGAGGATTTGATTTACCCTTTCGGTCTGACCAGAAGTTTGAGGATGATAAGCTGAGCTGCGAACCAAATTGGTTCCCAAACACTTGTGTAGATGCTCCCAGAAGCGTGCAATAAATTGCGGGCCTCTGTCGGAAACTATCATCCTTGGCACACCATGTAACCGAAGTATCTGAGCAAAGTAGAGCTGTGCCAACTGATGAGGACGATCTGTAGTTCGAACTGGTAAGAAATGTGCAATCTTAGTCAATCGATCCACAATCACCCAAATAGAATCATGGCCTTTTTGCGTTAGAGGTAACCCAGATATGAAATCCATGGTTATCTCATCCCATTTCCAACCTGGAACTGGTAAGGGTTGCAATAGGCCTGCTGGCTTAAGATGAATAGCCTTCACGCGACAACAGGTATCACACCTAGCCACATAGGCTGCAATTTCGTTCTTCATTTTGGTCCACCAGAACCTAGGTTTCAAGTCTTAGTACATCTTACTACTACCAGGATGGATAGACAACTTGGACAAATGAGCCTCGTCCATAATCTGATTCCTCAACTCACGGTCTTTCGGTACTACCAATCGATCCTTGAACCACAATATACCTTTTTCATCTACTCGGAAATGAAGCATTTCTTGTTCTTTCATCTTCCTTTTGATATGATATATGCCGGGATCTGTTTTCTGACCTTCAATAATCTTGCTTTCCAAAGTACAACTGAGAGTAATATTATTCAACACCACTGGATGCACAAGATTGAATCCATCTGCTAGCAAAGGCTGCAATAAATTGCAATGAGACTTTCGGCTCAAAGCATCGGCTACGACATGGGCCTTGCCCGGATGATAGTGTACTTCTAGATCATAGTCTTTGATCAACTCCAACCAACTTCTTTGCCTCATGTTCAACTCAGGCTGAGTGAAAATGTTCTTGAGACTCTTGTGATCGGAATAGATATGACATTTGTGACCCATCAAATAGTGGCGCCAAATCTTCAATGCATGAACTACAGCGGCAAGTTCCAAATCATGAGTAGGATAGTTTTGCTCATGTTTTCTCAGTTGACGCGAGGCATAAGCAATGACTCGGCCTTCTTGCATGAGAACACATCCTAACCCCGTGCCACAAGCATCGCAGTACACATCAAAAGGCTTTTCAATATCAAGTTGTGCAAGAACTGGAGCAGTGGTCAACAACGTTCGCAAGGTGCGAAAAGCTATGTCACACTCCTCACTCCACACAAACTTGGTATCTTTGTGCAATAACTTGGTCATAGGTTTAGCTATTTTAGAGAAATCTTGGATAAAGCGGCGATAATACCCAGCTAATCCCAAAAAGCTACGAACCTCAGACACATTTGTTGGTGACTGCCAATCCAACACCTGCTGAACTTTGCATACAGCTTATGCTCCCTGAGTCTAGTCAAGACTATCCTCAAGTGTTCAGCATGATTCTCCATGTTTTCAGAGTACACCAGAATGTCGTCAATAAAGACTACCACGAACTTATCCAACTCAGGCATGAATACCGAATTCATTAGATACATGAAATGTGCAGGAGCATTGGTTAATCCAAAAGACATAACCAAATACTCATACAGCCCATACCGAGTGGAGAAAGCCGTCTTGGGAATATCTTGTGGTCTGATCTTAATTTGATGATACCCAGATCTCAGATCAATTTTGGAGAAAACCTTGGCCTTGGACAATTGATCAAACAAGATATCAATACGAGGTAGAGGATACTTGTTCTTAATTGTCACAGCATTTAGTGGCCTATAGTCCACACACATACGTAAACTTTCATCCTTCTTCTTAACAAAGATTGCAGGACAGCCCCACGGAGAAGAACTAGGGCGAATGAACCCTTTGTCCAATAACTCCTGGAGTTGTTTCTTGAGTTCAGCTAATTCATGAGGAGGCATTCTATATGGCCTTCGAGAAATAGGTGCCGTACCGGGAATAAGTTCTATTGCAAACTCCACATCTCGATCAGGAGGAAGTCTAGGTAGATCATCAGGAAAGACATCAGGAAACTCACACACTACCGGAATACCTTGGACGGTCTTGCCCTCAACTGCGAAAGAGAGATTAAAAAGATCCCCTCTTCGAGGTAACGAAACTTGAAAGGTACCCCCACCCTGGGGCGCCTTCAACGTCAAAGTTCGGTTAGCAACGTCCAATACCGCACCCCATTTGTTCATCCAGCTAACCCCTAGAATTACATCCAGACCTAGCCCAGGCAACACAATGAGATGACTGATAAAACTCCTATCATTAATCTCAATACTCGCCTGCTTGATACCCTCACGTGTGCATATTTTAGCCCCAGCTGAGGTTATCCGGAAATTACAGCCCAAATCAACGATCTGAAAGGCATGCCTTTGTGCAAATGCTTGACTTATGAAAGAATGCGATGATCCAGAGTCGAACAAAACAATGGCAGGGTGCTGGTTAACTGAAAACATACCCGCAGTGACTGGTTCACCTTCTGGAATTTCTTCAATAGTGGTGTGATGCACTCGAGCCTGCTTTGGATGAGGGCAATAGCGAGCAAGATGCCCCTGTTGACCGCAGTTAAAGCATGGCCCCAGACCTTGGTTGGTCCTCATTGGAGCGGCATTGTTTGGAGGAGCATTGTTCTTGTTCAAAGGCACTGTGAAGCCTTTCTTGTAGCGTTGTGGCGCTGGCTGCTTCTTTGGAGGGGGTCTGAATTTTGCTCCAGGAACAGCCGGACGGTAAGCAGGGCGATTTGCCACCGCACGACTAGCTGCTGGAGTCCTTGACTGAGAAGAGCTTCCTTCGAATGGCCTCTTGCCTCCCTTGGAAGCAGTGTGCAAGTTGTTCTGTTTCTCTTGGATATAAGCTTCACTGATGAACTTGTTAAAAGTTGTACGAGCGTTGTTCGCCAGAGTCTTCATAAGCTTGGTACTAAGACCTCTCTTGAAGGTTTCAATCTTCTTTTCATCTGTATCTACCATCCACGGGGCATACCTCGACAGATTGTTAAAGGCATGATGATACTGAGTGAGGGTCTTGGTACCCTGAGTAAGCTGCATGAATTCATTGACCTTCATCTTGATCAAGCCTGCTGGAATGAAATGTCCCTTGAAATCCCTGGTGAACTGCTCCCAAGTGATATCAGCGACTACAGGGTAGGCGGTCTTGCGATTGGCCCACCATATTCCAGCTTGGCCTTGCAGTAACATAGCAGCAAAGCTAGCCTTCATGGTTTCAGTCAATCGCAGCACAGAGAATGACTGCTCAATAGTGTTTAACCACTCATCAGCTTCCAGCGGTTCTACGGCCTGCTTGAATACCGGAGGCTTAGTGTCCATGAAGTCCTTATAGTTACTGTACTGGAACTCATCGTTTCCGCGGCGTCCATCTCGATTGCGGTTGTTACTAGCAACCATCTGCTGCAGAATCACTTGCTGAGTGTGCAAAAACTGAGCAAACATCTGTTCCTAGGTACGCGGTGGAGGAGGCGGCAACTCCTCATCTTCATGTTCGTTCCCACCATCACTGGTTGACCCATGACGACGGGTATGAGGTGCCATCTGTAGCAACACGCAACAACCATTGTTAAGTGTCAGTTATGCCAAAGATAACCGAAAGATTATGCCCAAAAGATATCAATGATCATTTTTGATAACCAACAAACGGCACAATAATTCAATAATCATCACACAACCGCACAATAACAAGGCGCAACCAAAAAGGGTTTCCAAACTGCATAAGTTACCATTACTTAATTAAAAGTTTGATGGTTCCAGCCCTGAACACACAGGGTTCTCTCATTACATGACATTAAAGGTTTTCCCAATACAAAAGGGTGCCGATCATGGCAAGATCACTAGAAAAAGCCTAGTCATCGTGGTCACTGTCCACGCCGGACACGTTCCCACCATGGTCATCACTCTCGTCAATAGGCACGATCTCCTCGGGGTCTTCTTCCTCTTCTTCCTCACTTGCTTCACCATCATCAGCTGCAATGAAGATCTCAGGAGCAAACTCCGCTGCACCCGGAGGATGAAACGGATCAGCACGGTTGTTCAGACGATGAACATCCTGCTGCAACTCCCAAACCTGCTGCTGACTAGCACGCAACTCCTGCAGAAACTCATTGCGCTAACGTGTCAAGCTCATATTGCGATTGTCAAGCTGGCGGCGAAGATCTGCATTCTCCCTCTCAAGCACCTCGACACGGCGATCAGCCGCCAACAAGGCGCCAGTGCATCGTAACAACTCATTGCGACAGGCAGTGAGAGCTACCACCAAGTCATCTGAGCTACGACGAGCCATACGTGCCCACTCTTCAGCTTCTAACTTCTTCTCAACAGCATTATGCAGGGCTTCAACGCACTTCATCCAACCATCCCTAGTGGAATAGTGCATCCTCAGGACAGCAAACATAGCACTCATAGAAGCACCCGTGCTATGAGCACGCTCGTCCCTGCCTCGCTCCAAAGAAGCTTGGCTAGACTGAGCCCACTCACCCTGAGAAGCATCCACCCTGGGAAAAACATTTGCTGGCCCCAAATCAGCTCCCTTGTTGAACCGGCTGCAAATATCCGTCAACACCTCGAAAGCTGCAAGCTGCGCACCATCCCATGGCGTCCTCATGTCAACTTCCACCTTTATTCCTGGAAACGACCAACCCCTTTCAAGCACAGGGATAGTCACCCAAACATCAAACCAAGGCTGCACCATGGTTTTCGCTAGCTTCCAGAAATACAGTGGTGGCTCTGCATATCCCACAGACTTCAACAACCTCCATAGCACAGTGGGTGTGCCAAACTGCTCCAGAAACTGACCACTCTGCGGCTCACCTTCAGCTGCCATCTGGTACATTACAACATCTTTCAGCATTTAGAATAAGATAGGACAGCACAAATTTTACCATAGGGAAGGAAATAGTACAAATAGCTTGAATTAATTTCATGATCATGATGCATGCACGTGCCAACGACCTCACACATAATATATTTTAACTAACGTTATAGTCGGTGGCATACCACGTGCTCTCATATACGTAACTAACCGTGCTATACGTTTTGCGGGGTTACTGTACCTGCAGAAGATTCATTTCAGCCCAAATCCCAATGTATGCAGGGCAACAAGAAGCACTTTTTGCCAGAAATGTTCCCATGAACATTTGCGACCCCAAAATTAATTACTCCACCCTACTTCCATAAGTACACATATGGATCACATGTACTCACTTCAGTAACCATACACTCACCATCGATCGATGGTTGTTCGATCTTACACTCACATCTCACCTTACCTTAGGCGACGTGGTACATTGACCCATAAGAAGCAATAAGAAACCGACAGTTCATGATTATCCGCACGATAAAACCAAATGAACCACAAATAGAAATATGATGCAATTCCCCCCAAGTCAGTACTTACATAAGCCACCTAATTACCACATATATATATATAGGGCTATAGGACTTGGTCATTGGTACTCATAAGTTTCGCAAACACTTGGTTTAAATCACCTATACACACTACCAGTTGGCAATTAGTTTGTAAAACTCAAAACTCTTTTAGTTTTTTTAAATAGTCAAGTGACGGTATATGCTGAATTATGCTCTGGTACCAGCTGTCACAGAACCGACCAATTTATACGAGCACAAGTACAACGATCGCATTTTGATCGCAATCCAGTCGCACTTGAGCCAATATAAACCCAGTAGTCCGGAAATCTCGAAGGATTTCAAACCTTTCATACCCCAAGGATCATTCATTCAGCAATACTCAATCACATGACACATAAGTTCGCAACCAAATTTAAACATCAGAGTACAACATAGTCTTTTACACAAATAGAGTAGTAGCGGAAGTCAACATAGTTTTACACCACAGAGTTCAAATACGAGTACCATCACATGACCCTGTCACAGCATTCTTACAACATCTAAGGATAGATAATGACCCTGCCCTCGGGTCTAGTCTTCTTCGCCTGCAGGGGTGAAGCAATTCCTGCAATATGCGTAGTAGACTACACCATCTGCAACAATGGGAATAAAACCCTGAGTACTCAATTGTACTCAGCTAGACTTACCCGACAGGGAGTAAATAAAAAGACTCTCAAGGATATGCAAGGCTTATTTGGTGGAGCTCAGAGGGTAGCATCATTTTTTTTGCATCAAAAGCATTACTACAGTAGAGCCTCAACTTATTCATTTTAATTGTGATAAGCTTCGATTTCAGTTAAGCCATTTACTAAGATTAGCCACTATACTAAGCATTCACTGAATATTGTAGCAATCAATAAAACCATATGATTTCCGATATCCACAGATATCAACCTCATCTCACCATAATCATTATGTTCAAGTTATTAACCTCTACCTCACCAGAAGATCAGTTCAGTTTCTCACTAACCAGGAGAGATGGCGATTCGAATCGATTGTACCAGCTGGCAAATATGCCAATCACAAACCCTGTCAGCCGAGCCACTGGCTTCTTGGGCCACCGTTAAACCTTTCTGAGACATAATATGTATCGCGGGCTTGGAGGGGTCCATATTCTCAGAGACAAACCCACTTCCAGGATGCATCAGGTCCCTGACCTGCCCTTGGTAAGATGGTGTCTCCGCACATCCTTCCTACCTCCAGAATATGTCTGCCTTATCACGCCCAATTCCCGGCTTAGAAAGAAATACTCGGCTTCGCGGTCAGAACGACTTATCTGGCCAGCTATGTGATGACGTCTTTCAATCTCAACTGATGTCTGGTGGCCTCAGTCCTAGTCGGCCGCAAGCAGCACCGAAGACGGCATGACCTCAACCATATCATGCGGCTCCCTGCTACCTAGCCTTGATTCTCTCATTAGACACTGTGGCATGGTGGCACATATAGTCCATCATGTGGAATCCAACCCCATCATCATTAGTAACCACCTATGCTCGCGAAGGACAGGAAATCCCTCGACTTCTACCGGTCTAAGCATGGCTAAGCATAGGATCGAACCCATCCCCTTGTCTAGTAATAACTTCAGGATCAAGTATAAGTGGACAAGGTATAAATGCAGCAACGGTATCATTTCAACTCCTATACTTAAGTGCACAATCATACGATTTAATAAGGACCAGTGCATTTGTTAAAAGAGTAGGTGGAGACTTAGGGATGCTCCGGGGCTTGCCTTTCACAAAGTTAGTAGGTTGGTGATCAGGGCACTCTGGAAATTCAGCTTCTTCTTCCTGACCTTCGGGAACCTCTGGCACTTCAATCTCCGGCGGAACTCCCTCCTCCGGTGGATCGAACTGCAACAGCGTCACGCCTCCCGGCGATCCTGTATGCATGATATGCATATATGAGAACTGAGAATGCACATGAAATGCAAGATAGAGATGCACGAATTAACTCATGATATGCAATCAGTTTAACAATCCACACTCATTTACTGAGTACGTGCATATTTCTTCCCTAGACAACCAACTCATACTCACCCTTCTTAAGCAAAGCATAGAACAATTTCTCGTCCCGGGTGAGAGGTCTACAACCTGCACTTAATAATTAACATGCATCAACTAACCTACCACAACCAACTTATAATTAACAAGCGCGAGCAACATCATATAAACAAAATATTAACCTTGCTGCCCCAAGCTCAAAGTAGGATCAGCTCTACTGTTTAACACAGGTGATAATGCTGAGCATCACAGAAACGCATAAAAACACTCCCCAACCAAAAGATATTTGCTTAGAAACAATTAAATAAACCCTAGCCTATAACTGGACCTACTGTTTACTGTGACCAGAAAAATCCATAGAAATTACAGTAGCTATTACACATCCAGACTAGCCTACTGACAAAATTTCAAGTCATTTGGACAAGTTTAACAGTCTACACAAAAATAACAAGCAACCAGCCTTTTAAACAATGGAAAATACTTAACACAGTGAAAAGTATCAAACAACAGATTTCCTAATTTTCTTAGCTTCTTTCCAACATAACATAGTCCAGGAAAAATATTCATGTCCATAACCTTAACACATTAAGCATGGTGATTTTTGCAAGATTAAAGCATAAAAGGCACATTATACTAGACATCATATAAATAACAGTGAAACACCAGCAAACATATTTTTCATAGATTCTACTTCCCTTAACAAGATTAATGCAAGTGGAATCACATTTTTAGCACATTCCTACAATTACTTATGCATTTATCAAGTTTGCAAGCAATTATTAATTTAATTATAACTGCACATAAAAAGTATTCAAAAAGTACATTTTATATTTTTCCTTGATAGAGCTCAGAAATACAAACACAACAAAATTTGGTTCACCCCAATTGGACATTCCTAGCTCCAGATATGAATTTTGGAAGGTTTTACACATTTTCTGGAAATTCATTTTATAAATCATAAAACCTAAACCCGATAGAACTGCTACGTGCACCTAGCTCAGTGAACCAGAAGCGCACCCGAACGGCTGACTCGCGGGCCCCGGGGTCGACCCGACCCCACGTGTCAGAGAGAGGGGCAGAGCCGCCGGCGCTGACCGGCGAGAGCTCGCCGACGGCGAGGTCTCCGGCGACGACGAGGCTACCTACCGACTCGTGGCAACGAGACGAACCCGATGGACCAACTGCGTACCCCACCGGAGCGAGCTCGACGGCGGCAATGGCGGACGGCGGTGGTCCGGCGAGCTTGCGCCGGCCGATTCCGGCCGTTGCTCGCGCGGCTAAGCTTCGTTCCGTGTCCCTGGAACCCTAGCGGACCTATGCGTGCAACGAATCGAACTATTGCGCACGGGAGCTCACTGACCGCGTTCGCATGGCAGCACGGCGGCGAGCGGGTTCACGGCGAGCTCGGGTTCCGGCGAAACTACGGCGAGATAGACCTATCCGACGGCTTAGAATGGATCTACGGCTAACGGAGACTCCTAGACGAGCAATGGAGAGAGAAGCCGACCCTAGCATCGCCCTCGTCGCGGCGACCCGAGAGCTCGGCGGCGCTCCGGCAATGGCGGACGGCGAGAAGCTCGCTGGAGCTATACCTTAGGTCGGCTGAGGTCTGCAACGGGTCGAGGACGAAGAGCAGAGCAAGCCGAAGCTACGCCGAAGATGGAGCAGTCGGAGACGGCTCGGTGGCGGCGGATTTCACCGCGGCGACGGCGCGGCGGAAATGGCGACGGCGGAGAGGAAAGAGGAGAGCAGAGAGGCGAGGGCGAGCGAGTGAGAGTGAAGGAGCGTGCGGGAGACAGAATGGAGTGTTGCCCTTTTGTAAAGCCTACCGGCGCGGCAGGGCAACGACGGCGTACGGCGCCACCTGGCGGCCGATGCCTGACGCGGTCGCGCGGCGATGACCGACGGCCGAACTGAATCGGCTCCGATTCAGTCTCCGCGATCCCGACTGAAACCCGATTTTGATCAAGCCATAACTCGTGATCCAGTGCGTTTCAGCGAAAACTTCACTAATATGGATCAAAGAGCTACATGAGTAGATCATTTCATATTAAGGCACTTTACTCTAGTTCGGCCTGGATTGAGAGATACAGGTCGATGAACAGGCGTACACCGAAACTGAAAACAAGTTTAGACTTAGGAAAATTTTGAAAACTTTAAAACAGCTCCAAATCTGCACTAATTCAACTTTTTGACCTCCTTCCACCCATTTTCATGAGTTGACCCAAAAATAAAGTTTGTTGCTTATAAAATTCTACACAACTTTGATTAAGGGTGCACTGACATGCAGAATCTCTAAAATGCCCTTCTTGTTTGATCAAACAGAATAGCTTTTAGGGGGGGCTCTCTAGTCAACTATGAGCTAGAGGGGTATTTTGGGGATTTCACCAACATGAACATTGTTCCAAATGTTATCCAAACATGTCTAAAGCATTTAGAACAGTAAACAAGCATCACATTTGCATGTCAACACATTTAGCATGTTATGGACATATAAACAACATATAGCAATAAAAGGGAATCAAATAAAATGCAATGAAATGATGCATGAAATGACATGATCTATGCTTGATGACATGCAAATGCAAGTGTGAAAATAGTAACTAACACTAGGGTGTTACATTGCACTCCATGAAACAGATAGGTGTCTTGGGAGAAGTGGACCCTCATTTGGATGACTTTGGATGCGTTCTGAAACCAAGATGCAAGATAGGAGCACGGTTTTTACTTCGAACCTACCTTAGACACGGAAACAATTTGCTTTGCACTCTATGAAACACATAGGTGTAATGGGAGAACTGGAACCTCGATTGGATGCGCTGTGAAACCAAGATGCAAGATTGGAGCACGGTTTGCTTCGAACCAACCATAGGCACGAAAACTATTTGCGTTGCACGCCAAGAAACACATAGGTGTCATGGGAGAAGTGGAACCTCGTTTGGATGCGTTGTGAAACCAAGATGCAAGATAGGAGCACGGTTTGCTTCGAACCTACCATAGGCACGAAAACTATTTGCTTTGCACTCCGTGTAACACATAGGTGTCATGGCAGAAGCGGAACCTTGATTGGATGCGTTGTGAAACCAAGATGCAAGATAGGAGCACGGCTTGCTTCGAACCTACCATAGGCACGAGAACTATTTGCTTTGCACTCCATGAAACACATAGGTGTCACGGGAGAAGTGGAACCTTGTTTAGATGCGTTGTGAAACCATGATGCAAGATAGGAGCACGGTTTGTTTCGAACCTACCATAGGCACGAAAACTATTTTCTTTGCTCTACATGAAACACATAGGTGTCAAAGGAGAAGTGGAACCTCGTTTGGATGTGTTGTGAAACCAAGATGCAAGATAGGAGCATGGTTTGCTTCGAACCTACCATAGGCACGAAAACTATTTGCTTTGCACTCCATGAAACACATAGGTGCGATGGGAGAAGTGGAACTTCGATTGGATGCGTTGTGAAACCAAGATGCAAGATAGGCGCACGGTTTGCTTCGAACCTTCCATAGGCACAAAAACTATTTGCTTTGCACTCCATGAAACACATAGGTGTCATGGGAGAAGTGGAACGTCGTTTGGATGCGTTGCAAAACCTAGATGCAAGATAGGAGCACGGTTTGCTTCGAACCAACCATAATCACAAAAACTATTTGCTTGGCACTTCATGAAACATATAGGTGTCAAGGGAGAAGTGGAACCCCATTTGGATGAGTTTGGATGCGTTGTGAAACCAAGATGCAAAATAGGAGCAAGGTTTGCTTCAAATCTACCATAGGCACGAAAACTATTTGTTTTGCACTCCATGAAACACATAGATGTCATGGGAGAAGTGGAACCACTTTTGGATGCGTTGTGAAACCAAGATGCAAGATAGGAGCATGGTTTGCTTCGAACCTACCATAATCACAAAAACTATTTGCTTGGCACTCCGTGAAACATATAGGTGTCATGAGAGAAATGGAACCTCATTTGGATGAGTTTGGATGCGTTGTGAAACCAAGATGCAAAATAGGAGCATGGTTTGCTTCGAACCTACCATAGGCACGAAAACTATTTGCTTTGCACTCCATGAAACACATAGGTGTCATGGGAGAAGAGGACCCTCATTTGGATGACTTTGGATGCGTTGTGAAACCAAGATGCAAGATAGGAGCACGGTTTGCTTCGAGCCTACTATAGGCTCGAAAACTACTTGCTTTGCACTCCATGAAAGTCATAAGTGTCAAGGGAGAAGTGGAACCTCGTTTGGATGAGTTTGAATGTGTTGTGAGGCCAAGATGCAAGATAGGAGCATGGTTTCCTTCGAGCCTACCATAGGCACGAAAACTATTTGCTTTGCACTCAATGAAACACATAGGTGTCATGGGAGAAGTGGAACCTCATTTGGATGAGTTTGGATGCGTTGTGAAACCAAGATGCAATATAGAAGCATGGTTTGCTTTGAACCTGCCATAGGCACAAAAATAATTTGCTTTGACATCCATGAAACACATAGGTGTCATGGGAGAAATGGAACCTTGTTTGGATGAGTATGGATGCGTTGTTAAACCAAGATGCAAGATAGGAGCACGGTTTGCTTCGAACCTACCATAGGCACGAAAACTATTTGCTTTGCACTCCATAAGACACATAGGTGCGATGGGAGAAGTGGAACCCCGATTGGATGCGTTCTGAAACCAAGATGCCAGATAGCTGCACGGTTTTCTTCGAACCTACCATAGGCACGAAAACTATTTGCTTTGCACTCCATGAAACACATAGGTGTCATGGGAGAAGTGGAAACTTGATTGGATGCGTTGTGAAACCAAGATGCAAGATAGGAGCACGGTTTGCTTTGAACCTACCATAGGCACGAAAACTATTTGCTTTGCACTCCATGAAACACATAGGTGTCATGGGAGAAGTGGAACCTTGTTTGGATGCATTGGGAAACCATGATGCAAGATAGGAGAATGGTTTGTTTCGAACCTACCACAGGCACGAAAACTATTTTCTTTGCACTCCATGAAACACATAGGTGTCAAAGGAGAAGTGAAACCTCGTTTGGATGAGTTTGGATGCATTGTTAAACCAAGATGCAAGATAGGAGCATGGTTTGCTTTGAACCAACCATAGGCACGAAAACTATTTGCTTTGCACTACTTGAAACACATAGGTGCGATGGGAGAAGTGGAACCTCGATTGGATGCGCTGTGAAACCAAGATGCAAGATAGGAGCAGGGTTTGCTTCGAACCTACCATAGGCACGAAAACTATTTGCTTTGCACTCCATGAAACACATAGGTGTCATGGGAGAAGTGGATCCACGTTTGGATGCGTTGTGAAACCAAGATGCAAGATAGGAGCATGGTTTGCTTCAAACCTACCATAATCACAAAAACTATTTATTGGGCACTCCATGAAACATATTGGTGTCAAGGGAGAAGTGGAACCTCATTTGGATGAGTTTGGATGCATCGTGAAACCAAGATGCAAAATACGAGCATGGTTTGCTTCGAACCTACTATAGGCACGAAAACTGTTTGCTTTGCACTCCATGAGACACATAGGTGTCATGGGAGAAGTGGAACCACGTTTGGATGCGTTGTGAAACCAAGATGCAAGATAGGAGCATGGTTTGCTTCGAACCTACTATAATCACAAAAACTATTTGCTTGGCACTCCATTAAACATATAGGTGTCAAGGGAGAAATGGAACCTCATTTGGATGAGTTTGGATGCGTTGTGAAACCAAGATGCAAAATAGGAGCATGGTTTGCTTCGAACCTACCATAGGCACGAAAACTATTTGCTTTGCACTCCATGAGACACATAGGTATCATGGGAGAAGTGGAACCACGTGTGGATGCGTTGTGAAACCAAGATGCAAGATAGGCATATGGTTTGCTTCAAACCTATCATAATCACAAAAACTATTTGCTTGGCACTCCATGAAAGATATAGGTGTTATGGGAGAAATGAAACCTCATTTGGATGAGTTTGGATGCGTTGTGAAACCAAGATGCAAAATAGGAGCATGGTTTGCTTCGAACATACCATAGGCACGAAAACTATTTGCTTTGCACTCCATGAAACACATAGGTGCGATGGGAGAAGTGGAACCTCGATTGGATGCGTTGTGAAACCAAGATGCAAGATAGGAGCACGGTTTGCTTCGAACCTTCCATAGTCACAAAAACTATTTGCTTTGCACTCCATGAAACACATAGGTGTCATGGCAGAAGTGGAACCTCGTTTGGATGCGTTGCAAAACCAAGATGCAAGATAGGAGCACGGTTTGCTTCGAACCTACCATAATCACAAAAACTATTTGCTTGGCACTTCATGAAACATATAGGTGTCAAGGGAGAAGTGGAACCTCATTTGGATGAGTTTGGATGCGTTGTGAAACCAAGATGCAAACTAGGAGCATGGTTTGCTTCGAATCTACCATAGGCACGAAAACTATTTGTTTTGCACTCCATGAAAGACATTGGTGTCATGGGAGAAGTGGAACCACTTTTGGATGCGTTGTGAAACCAAGATGCAAGATAGGAGCATGGTTTGCTTCGAACCTACCATAATGACAAAAACTATTTGCTTGGCACTCCGTGAAACATATAGGTGTCATGAGAGAAATGGAACCTCATTTGGATGAGTTTGGATGCGTTGTGAAACCAAGATGCAAAATAGGAGCATGGTTTGCTTCGAACCTACCATAGGCACGAAAACTATTTGCTTTGCACTCCATGAAACACATAGGTGTCATGGGAGAAGAGGACCCTCATTTGGATGACTTTGGATGCGTTGTGAAACCAAGATGCAAGATAGGAGCACGGTTTGCTTCGAACCTACTATAGGCTTGAAAACTATTTGCTTTGCACTCCATGAAAGTCATAAGTTTCAAGGGAGAAGTGGACCCTCGTTTGGATGAGTTTGGATGTGTTGTGAGACCAAGATGCAAGGTAGGAGCATGGTTTCCTTCGAGCCTACCATAGGCACGAAAACTATTTGCTTTGCTCTCAATGAAGCACATAGGTGTCATGGGAGAAGTGGAACCTCATTTGGATGAGTTTGGATGCTTTGTGAAACCAAGATGCAATATAGGAGCATGGTTTGCTTTGAACCTGCCATAGGCACAAAACTAATTTGCTTTGATATCCATGAAACACATAGGTGTCATGGGACAAGTGGAACTTTGTTTGGATGCGTTGTCGAACCATGATGCAAAACAGGATCACGGTTTGTTTCGAACCTACCATAGGCTCGAAAACTATTTTATTTGCACTCCATGAAACACATAGGTGTCGTGGGAGAAGTGGAACCTCGTTTGGATGAGTTTGGATGCATTGTGAAACCAAGATGCAAGATAGGAGCATGGTTTAGTTCGAACCTACCATAGGCACGAAAACTATTTGCTTTGCACTCCTTGAAATACATAGGTGCGATAGGAGAAGTGGAACCTCGATTGGATGTGCTGTGAAACCAAGATGCAAGATAGGAGCAGGGTGTGCTTCGAACCTACCATAGGCACGAAAACTATTTGCTTTGCACTCCATGAAACACATAGGTGTCATGGGAGAAGTGGAACCTCGTTTGGATGCATTATGAAACCATGATGCGAGATAGGAGCACGGTTTGCTTCGAACCTACCATAATCACAAAAACTATTTGCTTGGCACTTCGTGAAACATATGTGTTTCAAGGGAGAAGTGGATCCTGATTTGGATGAGTTTGCGTTGTGAAACCAAGATGCAAAATAGGAGCAAGGTTTGCTTCGAACCTACCATAGGCACGAAAACTATTTGCTTTGCACTCCGTGAAACACATAGGTGTCATGGGAGAAGTGGATCCTCATTTGGATGAGTTTGGATGCGTTGTGAAACCAAGATGCAAGATAGGAGCACGGTTTGCTTCGAACCTAGCAAAGGGACGAAAACTATTTGGTTTGCAGTCCATGAAACTCATAGGTGTCATGGGAGAAGTGGAACCTCGTTTGGATGAGTGTGGATGCGTTGTTAAACTAAGATGCAAGATAGGAGCACGGTTTGCTTCGAACCTACCATAAGCACGAGAACTATTTGCTTTGCAATCCGTGAAACACATAGGTTTCATGGGACAAGTGGAACCTTGTTTGGATGCGTTGTCAAACAATGATGCAAGACAGGATCATGGTTTGTTTCGAACCTACCATAGGCTCGAAAACTATTTTATTTGCACTCCGTGAAACACATAGGTGTCATGGGAGAAGTGGATCCTCATTTGGAAGAGTTTGGATGCATTGTAAAACCAAGATGCAAGATAGAAGCATGGTTTGCTTCGAACCTACCATAGGCTCGAAAACTATTTGCTTTGCACTCCATGAAACACAAAGGTGCGATGGGAGAAGTGGAACCTCGATTCGATGCGTTGTGAAACCAAGATGCAAGACAGGAGCACGGTTTGCTTCGAACCTACCATAGGCACGAAAACTATTTGCTTTGCACTCCATGAAACACATAGGTGTCATGGGAGAAGTAAAACCTCGTTTGGATGCATTGTGAAACCAAGATGCAAGATAGGAGCACGGTTTGCTTCGAACCTACCATAATCACAAAAACTGTTTGCTTGGGACTCCATGAAACATATGTGTTTCAAGGGAGAAGTGGATCCTCATTTGGATGAGTTTGGATTCGTTGTGAAACCAAGATGCAAGATAGGAGCGCGGTTTGCTTCGAACCTACCATAATCACGAAAACTATTTGCATTGCACTCCATGAAACATATAGGTGTCAAGGGAGAAGTGGAACCTCGTTTGGATGAGTTTGGATGCGTTGGGAAACCAAGATGCAAGATAGGAGCCTGGTTTGCTTCGAACCTACCATAGGCACGAGAACTATTTGCTTTGCACTCCATGAAACACATAGGTGTCACGGGAGAAGTGGAACCTTGTTTAGATGCGTTGTGAAACCATGATGCAAGATAGGAGCACGGTTTGTTTCGAACCTACCATAGGCACGAAAACTATTTTCTTTGCTCTACATGAAACACATAGGTGTCAAAGGAGAAGTGGAACCTCGTTTGGATGCGTTGTGAAACCAAGATGCAAGATAGGAGCATGGTTTGCTTCGAACCTACCATAGGCACGAAAACTATTTGCTTTGCACTCCATGAAACACATAGGTGCGATGGGAGAAGTGGAACCTCGTGTGGATGAGTATGGATGCGTTGTCAAACTAAGATGCAAGATAGGAGCTCGGTTTGCTTCGAACCTACCATAGGCATGAAAACAATTTGCTATGCACTCCATGAAACACATAGGTGCGATGGGAGAAGTGGAACCTCGATTGGATGCGTTGTGCAAACAAGATGCAAGATAGGAGTACGGTTTGCTTTGAACCTAGCATAGGCACGAAAACTATTTGCTTTGCACTCCATGAAACACATAGGTGTCATGGGAGAAGTGGAACCCCGTTTGGATGCGTTGGGAAACCAAGATGAAATATAGGAGCACGGTTTGCTTCGAACCTACCATAATCACAAAAAATATTTTCATGGCACTCCATGATACATATAGGTGTCAAGGGAGAAGTGGAACCTCATTTGGATGAGTTTGGAAGCGTTGTGAAACCAAGATGCAAAATAGGAGCATGGTTTGGTTCAAAAATACCATAGGCATGAAAACTATTTGTTTTGCACTCAATGGAACACATAGGTGTCATGGGAGAAGTGGATCCTCATTTGGATGTGTTTGGATGCATTGTGAAACCAAGATGCAAGATAGGAGCACGGTTTGCTTCGAACCTAACATAGGGACAAAAACTATTTGCTTTGCAATCCATGAAACTCATAGGTGTCATGGGAGACGTGGAACCTCGTTTGGATGTGTTTGGATGCGTTGTGAAACCAAAATGCAAGATAGGTGCATGGTTTGCTTTGAACCTACCATAGGCATGAAAACTATTTGATTTGCACTCAATGAAACACATAGGTGTCATGGGAGATGTGGAACCTCATTTGGATGAGTTTGGATGCGTTGTGAGACCAAGATGCAAGATAAGAGCACGGTTTGCTTCGAACCTACCATAGGCACAAAAACTATTTGCTTTGCACTCCATGAAACACATAGGTGCGATAGGAGAAGTGGAACCTCGATTGGATGCGTTGTGAAACCAAGATGCAAGATAGGAGCACGGTTTGCTTCGAACCTACCATAGGCACGAAAACTATTTGCTTTGCACTCCATGAAACACATAGGTGTCATGGGAGAAGTGGAACCTCGTTTGGAAGCATTGTGAAACCAAGATGCAAGATAGGAGCACGGTTTTCTTCGAACCTACCATAATCACAAACACTATTTGCTTGGCACTCCATGAAACATATGTGTTTCAAGGGAGAAGTGGATCCTCATTTGGATGAGTTTGGATGCGTTGTGAAACCAAGATGCAAAATAGGAGCAAGGTTTGCTCCGAACCTACCATAGGCACGAAAACTATTTGCTTTGCACTCCGTGAAACACATAGGTGTCATGGGAGAAGGGGATCCTCATTTGGATGAGTTTGGATGCATTGTGAAACAAAGATGCAAGATAGGAGCGCGGTTTGCATCGAACCTACCATAATCACGAAAACTATTTGCTTTGCACTCCATGAAACATATAGGTGTCAAGGGAGAAGTGGAACCTCGTTTGGATAAGTTTGGATGCATTGTGAAACCAAGATGCAAGATAGGAGCAAGGTTTGCTTCGAACGTACCATGGGCACGAAAACTATTTGCTTTGCACTCCAGGAAACACATAGGTGTGAAGGGAGAAGTGGAACCTCGTTTGGATGTGTTGTGAAACCAAGAGGCAACATAGGAGCACGGTTTGCTTCGAACCTACCATGGGCACGAAACTATTTGCTTTGCACTCCAGGAAACACATAGGTGTGAAGGGAGAAGTGGAACCTCATTTGGCTGTCTTGTGAAACCAAGAGGCAAGATAGGAGCACGGTTTGCTTCGAACCTACCATAATCATGAAAACTATTTGCTTTGCACTCCATGAAACTCATAGGTTTAATGGGAGAAGTGGAACCTCGTTTGGATGAGTATGCATGCGTTGTTAAACTAAGATGCAAGATAGGAGCTCGGTTTACTTCGAACCTACCATAGGCATGAAAACAATTTGCTTTGCACTCCATGAAACACATATGTGCGATGGGACAAGTGGAACCTCGATTGGATGCGTTGTGCAAACAAGATGCAAGATAGGAGCACGGTTTGCTTTGAACCTAGCATAGGCACGAAAACTATTTCCTTTGCACTCCATGAAACACATAGGTGTCACGGGAGAAGTGGAACCCCGTTTGAATGCGTTGGGAAACCAAGACAAAATATAGGAGCACGGTTTGCTTCGAACCTACCATAATCACAAAAACTATTTTCTTGGCACTCCATGAAACCTATAGGTGTCAAGGAAGAAGTGGAACCTCATTTGGATGAGTTTGGATGCATTGTGAAACCAAGATGCAAAATAGGAGCATGGCTTGCTTCGAAAATACCATAGGCATGAAAACTATTTGCTTTGCACTCAATGAAACACATAGGTGTCATGGGAGAAGTGGATCCTCATTTGGATGTGTTTGGATGCATTGTGAAACCAAGATGCAAGATAGGAGCACGGTTTGCTTCGAACCTACCATAGGGACGAAAACTATTTGCTTTGCAGTCCACGAAACTCATAGGTGTCATGGGAGAAGTGGAACCTCGTTTGGCTGAGTGTGGATGCGTTGTTAAACTAAGATGCAAGATAGTAGCACAGTTTGCTTCGAACCTACCATAGGCACGAGAACTATTTGCTTTGCACTCCATAAAACACATAGGTGTCATGGGAGAAGTGGAACCTTGTTTTGATGCATTGTGAAGTATGGCGCAAGATAGGAGCACGGTTTGTTTTGAACCTACCATAGGCTCGAAAACTATTTTATTTGCACTCCATGAAACACATAGGTGTCGTGGGAGAAGTGGAACCTCGTTTGGATGGGTTTGGATGCATTGTGAAACCGAGATGCAAGATAGGAGCATGTTTTGCTTCGAACCTACCATCGGCACGAAAACTATTTGCTTTCCACTCCATGAAACAAATAGGTGTGGTGGGAGAAGTGGAACCTCCATTGGATGCGTTGTGAAACCAACATGCAAAATAGTTGCACGGTTTGCTTCGAACATACCATAGGCATGAAAACTATTTGCTTTGCACTCCATGAAACATATAGGTGTCATGGTAGAAGTGGAACCTCCTTTCGATGCGTTGTGAAACCAAGATGCAAGATAGGAGCACGGTTTGCTTCGAACCTACCATAACCATAAAAACTATTTGCTTGGCACTCCATGAAACCTATAGGTGTCAAGGGAGAAGTGGAACCTCATTTGGATGAGTTTGGATGCGTTGTGAAACCAAGATACAAGATAGGAGCATGGTTTGATATGAACCCGCTAGGGTTTGTGGTCGATCTTTCGATGAGAGGCGTGAGATAACTCGATTGGTGGATGGAGATGACGTTCACGGCCCAACTACAGCCTTCCAAGACCGCGCCTTAGCGATCGATACACCACTTCCAAAGGCCGTCACGATCTTGTGGAGCACGACAACCAGCCCCTAGGGCTCCCGTCCTGCAAGCAATCGAAGAACTAGCAAGAACGAGGAAACAAGCACTGAAGTTGCAAGATGAAATTGAAGGTTTCACACTGAATCTTATTATGAGTGGGGTTCCGAAGACAAGGAGACGGGCGACTGGATCAGCACGCGCGTCTACAAGCAAGTAGCGATGGCTAAACTTGATCTAAAACAAAACCCAATCTGTTTGTGGCGGCTCTAGAGGCATATATGTAGATGGAAGGACGACCAAGGAGGTGTTGGGGTCGTCCTCCAACCCTAGGACGTGTCCCTAATGGACCCAACTTGATACATGGGCCAACAGCCCAAAATTAGGTAACGCAGCACCATAAGCAGAGAAGGTCTTGACGTTAAAACGACGACTATGAACGTATCTGATAGGATATGGGAACAAGCATAGATCCATTGGAAAGTAGACTTGATATGCTTTCCATGGAGTCCTAGAACGTCCCAATCGGAGTCCGTATGGAGTCGTCGTGACCGTCGCAAGTTTGGACTCTGCTGCAGTCCGAATTCCAGCCTACGCGAGTCCTTTTCCCTTTCGGTCGTCTCCTTGATTCCTAATCAAAACAAGAGTGCACGTGTCTCCAAGATCTAAACAGGATGGACAAGAGCTCAAGAAGGAACTCACTTGATGATTAAGTTTTCGAGCACGAGCACGAGTAATAGGACCAGCAGGTGTCGGCGTGGACGGCGTGGATGTATGATCGGTGTTGATGTCCTCATCATCCTCCCTTTCTTGAATTTGAGTCGTCCTCGACTCAACCACATCTTCCTCACCCAAATAAGGCTTCAAATCTGCAATGTTAAATGTGGGACTAACCCCAAAATCTGCAGGAAGATCAAGCTTATATGCATTCTCATTTATTCGTTGCATCACTTTAAAAGGACCATCCGCTCTAGGCATCAATTTAGATTTTCTTAGTTCAGGAAACCTATCCTTTCGCAAATGCAACCAAACCAAATCTCCACGTTCAAGAATCAATTCCCTTCTACCTTTGTCTCCAGCAAATTTGTACTTAGCATTCATGCGCTCTATGTTTTCTTTAGTGGTTTCATGTAGTTTTAGCATCAATTCAGCACGTTGCTTAGCATCAAAATTCAACTTTTCAGAACCTGGCAATGGCATTAAATCAATAGGAGCACGTGGTAACAAGCCATAAACAATCTCAAAGGGACACATCTTCGTAGTAGAATGCAGCGAACGATTATAAGCAAACTCAATATGAGGCAAACAATCTTCCCACATCTTAATATTCTTCTTTAAAACAGCCCTTAACATAGTAGACAGAGTTCTATTCACAACTTCAGTTTGACCATCAGTTTGGGGGTGACAAGTGGTGGAAAATAAAAGCTTAGTCCCCAATTTAGCCCATAAAGTTCTCCAAAAATGGCTAAGAAATTTAGCATCACGATCAGAGACAATTGTATTTGGCACACCATGCAAGCGAACAACTTCTCGAAAGAACAAATCAGCAATATTTGTAGCATCATCAGTTTTATGACATGGTATGAAATGTGCCATTTTAGAGAATCGATCCACAACCACAAAAACACTATCTCGCCCTTTCCTAGTGCGTGGCAATCCCAACACAAAATCCATAGAAATATCCTCCCAAGGAGCACTAGGAACAGGAAGAGGCATATACAAACCGTGTGGATTCAACCGGGACTTAGCCTTTTGACATGTTGTGCAGCGAGCAACAAATCTCTCCACGTCTCGTCGCATCTTTGGCCAAAAGAAATGACCAGCAAGAATGTCCTCCGTCTTCTTCGCTCCAAAATGCCCCATCAAGCCACCTCCATGCGCTTCCTGCAGCAACAACAAGCGAACGGAGCTAGCTGGAATGCATAGCTTGTTAGCTCTAAACACAAACCCATCATTGACGATGAATTTGTTCCACGTTTTCCCATCTTTACAATGCAGCAGCACTTCTTTAAAATCAGCATCATGAGCATATCGGTCCTTAATTGTTTCTAACCCAAAGATCTTGTAATCAAGTTGATTCAGCAAAGTATATCTCCTAGACAATGCATCTGCAATGATATTATCCTTCCCTTTCTTGTGTTTGATAACATAAGGAAAAGATTCAATAAATTCAACCCATTTTGCATGTCTACGATTCAGTTTTCCTTGACTACGAATATGCTTCAAAGATTCATGATCAGAATGTATAACAAATTCTTTGGGCCACAAATAATGCTGCCATGTTTCTAATGTCCGCACTAGAGCATATAATTCCTTGTCATATGTAGAATAATTCAGAATAGGCCCGCTCAATTTCTCACTAAAGTATGCAACAGGTTTGCCTTCTTGTAACAAAACACCACCCAATCCAATTCCACTCGCATCACATTCAAGCTCGAATGTCTTATTAAAATCAGGGAGTTGGAGCAGAGGTGCATGTGTTAACTTATCTTTCAGCACGTGGAAGGAGTGCTCTTGTGCTTTGCCCCAAGAAAAGGGCACTCCCTTCTTTGTAAGCTCATTCAATGGTGCAGCAATGGTGCTGAAGTCCTTCACAAAACGGCGATAGAAACCAGCAAGTCCTAGGAAACTCCGCACTTGTGTGACCGTCGTGGGTACAGGCCATCCTTGTATAGCTTCCACCTTGGCTTTATCAACCTCAATTCCCTGTGGAGTGACAACATAGCCAAGAAACGATACTCGATCGGTGCAGAAAGTGCACTTCTCAAGGTTACCAAACAAGCGTGCATCACGTAGAGCATTGAAAACAGCACGTAAGTGATCAAGGTGTTCATCCATGGATTTGCTATAAATCAGTATATCATCAAAGTAGACGACAACAAATTTCCCAATGAAAGCACGCAAAACCTCGTTCATTAATCTCATGAAAGTACTAGGTGCATTAGTTAACCCAAAAGGCATGACTAACCACTCATATAGACCGAACTTAGTTTTGAAAGCAGTTTTCCATTCATCTCCCAATTTCATACGAATCTGGTGGTACCCACTACGCAAATCCACCTTTGAAAACACAACAGCACCACTCAATTCATCAAGCATATCATCTAATCGTGGAATAGGGTGTCGATATCGAATGGTGATATTATTAATGGCCCTACAATCAACACACATGCGCCATGTTCCATCTTTCTTAGGCACTAAAATCACTGGAACAGCACAAGGACTAAGAGACTCACGCACATAACCTTTGTCTAGTAGTTCTTGCACTTGCCGCTGAATTTCCTTCGTTTCTTCCGGATTGGTCCTGTATGGCGCACGGTTTGGCAAAGAAGCACCAGGGATAAGATCAATTTGGTGCTCAATCCCGCGTATTGGTGGCAGCCCCGCTGGTATCTCACTGGGGAACACATCAGAATACTCCTGCAAAATGTTAGCAACAGCAGGGGGCAAAGAACGTTGCATATCCTCAAATGAAATCAAAGCATCCTTGCATACCAAAGCATAAGCAACAGAGGTGGAAGCATTGAACTCATTAATATCAGATTTTGTAGCAAGCATACAACGTCCTTTCAATTTTATCTCATCTTTGTCATCAACAACAGATTTGTCATTTTTATTGCTCTCGCTCTTTGCTTTTGCAGCCTTAGTAACATCAGATTGCATAATAGCTTCAGGAGACATAGGATGCAACACAATTTTTCGATCATGGTATAGAAACGAATATTGATTTGATCTACCATGATGCATCGAATCTCTATCAAATTGCCATGGTCTACCTAGCAGAATATTGCAAGCTTGCATAGGCACAACATCACATTCAACAATATCTTTGTATGATCCGATGGCAAAATCGATTCGCACAAGTCTCGTTACCTTTGCCTTACCACTGTTGTTCAGCCATTGGATGTAGTAGGGATGGGGGTGTGGTTTGGTGGTGAGGGCGAGCTTCTGTACCATGTCGCTGCTTGCCAAGTTGTTGCAGCTACCTCCATCGATGATCATGCGGCACGAACGCTCCTTGATGACACACTTTGTTTGGAATAAAGTGTGTCGCTGATTTTGCTCCGCCTTCTCCATTTGTGCACTAAGCACTCGCTGTACAATCAAGCTCTCATAGTGCCCCGCGTCACCTGCATTAATGTGTTCTTCTATGTGTTCCTCACTACCTGCATAGTCAGCCGCAAGCAATGCAAGTGTATCTTCATCAAAATCACTAGCAGATGAACACTCACCATCATCTTTGACAATCATAACACGCTTGTTTGGGCAGTCACGCATCACATGGCCATATCCCTTGCACCGATGACATTGTATGTTGCTTGATCTACCTGTCGATGCCACGGATGAAGTACTCGCAGCCAGCTTTTGCGCTGTCTTCGCTACTGAATTGGTGGGGGCAGCTCGAGTCTTGTCACTAGATAATGGCGTAGGAGTACGTGTAGACGGAGTTGTAGACGTGCGCTGCTGCCATGAACTAGCTTTCCCTGCAGAAACATTAGTCCTTGCGCTAGCACGTCGTCCCTGCACTTCCCGTTCAGCTTTACAAGCAAGATGAAACAGTTTGGTTACGTTATTGTATTCTTTGTAAGCGAGGATATCCTGAATTTCCCGATTTAACCCGCCTAAAAATCTAGCCATAGCAGGTTCCTCATCCTCCTCTAATTTACAACGCAACATACCCATTTGTAATTCCTGATAGTATTCTTCTACACTATTAGAACCTTGTCTCAATTGCTGCAACTTATTTATCATATCACGGGCATAGTAAGATGGAACAAATCTAGCTCTCATGGCTCGTTTCAGCGCATCCCAAGTTTTAGGTATGTTATTAGGATTTTTCTTACCATATTCGATCCACCAAACAGAAGCAAAATCTGTGAACTCACTAGTAGCAGCCCTAACACGTGTGTTCTCAGGAAATTCATGGCATGCAAACTTTTGATCAACAGCAGTCTAAGTGACGTGGTGGCCTGATGGAGGACGTTTGGAATACTTAGATTTGGTCCCCAATCAACTTCATTATCCTTCCATGCTTTCCATATGCAATCAAACACTCCCTTGATCCATGTAAGTAATTCTGCAAACGAGAATGTACACACTTTATGGTGCAGGACCAATTCATCAAATGTATCAATAGTAAGACTCATATAGAATGGTTTCACCTTTGGTTTAGAATTGGTTAACATGGTCATATCCAAGCCTATGATGTTCTCATCATTCTCCCCTTCTTGACAGCAAACCGTCCTCGGTTTGACCAATGTTGGAGCACACGTTCTAGGTAATAGACAACTTGGCTCCCCTTCTTGAGAGTGATCATTGAGTGATGGCAGCATCAAATGTGTTAGTTTGCTTCCTCTCCTCCGATGTGGTGGGTGCTGGATAATCATTCTTTTCCACTTTAGCTGCGGGTGTAGTTGCTCAAATTGCTCCATGCACTCAATGGTTTTATTCCCATCCTCCTGCAAAATGTTATGGACAACGAGGGGAAAAACAGGACGCTCTATCTCTAGCTGTGGTGATGAAATTAGAGAAGTATCACACAATTCTTCTTGGTCACAAGGTACAACAAGCAAATCAGGTTGTGACAAAGGCAAATCAGCACTGAGTTTCACTATTTGTTGCTCCTTTTTAACATGTACAGTGGACAATTGCTGGTTACAATGTGTCGCATCATTCTTGCAAGTATTCATCGATAAAAGAATCTGATTTTCAACTTTACAAGCAAGACAAAACAAGCAGGATATATGGTTATATGTTTCACCAATGAGCAAGCATTGAATTTCAGAATTGAGCCCTTTCATGAACCTACTCATTACATCTTCCATGGATTCATCCAAGCCACTAAATATGATACAAATTTTAAAATCATGGTAGTATTGTTTCACGGTTCTACTACCCTGTTTCAGTTTCTCCAGTTTAGCAAGCAAGTGGTCCACATAATATGCAGGAATATATACACCTCTAAAATGCATTTTGAATTCTTTCCATGTTTGCGGAACAATGTTATTCCTACAAAGATGTTTCCATTCATGCAAAGCATCCTTAGTTAAAGCATTAGATGCAGCAAAAACCATTTGCTTCTCAGACAAATCATACTCATCAAATTTCTTATCTACCTTCAGCTCCCAATTAATGTATGCATGAGGATCAAATTTACCAGCAAATGAAGGCAAGTGTTGAATGACATCCAGAATATGAGGGTGTAATGCCATGAACTCATGATGCTCTGCATTACCTGCCATGATTAGTAGAAAACAAGAAACAAACACAATAACATGTATGCTCCTATCAACTACAAGGATGTGGTGATCATAATTCTCTCACTTTCAACTTATTCAAACAAGCTCTTACAAGTTCTTACCAAGCCAAACAGGAGGTGGCAGCAACCAACAAGTCGGGAACCCTGGAAAAAGCGTATCGGTGCTGCAGCAAGAACACCTATCAAGCTGTAATCGGATATGTGGAGTTGTAGGAGGGCTGAAATTAATACACAAGGAAGTACCAGCACCACATTAGTCACAAAAGCAAGCTAAGAAATCGTTCAACGGTGGTACCGTGCTGGTCCTAGGCTAGACCGTGCTAGAGACGCGAGCCTGGACACAAACAAAGCCACGGTACAATAGGAAACAAGGCACAAGAATAGCAAGAAATTCACTCCCCCTTCTTTTCCTTCTCTTTTCTTTTCTTTCTTTTCTCTTTCTCTTTCTTTCTATTTTTCTTTTCTTTTTTTTCTTCTTTTCTTTTACTTTGCACAACCAGAGCAAAACTGAATCTTTGCAAATCAGATTTCAGAAAAGCAACTTATAATGTGTTTCTCTTTCTTTTCTCTTTTCTTTTCTGGGAGTAACAAGAATAGAACTAGAAATGTTGAGTTTTCTTTGTGTGCACAGATCAAATTTTGCCAGCGTTAAGACAAAATATCATGGATAGCAAAGATGCATATGATGGAAAGTATTGCAATGGAGATTTATATGCTGTAGTGGAGATGTTTATGGTGGTGATGGCAGCAAAGATGTATATGATTGACAATGACCAAAACGTGGCAAGAACTCGAAACTCTAAAAGACTAACCCTAAGACCAGCAACTCGACTCAACCGATGTAATCCAAACTCAACAAGCCTGAACTAAGTAGTACTAGTAAAAGGCACAAAAGGTCTATGGGATTATGAAAAATTGAATCTACTATTTTGTTGGCTTTTCTGGACTATAGGAAAATAATATAAACTAAAATCTCTCACCGATCAAACCTTGCTCTGAATACCAATTGATATGAACCCGCAAGGGTTTGTGGTCGATCTTTCGATGAGAGGCGTGAGATAACTCGATTGGTGGATGGAGATGACGTTCACGGCCCGACTACAGCCTTCCAAGACCGCGCCTTAGCGACCGATACACCAACTCCAGCGGTTGCACGCGATCTTGCGGAGCACGACCAACCAAACCACTAGGGTTATTCCTGCAAGCAATCGAAGAACCAGCAAGAACAAGAAGAACAAGCACTCAATTGCAAATATGAGATGAAAGTTCAGATCTGATACACATGAAGGTGGGGTTCTGAATCGAGTAGAACGGATGGTCTAGTCGACACACGCGTCTACAAGGAAGTAGCAGCGGCTAAACTTACATCAAAAACAAAACCCGATCTGTTTGTGGCGGCTACAGAGGTATATAAGATGGTTGAGGACGACCTGGATGTCGTGGAGGTCATCCCACAACCCTAGGACGCGCCCCTATTGGGCCCCACTTGATACACAGCCCATTAGGCAATAATTAGGTGACGCAGCACTGCAGATAGAAAAAGTTCTCGTCATTAAATAGATGATTGCGGACGCCTCAGAGTAGATATGGACATGGGGCTAGATTGTTTGGAACGTAGACTTGATATGCTTTCCAAAGAGTCCTAGAATGTCCCAATCGGACTCCGTATGAAGTCGTGGTGACCGTCTCAAGTTGTGACTCTGCTGCAGTCCGAATTCCACACCAAAACGTGTTGGACTTGAACTCTTTCCTTCCTTGGGCTATAAGTGACGTGGTGGCCTGATGGAGGACGTTTGGAATACTTAGATTTGGTCCCCAATCAACTTCATTATCCTTCCATGCTTTCCATATGCAATCAAACACTCCCTTGATCCATGTAAGTAATTCTGCAAACGAGAATGTACACACTTTATGGTGCAGGACCAATTCATCAAATGTATCAATAGTAAGACTCATATAGAATGGTTTCACCTTTGGTTTAGAATTGGTTAACATGGTCATATCCAAGCCTATGATGTTCTCATCATGGTTTGCTTTAAACCTACCATAGGCACGAAAACTATTTGCTTTGGACTCCATGTAACACATAAGTGTCATGGCAGAAGCGGAACCTTGATTGGATGCGTTGTGAAACCAAGATGCAAGATAGGAGCACGGTTTACTTCGAACCTACAATGGCCACAAAAACTATTTGCTTTCACTCCATGAAACACATAGGTGTGATGGGAGAAGTGGAACGTCGTTTGAATGCATTGTGAAATCAAGATGCAACATCGGAGCACGGTTTGCTTCGAACCTACCATAATCACGAAAACTATTTGCTTTGCACTCCATGAAACTCATAGGTTTAATGGGAGAAGTGGAACCTCGTTTGGATGAGTATGGATGCGTTGTTAAACTAAGATGCAAGATAGGAGCTCGGTTTGCTTCAAACCTACCATAGGCATGAAAACAATTTGCTTTGCACTCCATGAAACACATAGGTGCGATGGGAGAAGTGGAACCTCGATTGGATGCGTTGTGCAAACAAGATGCAAGATAGGAGCACGGTTTGCTTTGAGCCTAGCATAGGCACGAAAACTATTTGCTTTGCACTCCATGAAACACATAGGTGTCATGGGAGAAGTGGAACCCCGTTTGGATGCGTTGGGAAACCAAGATGAAATATAGGAGCACGGTTTGCTTCGAACCTACCATAATCACAAAAATTATTTTCTTGGCACTCCATGAAACATATAGGTGTCAAGGGAGAAGTGGAACCTCATTTGGATGAGTTTGGAAGCGTTGTGAAACCAAGATGCAAAATAGGAGCATGGTTTGGTTCAAAAATACCATAGGCATGAAAACTATTTGCTTTGCACTCAATGGAACACATAGGTGTCATGGGAGAAGTGGATCCTCATTTGGATGTGTTTGGATGCATTGTGAAACCAAGATGCAAGATAGGAGCACGGTTTGCTTCGAACCTAACATAGGGACAAAAACTATTTGCTTTGCAATCCATGAAACTCATAGGTGTCATGGGAGACGTGGAACCTCGTTTGGATGTGTTTGGATGCGTTGTGAAACCAAGATGCAAGATAGGTGCATGGTTTGCTTTGAACCTACCATAGGCATGAAAACTCTTTGATTTGCACTCAAAGAAACACATAGGTGTCATGGGAGATGTGGAACCTCATTTGGATGAGTTTGGATGCGTTGTGAGACCAAGATGCAAGATAGGAGCACGGTTTGCTTCGAACCTACCATAGGCACAAAAACTATTTGCTTTGCACTCCATGAAACACATAGGTGCGATAGTAGAAGTGGAACCTCGATTGGATGCGTTGTGAAACCAAGATGCAAGATAGGAGCACGGTTTGCTTCGAACCTACCATAGGCACGAAAACTATTTGCTTTGCACTCCATGAAACACATAGGTGTCATGGGAGAAGTGGAACCTCGTTTGGATGCATTGTGAAACCAAGATGCAAGATAGGAGCATGGTTTGCTTCGAACCTACCATAATCACAAACACTATTTGCTTGGCACTCCATGAAACATATGTGTTTCAAGGGAGAAGTGGATCCTCATTTGGATGAGTTTGGATGCGTTGTGAAACCAAGATGCAAAATAGGAGCAAGTTTTGCTTCGAACTTACCATAGGCACGAAAACTATTTGCTTTGCACTCCGTGAAACACATAGGTGTCATGGGAGAAGGGAATCCTCATTTGGATGAGTTTGGATGCATTGTGAAACAAAGATGCAAGATAGGAGCGCGGTTTGCATCGAACCTACCATAATCACGAAAACTATTTGCTTTGCACTCCATGAAACATATAGGTGTCAAGGGAGAAGTGGAACCTCGTTTGGATGAGTTTGGATGCGTTGTGAAACCAAGATGCAAGATAGGGGCATGGTTTGCTTCGAACGTACCATGGGCACGAAAACTATTTGCTTTGCACTCCAGGAAACACATAGGTGTGAAGGGAGAAGTGGAACCTCGTTTGGATGTGTTGTGAAACCAAGAGGCAACATAGGAGCACGGTTTGCTTCGAACGTACCATGGGCACGAAACTATTTGCTTTGCACTCCAGGAAACACATAGGTGTGAAGGGAGAAGTGGAACCTCGTTTGGATGTCTTGTGAAACCAAGAGGCAAGATAGGAGCACGGTTTGCTTCGAACCTACCATAATCATGAAAACTATTTGCTTTGCACTCCATGAAACTCATAGGTTTAATGGGAGAAGTGGAACCTCGTTTGGATGAGTATGCATGCGTTGTTAAACTAAGATGCAAGATAGGAGCTCGGTTTACTTCGAACCTACCATAGGCATGAAAACAATTTGCTTTGCACTCCATGAAACACATATGTGCGATGGGACAAGTGGAACCTCGATTGGATGCGTTGTGCAAACAAGATGCAAGATAGGAGCACGGTTTGCTTTGAACCTAGCATAGGCACGAAAACTATTTCCTTTGCACTCCATGAAACACATAGGTGTCACGGGAGAAGTGGAACCCCGTTTGAATGCGTTGGGAAACCAAGACAAAATATAGGAGCACGGTTTGCTTCGAACCTACCATAATCACAAAAACTATTTTCTTGGCACTCCATGAAACCTATAGGTGTCAAGGAAGAAGTGGAACCTCATTTGGATGAGTTTGGATGCATTGTGAAACCAAGATGCAAAATAGGAGCATGGCTTGCTTCGAAAATACCATAGGCATGAAAACTATTTGCTTTGCACTCAATGAAACACATAGGTGTCATGGGACAAGTGGATCCTCATTTGGATGTGTTTGGATGCATTGTGAAACCAAGATGCAAGATAGGAGCACGTGATGAGGACATCATAGGCTTGGATATGACCATGTTAACCAATTCTAAACCAAAGGTGAAACCATTCTATATGAGTCTTATTATTGATACATTTGATGAATTGGTGCTAGTACTTCCTTGTGTATTAATTTCAGCCCTCCTACAACTCCACATATCCGATTACAGCTTGATAGGTGTTCTTGCTGCAGCACCGATACGCTTTTTCCAGGGTTCCCGACTTGTTGGTTGCTGCCACCTCCTGTTTGGCTTGGTAAGAACTTGTAAGAGCATGTTTGAATAAGTTGAAAGTGAGAGAATTATGATCACCACATCCTTGTAGTTGATAGGAGCATACATGTTATTGTGTTTGTTTCTTGTTTTCTACTAATCATGGCAGGTAATGCAGAGCATCATGAGTTCATGGCATTACACCCTCATATTCTGGATGTCATTCAACACTTGCCTTCATTTGCTGGTAAATTTGATCCTCATTCATACATTAATTGGGAGCTGAAGGTAGATAAGAAATTTGATGAGTATGATTTGTCTGAGAAGCAAATGGTTTTTGCTGCATCTAATGCTTTAACTAAGGATGCTTTGCATGAATGGAAACATCTTTGTACGAATAACATTGTTCCGCAAACATGGAAAGAATTCAAAATGCATTTTAGAGGTGTATATATTCCTGCATATTATGTGGACCACTTGCTTGCTAAACTGGAGAAACTGAAACAGGGTAGTAGAACCGTGAAACAATACTACCATGATTTTAAAATTTGTATCATATTTAGTGGCTTGGATGAATCCATGGAAGATGTAATGAGTAGGTTCATGAAAGGGCTCAATTCTGAAATTCAATGCTTGCTCATTGGTGAAACATATAACCATATATCCTGCTTGTTTTGTCTTGCTTGTAAAGTTGAAAATCAGATTCTTTTATCGATGAATACTTGCAAGAATGATGCGACACATTGTAACCAGCAATTGTCCACTGTACATGTTAAAAAGGAGCAACAAATAGTGACACTCAGTGCTGATTTGCCTTTGTCACAACCTGATTTGCTTGTTGTACCTTGTGACCAAGAAGAATTGTGTGATACTTCTCTAATTTCATCACCACAGCTAGAGATAGAGCGTCCTGTTTTTTCCCTCGTTGTTCATAACATTCTGCAGGAGCATGGGAACAAAACCATTGAGTGCATGGAGCAATTTGAGCAACTACACCCGCAGCTAAAGTGGAAAAGAATGATTGTCCAGCACCCACCACATCAGAGGAGAGCAAGCAAACTAACACATTTGATGCTACCATCACTCAATGATCACTCTCAAGAAGGGGAGCCAAGTTGGCTATTACCTAGAACATCTGCTCCAACATTGGTCAAACCGAGGACGGTTTGCTGTCAAGAAGGGGAGAATGATGAGGACATCATAGGCTTGGATATGACCATGTTAACCAATTCTAAACCAAAGGTGAAACCATTCTATATGAGTCTTATTATTGATACATTTGATGAATTGGTGCTGCACCATAAAGTGTGTACATTCTCGTTTGCAGAATTACTTACATGGATCAAATGAGTGTTTGATTGCATATGGAAAGCATGGAAGGATAATAAAGTTGATTGGGGACCAAATCTAAGTATTCCAAACGTCCTCCATCAGGCCACCACGTCACTTATAGCCCAAGGAAGGAAAGAGTCCAAGTCCAACACGTTTTGGTGTGGAATTCGGACTGCAGCAGAGTCCCAACTTGAGACGGTCACCACGACTTCATACGGAGTCCGATTGGAACGTTCTAGGACTCTTTGGAAAGCATATCAAGTCTACTTTCCAATGGATCTATGCTTGTTCCCATATCTTATCAGATACGTTTGTAGTCGTCGTTTTAACGTCAGGACCTTCTCTGCTTATGGTGCTGCGTCGCCTAATTTTGGGCTATTAGCCCATGTATCAAGTTCGGTCCATTAGGGACACGTCCTAGGGTTGGAGGACGACCCCAGCACCTCCTTGGTCGTCCTTCCATCTACATATATGCCTCTAGAGCCGCCACAAACAGATTGGGTTTTGTTTTTGATGTAAGTTTAGCCGCTGCTACTTCCTTGTAGACGCGTGTGTCGACTAGACCATCCGTTCTACTCGATTCAGAACCCCACCTTCATGTGTATCAGATCTGAACTTTCATCTCATATTTGCAATTGAGTGCTTGTTCTTCTTGTTCTTGCTGGTTCTTCGATTGCTTGCAGGAATAACCCTAGTGGTTTGGTTGGTCGTGCTCCACAAGATCGCGTGCAACCGCTGGAATTGGTGTATCGATTGCTAAGGCACATCATCCCTGGATGGTTGTAGTCGGGTCATGAACGTCATCTCCTTCTACCAATCGAGTTATCTCACGCCTCTCATCGAAAGATCGACCACGAACCCTAGCGGGTTCATATTAGCACGGTTTGCTTCGAACCTAGCATAGGGACGAAAACTATTTGCTTTGCAGTCCACGAAACTCATAGGTGTCATGGGAGAAGTGGAACCTCGTTTGGCTGAGTGTGGATGCGTTGTTAAACTAAGATGCAAGATAGTAGCACAGTTTGCTTCGAACCTACCATAGGCACGAGAACTATTTGCTTTGCACTCCATAAAACACATAGGTGTCATGGGAGAAGTGGAACCTTGTTTTGATGCATTGTGAAGTATGGCGCAAGATAGGAGCACGGTTTGTTTCGAACCTACCATAGGCTCGAAAACTATTTTATTTGCACTCCATGAAACACATAGGTGTCGTGGGAGAAGTGGAACCTCGTTTGGATTGGTTTGGATGCATTGTGAAACCGAGATGCAAGATAGGAGCTTATTTTGCTTCGAACCTACCATAGGCACGAAAACTATTTGCTTTCCACTCCATGAAACAAATAGGTGTGGTGGGAGAAGTGGAACCTCCATTGGATGCGTTGTGAAACCAACATGCAAAATAGGAGCACGGTTTGCTTCGAACATACCATAGGCACGAAAACTATTTGCTTTGCACTCCATGAAACATATAGGTGTCATGGTAGAAGTGGAACCTCCTTTCGATGCGTTGTGAAACCAAGATGCAAGATAGGAGCACGGTTTGCTTCGAACCTACCATAACCATAAAAACTATTTGCTTGGCACTCCATGAAACTTATAGGTGTCAAGGGAGAAGTGGAACCTCATTTGGATGAGTTTGGATGCGTTGTGAAACCAAGATGCAAGATAGGAGCATGGTTTGCTTTAAACCTACCATAGGCACGAAAAGTATTTGCTTTGGACTCCATGTAACACATAAGTGTCATGGCAGAAGCGGAACCTTGATTGGATGCGTTGTGAAACCAAGATGCAAGATAGGAGCACGGTTTACTTCGAACCTACAATGGCCACGAAAACTATTTGCTTTCACTCCATGAAACACATAGGTGTGATGGGAGAAGTGGAACGTCGTTTGAATGCGTTGTGAAACCAAGATGCAACATCGGAGCACGGTTTGCTTCGAACCTACCATAATCACGAAAACTATTTGCTTTGCACTCCATGAAACTCATAGGTTTAACGGGAGAAGTGGAACCTCGTTTGGATGAGTATGGATGCGTTGTTAAACTAACATGCAAGATAGGAGCTCGGTTTGCTTCGAACCTACCATAGGCATGAAAACAATTTGCTTTGCACTCCATGAAACACATAGGTGCGATGGGTGAAGTGGAACCTCGATTGGATGCGTTGTGCAAACAAGATGCAAGATAGGAGCACGGTTTGCTTTGAGCCTAGCATAGGCACGAAAACTATTTGCTTTGCACTCCATGAAACACATAGGTGTTATGGGAGAAGTGGAACCCCGTTTGGATGCGTTGGGAAACCAAGATGAAATATAGGAGCACGGTTTGCTTCGAACCTACCATAATCACAAAAATTATTTTCTTGGCACTCCATGAAACATATAGGTGTCAAGGGAGAAGTGGAACCTCATTTGGATGAGTTTGGAAGCGTTGTGAAACCAAGATGCAAAATAGGAGCATGGTTTGGTTCAAAAATACCATAGGCATGAAAACTAATTGCTTTGCACTCAATGGAACACATAGGTGTCATGGGAGAAGTGGATCCTCATTTGGATGTGTTTGGATGCATTGTGAAACCAAGATGCAAGATAGGAGCACGGTTTGCTTCGAACCTAACATAGGGACAAAAACTATTTGCTTTGCAATCCATGAAACTCATAGGTGTCATGGGAGACGTGGAACCTCGTTTGGATGTGTTTGGATGCGTTGTGAAACCAAGATGCAAGATAGGTGCATGGTTTGCTTTGAACCTACCATAGGCATGAAAACTATTTGATTTGCACTCAATGAAACACATAGGTGTCATGGGAGATGTGGAACCTCATTTGGATGAGTTTAGATGCGTTGTGAGACCAAGATGCAAGATAGGAGCACGGTTTGCTTCGAACCTACCATAGGCACAAAAATTATTTGCTTTGCAGTCCATGAAACTCATAGGTGTCATGGGAGTAGTGGAGCCTCGTTTGGATGAGTATGGATGCGTTGTTAACCTAAGATGCAAGAGAGGAGCTCGGTTTGCTCCGAACCTACCATAGGCAATTATTTGCTTGGCACTCCATGAAACACATAGGTGCGATGGGAGAAGTGGAACCTCGATTGGATGCGTTGTAAAACCAAGATGCAAGATAGGAGCACGGTTTGCTTTGAACCTAGCATAGGCACGAAAACTATCTGCTTTGCACTCCATGAAACACATAGGTGTCATGTGAGAAGTGGAACCCCGTTTGGATGCGTTGTGAAACCGAGATGGAAGATAGGAGCACGGTATGGTTCGAACCTACCATAGGAACAAAAATTATTTGCTTTGCACTCCATGAAACTCATAGGTGTCATGGGAGAAGTGGAACCTCGTTTGGAGGAGTATGGATGCGTTGTTAAACTAAGATGCAAGATGGGAGCACGGTTTGCTTCGAACATACCACAGGCATGAAAACTATTTGCTTTGCACTCCATGAAACACATAGGTGCGATGGGAGAAGTCGAACCTCGACTGGATGCGTTGTGAAACCAAGATGCAAGATAGTAGCACGGTTTAATTCGAACCTACCATAGGCACGAAAACTATTTGCTTTGCACGCCATGAAACACATACGTGTCACGAGAGAAGTGGATCCTCGTTTGGATACTTTGGATGCGTTGTGAAATCAAGATGCAAGATAGGAGCATGGTTTCCTTCGAAAATACCATAGGCACGAAATCTATTAGCTTTGCACTCAATGAAACACATAGGTGTCATGCGAGAAGTGGATCCTCATTTGGATGTGTTTGGATGCATTGTGAAACCAAGATGCAAGATAGGAGCACGGTTTGCTTTAAACCTACCATAGGCACGAAAACTATTTGCTTTGGACTCCATGTAACACATAAGTGTCATGGCAGAAGCGGAACCTTGATTGGATGCGTTGTGAAACCAAGATGCAAGATAGGAGCACGGTTTGCTTCGAACCTACCATGGCTACGAAAACTATTTGCTTTCACTCCATGAAACACATATTTGTGATGGGAGAAGTGGAACCTCGTTTGGATGCGTTGTGAAACGAAGATGCAACATAGGAGCACGGTTTGCTTCGAATCTACCATAATCACGAAAACTATTTGCTTTGCACTTCATGAAACTCATAGGTTTAATGGGAGAAGTGGAACCTCGTTTGCATGAGTATGGATGCGTTGTTAAACTAAGATGCAAGATAGGAGCTCGGTTTGCTTTGAACATACCATAGGCATGAAAACAATTTGCTTTGCACTCCATGAAACACATAGGTGCGATGGGAGAAGTGGAACCTCGATTGGATGCGTTGTGCAAACAAGATGCAAGATAGGAGCACGGTTTGCTTTGAACCTAGCATAGGCATGAAAACTATTTGATTTGCACTCCACGAAACACATAGGTGTCATGGGAGAGTGGAACCCCGTTTGGTTGCGTTGGGAAACCAAGATGAAATATAGGAGCACGGTTTGCTTCGAACCTACCATAATCACAAAAACTGTTTCCTTGGCATTCCATGAAACATATAGGTGTCAACAGAGAAGTGGAACCTCATTTGGATTTGTTTGGATGCGTTGTGAATCCAAGATGCAAAATAGGATCATGGTTTGCTTCGAAAATACCATAGGCACAAAAACTATTTGCTTTGCACTCAATGAAACACATAGGTGTCATGCGAGCAGTGGATCCTCATTTGGATGTGTTTGGATGCATTGTGAAACCAAAATGCAAGATAGGAGCACGGTTTGCGTCGAACCTAGCATAGGGACGAAAACAATTTGCTTTGCAGTCCATGAAACTCATAGGTGTCATGGGAGAAGTGGAACCTCGTTTGGTTGAGTGTGGATGCGTTGTTAAACTAAGATGCAAGATAGTAGCACAGTTTGCTTTGAACCTACCACAGGCACGAGAACTATTTGCTTTGCACTCCATGAAACACATAGGTGTCATGGGAGAAGTGGAACCTTGTTTTGATGCATTGTGAAGCATGACGCAAGATAGGAGCACGGTTTGTTTCGAACACCATAGGCTCGAAAACTATTTTATTTGCACTCCATGAAACACATAGGTGTCGTGGGAGAAGCGGAACCTCGTTTGGATGGGTTTGGATGCATTGTGAAACCAAGGTGCAAGATAGGAGCATGTTTTGCTTCGAACCTACCATAGGCACGAAAACTATTTGCTTTCCATTCCATGAAACACATTGGTGCGGTGGGAGAAGTGGAACCTCCATTGGATGCGTTGTGAAACCAACATGCAAGATAGGAGCACGGTTTGCTTCGAACATACCATAGGCACGAAAACTATTTGCTTTGCACTCCATGAAACACATAGGTGCGGTGGGAGAAGTGGAACCTGCATTGGATGCATTGTGAAACCAACATGCAAGATAGGAGCACGGTTTGCTTCGAACATACCATAGGCACGAAAACTATTTGCTTTGCACGCCATGAAACATATAGGTGTCATGGAAGAAGTGGAACTTCCTTTCGATGCGTTGTGAAACCAAGATGCAAGATAGGAGCACGGTTTGCTTCGAACCTACCATAACCATAAAAACTATTTGCTTGGCACTCCATGAAACATATTCGTATCAAGGGAGAAGTGAAACCTCATTTGGATGAGTTTGGAATGCGTTGTGAAACCAAGATGCAAGATAGGAGCATGGTTTGGTTTAAACCTACCATAATCACGAAAACTATTTGCTTTGCACTCCATGAAACAAGTAGGTGTCATGGGAGAAGTGGAACCTCGTTTGGATGCATTGTGAAACCAAGATGCAAGATAGGAGCACGGTTTGCTTCGAACCTAACATAATCACAAACACTATTTGCTTGGCACTCCATGAAACATATGTGTTTCAAGGGAGATGTGGATCCTCATTTGGATGAGTTTGGATGCGTTGTGAAACCAAGATGCAAAATAGGAGCAAGGATTGCTTCGAACCTACTATAGGCACGAAAACCATTTGCTTTGCACTCCGTGAAACACATAGGTGTCATGGGAGAAGTGGATCCTCATTTGGATGAGTTTGGATGCGTTGTGAAACCAAAATGCAAGATAGGAGCGCGGTTTGCTTCGAACCTACCATAATCACGAAAACTATTTGCTTTGCACTCCATGAAACATATAGGTGTCAAGGGAGAAGTGGAACCTCGTTTGGATGAGTTTGGATGCGTTGTGAAACCAATATGCAAGATAGGAGCATGGTTTGCTTCGAACGTACCATAGGCACGAAAACTATTTGCTTTGCACTCCGTGTAACACATAGGTGTCATGGCAGAAGCGGAACCTTGATTGGATGCGTTGTGAAACCAAGATGCAAGATAGGAGCACGGTTTGCTTCGAACCTACCATGGGCACGAAAACTATTTGCTTTGCACTCCGGGAAACACACAGGTGTGAAGGGAGAAGTGGAACCTCGTTTGGATGTGTTGTGAAACCAAGAGGCAAGACAGGAGCACGGTTTGCTTCGAACCTACCATAATCATGAAAACTATTTGCTTTGCACTCCATGAAACTCATAGGTTTAATGGGAGAAGTGGAACCTTGTTTGGATGAGTATGCATGCGTTGTTAAACTAAGATGCAAGATAGGAGCTCGGTTTACTTCGCACATACCATAGGCATGAAAACAATTTGCTTTGCACTCCATGAAACACATAGGTGCGATGGGACAAGTGGAACCTCGATTGGATGTGTTGTGCAAACAAGATGCAAGATAGGAGCACGGTTTGCTTTGAACCTAGCATAGGCACGAAAACTATTTGCTTGGCACTCCATGAAACACATAGGTGTCATGGGAGAAGTGGAATCCCGTTTCAATGCGTTGGGAAACCAAGACGAAATATAGGAGCACAGTTTGCTTCGAACCTACCATAATCACAAAACCTATTTTCTTGGCACTCCATGAAACATATAGGTGTCAAGGAAGGAGTGGAACCTCATTTGGATGAGTTTGGATGCATTGTGAAACCAAGATGCAAAATAGGAGCATGGCTTGCTTCGAAAATACCATAGGCACGAAAACTATTTGCTTTGCACTCAATGAAATACATAGGTGTCATGGGAGAAGTGGATCCTCATTTGGATGTGTTTGGATGCATTGTGAAACGATGATGCAAGATAAGAGCACGGTTTGCTTCGAGCCTAGCATAGGGACGAAAACTATTTGCTTTGCAGTCCATGAAACTCATAGGTGTCATGGGAGAAGTGGAACCTCGTTTGGCTGAGTGTGGATGCGTTGTTAAACTAAGATGCAAGACAGTAGCACAGTTTGCTTCGAACCTACCATAGGCACGAGTACTATTTGCTTTGCACTCCATGAAACAATTAGGTGTCATGGGAGAAGTGGAACCTTGTTTTGATGCATTGTGAACCATGACGCAAGATAGGAGCACGGTTTGTTTCGAACCTACCATAGGCTCGAAAACTATTTTATTTGCACTCGATGAAACACATAGGTGTCGTGGGAGAAGTGGAACCTCGTTTGGATGGGTTTGGATGCATTGTGAAACCAAGATGCAAGATAGGAGCATGTTTTGCTTCGAACCTACCATAGGCACGAAAACTATTTGCTTTCCACTCCATGAAACAAATAGGTGCGGTGGGAGAAGTGGAACCTCCATTGGATGCGTTGTGAAACCAACATGCAAGATAGGAGCACGGTTTGCTTCGAACATACCATAGGCACGAAAACTATTTGCTTTGCACTCCATGAAACACATAGGTGCGGTGGGAGAAGTGGATCCTGCATTGGATGCCTTCTGAAACCAACATGCAAGATAGGAGCACGGTTTGCTTCGAACATACCATAGGCACGAAAACTATTTGCTTTGCACTCCATGAAACATATAGGTGTCATGGAAGAAGTGGAACCTCCTTTCGATGCGTTGTGAAACCAAGATGCAAGATAGGAGCACGGTTTGCTTCGAACCTACCATGGCCACGAAAACTATTTGCTTTCACTCCATGAAACACATAGGTGTGATGGGAGAAGTGGAACCTCGTTTGGATGCGTTGTGAAACCAAGATGCAACATAGGAGCACGGTTTGCTTCGAACCTACCATAATCACGAAAACTATTTGCTTTGCACTCCATGAAACTCATAGGTTTAATGGGAGAAGTGGAACCTCGTTTGCATGAGTATGGATGCGTTGTTAAACTAAGATAAAAGATAGGTGCTCGGTTTGCTTTGAACATACCATAGGCATGAAAACAATTTGCTTTGCACTCCATGAAACACATAGGTGTGATGGGAGAAGTGGAACCTCGATTGGATGTGTTATGCAAACAAGATGCAAGATAGGAGCACGGTTTGCTTTGAACCTAGCATAGGCACGAAAACTATTTGCTTTGCACTCCATGAAACACATAGGTGTCATGGGAGAAGTGGAACCCCGTTTGGTTGCATTGGGAAACCAAGATGAAATATAGGAGCACGGTTTGCTTCGAACCTACCATAATGACAAAAATTATTTTCTTGGCACTCCATGAAACATATAGGTGTCAACGGAGAAGTGGAACCTCATTTGGATTTGTTTGGATGCGTTGTGAATCCAAGATGCAAAATAGGATCATGGTTTGCTTCGAAAATACCATAGGCACAAAAACTATTTGCTTTGCACTCAATGAAACACATAGGTGTCATGCGAGAAGTGGATCCTCATTTGGATGTGTTTGGATGCATTGTGAAACCAAGTTGCAAGATAGGAGCACGGTTTGCGTCGAACCTAGCATAGGGACGAAAACTATTTGTTTTGCAGTCCATGAAACTCATAGGTGTCATGGGAGAAGTGGAACCTCGTTTGGCTGAGTGTGGATGCGTTGTTAAACTAAGATCCAAGATAGTAGCACAGTTTGCTTCGAACCTACCACAGGCACGAGAACTATTTGCTTTGCACTCCATGAAACACATAGGTGTCATGGGAGAAGTGGAACCTTGTTTTGATGCATTGTGAAGCATGACGCAAGATAGGAGCACGGTTTGTTTCGAACACCATAGGCTCGAAAACTATTTTATTTGCACTCCATGAAACACATAGGTGTCGTGGGAGAAGTGGAACCTCGTTTGGATGGGTTTGGATGCATTGTGAAACCAAGATGCAAGATAGGAACATGTTTTGCTTCGAACCTACCATAGGCACGAAAACTATTTGCTTTCCACTCCATGAAACACATAGGTGCGGTGGGAGAAGTGGAACCTCCATTGGATGCGTTGTGAAACCAACATGCAAGATAGGAGCACGGTTTGCTTCGAACATACCATAGGCACGAAAACTATTTGCTTTGCCCTCCATGAAACACATAGGTGCGTTGGGAGAAGTGGAACCAGCATTGGATGCATTGTGAAACCAACATGCAAGATAGGGGCACGGTTTGCTTTGAACATACCATAGGCACGAAAACTATTTGCTTTGCACTCCATGAAACATATAGGTGTCATGGAAGAAGTGGAACCTCTTTTCGATGCGTTGTGAAACCAAGATGCAAGATAGGAGCACAGTTTGCTTCGAACCTACCATAACCATAAAAACTATTTGCTTGGCACTCCATGAAACATATAGGTATCAAGGGAGAAGTGAAACCTCATTTGGATGAGTTTGGATGCGTTGTGAAACCAAGATGCAAGATAGGAGCATGGTTTGCTTTAAACCAACCATAATCACGAAAACTATTTGCTTTGCACTCCATGAAACACATAGATTTAATGGGAGAAGTGGAACCTCGTTTGGACGCATTGTGAAACCAAGATGCAAGATAGGAGCACGGTTTGCTTCGAACCTACCATCATCACAAACACTATTTGCTTGGCACTCCGTGAAACATATGTGTTTCAAGGGAGAAGTGGATCCTCATTTGGATGAGTTTGGATGCGTTGTGAAGCCAAGATGCAAAATAGGAGCAAGGATTGCTTCGAACCTACCATAGGCACGAAAACCATTTGCTTTGCACTCCGTGAAACCCATAGGTGTCATGGGAGAAGTGGATCCCCATTTGGATGAGTTTGGATGCGTTGTGAAACCAAAATGCAAGAGAGGAGCGCGGTTTGCTTCGAACCTGCCATAATCACGAAAACTATTTGCTTTGCACTCCATGAAACATATAGGTGCCAAGGGAGAAGTGGAACCTCGTTTGGATGAGCTTGGATGAGTTGTGAAACCAATATGCAAGATAGGAGCATGGTTTGCTTCGAACGTACCATAGGCACGAAAACTATTTGCTTTGCACTCCGTGTAACACATAGGTGTCATGGCAGAAGCGGATCCTTGAAATGATGCGTTGTGAAACCAAGATGCAAGATAGGAGCACGGTTTGCTTCGAACCTACCATGGGAACGAAAACTATTTGCTTTGCACTCCTGGAAACACATAGGTGTGAAGGGAGAAGTGGAACCTCGTTTGGATGTGTTGTGAAACCAAGGGGCAAGATAGGAGCACGGTTTGCTTCGAACCTACCATAATCATGAAAACTATTTTCTTTGCACTCCATGAAACTCATAGATTTAATGGGAGAAGTGGAACCTCGTTTGGATGAGTATGCATGCGTTGTTAAACTAAGATGCAAGATAGGAGCTCTGTTTACATCGAACATACCATAGGCATGAAAACAATTTGCTTTGCACTCCATGAAACACATAGGTGCGATGGGACAAGTGGAACCTCGATTGGATGCGTTGTGCAAACAAGATGCAAGATAGGAGCACGGTTTGCTTTGAACCTAGCATAGGCACGAAAACTATTTGCTTTGCACTCCATGAAACACATAGGTGTCATGGGAGAACTGGAACCCCGTTTGAATGCGTTGGGAAACCAAGACGAAATATAGGAGCACAGTTTGCTTCTAACCTACCATAATCACAAAACCTATTTTCTTGGCACTCCATGAAACATATAGGTGTCAAGGAAGAAGTGGAACCTCATTTGGATGAGTTTGGATGCATTGTGAAACCAAGATGCAAAATAGGAGCATGGCTTGCTTCGAAAATACCATAGGCACGAAAAGTATTTGCTTTGCACTCAATGAAATACATAGGTGTCATGGGAGAAGTGGATCCTCATTTGGATATGTTTGGATGCATTGTGAAACCAAGATGCAAGATAAGAGCACGGTTTGCTTCGAACCTACCATAGGGACGAAAACTATTTGCTTTGCAGTCCATGAAACTCATAGGTGTCATGGGAGAAGTGGAACCTCGTTTGGCTGAGTGGGGATGCGTTGTTAAACAAAGATGCAAGATAGTAGCACAGTTTGCTTCGAACCTACCATAGGCACGGGAACTATTTGCTTTGCACTCCATGAGACACTTAGGTGTCATGGGAGAAGTGGAACCTTGTTTTGATGCATTGTGAACCATGACGCAAGATAGGCGCACGCTTTGTTTCGAACCTACCATAGGCTCGAAAACTATTTTATTTGCACTCCATGAAACACATAGGTGTCGTGGGAGAAGTGGAACCTCGTTTGGATGGGTTTGGATGCATTGTGAAACCAAGATGCAAGATAGGAGCATGTTTTGCTTCGAACCTACCATAGGCACGAAAACAATTTGCTTTCCACTCCATGAAACAAATAGGTGCGGTGGGAGAAGTGGAACCTCCATTGGATGTGTTGTGAAACCAACATGCAAGATAGGAGCACGGTTTGCTTCGAACATACCATAGGCACAAAAACTTTTTGCTTTGCAATCCATGAAACACATAGGTGCGGTGGGAGAAGTGGAACATGCATTGGATGCATTGTGAAACCAACATGCAAGATAGGAGCACGGTTTGCTTCGAACATACCATAGGCACGAAAACTATTTGCTTTGCACTCCATGAAACATATAGGTGTCATGGAAGAAGTGGAACCTCCTGTCGATGCGTTGTAAAACCATGATGCAAGATAGGAGCACGGTTTGCTTCGAACCTACCATAACCAGAAAAACCATTTGCTTGGCACACCATGAAACATATAGGTATCAAGGGAGAAGTGAAACCTCATTTGCATGAGTTTGGATGCGTTGTGAAACCAAGATGCAAGATAGGAGCATGGTTTGCTTTAAACCTACCATAATCACGAAAACTATTTGCTTTGCACTCATGAAACTCATAGGTTTAATGGGAGAAGTGGAATCTCGTTTGGATGAGTATGGATGCGTTGTCAAACTAAGATGCAAGATAGGACCTCGGTTTGCTTCGAACATACCATAGGCATGAAAACAATTTGCTTTGCACTCCATGAAACACATAGGTGCGATGGTAGAAGTGGAACCTCGATTGGATGCGTTGTGCAAACAAGATGCAAGATAGGAGCACGGTTTGCTTTGAACCTAGCATAGGCACGAAAACTATTTGCTTTGCAGTCCATGAAACACATAGGTGTCATGGGAGAAGTGGAACCCCGTTTCGACGCGTTGGGAAACAAAGTTGAAATATAGGAGCACGGTTTGCTTCGAACCTACCATAATCACAATAACTATTTTCTTGGCACTCCATGAAACATATAGGTGTCAAGGAAGAAGTGGAACCTCATTTGGATGAGTTTGGATGCATTGTGAAACCAAGATGCAAGATAGGAGCACGGTTTGCTTCGAACCTAGCATAGGGACGAAAACAATTTGCTTTGCAGTCCATGAAACTCATAGGTGTCATGGGAGAAGTGGTACCTCGTTTGGCTGAGTGTGGATGCGTTGTTAAACTAAGAAGCAAGATAGTAGCACAGTTTGCTTCGAACCTACCACAGGCACGAGAACTATTTGCTTTGCACTCCATGAAACACATAGGTGTCATGGGAAAAGTGAAACCTTGTTTGGATGTGTTTGGATGCATTGTGAAACCAAGATGCAAGATAGGAGCACGGTTTGCTTCGAACCTAGCATAGGGACGAAAACAATTTGCTTTGCAGTCCATGAAACTCATAGGTGTCATGGGAGAAGTGGTACCTCGTTTGGATGAGTGTGGATGCGTTGTTAAACTAAGAAGCAAGATAGTAGCACAGTTTGCTTCGAACCTACCACAGGCACGAGAACTATTTGCTTTGCACTCCATGAAACACATAGGTATCATGGGAGAAGTGGAACCTTGTTTTGATGCATTGTGAAGCATGACGCAAGATAGGAGCACGGTTTGTTTCGAACCTACCATAGGCTCGAAAACAATTTTATTTGCACTCCATGAAACACATAGGTGTCGTGGGAGACGTGGACCCTCGTTTGGATGGGTTTGGATGCATTGTGAAACCAAGATGCAAGATAGGAGCATGTTTTGCTTCGAACCTACCATAGGCACGAAAACTATTTGCATTCCTCTCCATGAAACACATAGGTGCGATGGGAGAAGTGGAACCTCCATTGGATGCGTTGTGAAACCAACATGCAAGATAGGAGCACGGTTTGCTTCGAACATACCATAGGCACGGTTTGCTTCGAACATACCATAGGCACGAAAACTATTTGCATTCCACTCCATGATACACATAGGTGCGGTGGGAGAAGTATAGCCTGCATTGGATGCATTGTGAAACCAACATGCAAGATAGGAGCGCGGTTTGCTTCGAACATACCATTGCCACGAAAACTATTTGCTTTGCACTCCATGAAACTTATAGGTGTCATGGAAAAAGTGGAACCTCCTTTCGATGCGTTGTGAAACCAAGATGCAAGATAGGACCACGGTTTGCTTCGAACCTACCATAACCATAAAAACTATTTGCTTGGCACATCCATGAAACATATAGGTATCAAGGGAGAAGTGAAACCTCATTTGGATGAGTTTGGATGCGTTGTGAAACCAAGATGCAAGATAGGAGCATGGTTTGCTTTAAACCTACCATAATCACGAAAACTATTTGCTTTGCACTCCATGAAACTCATAGGTTTAATGGGAGAAGTTTTACCTCGTTTGGATGAGTATGGATGCGTTGTTAAACTAAGATGCAAGATAGGACCTCGGTTTGCTTCGAACATACCATAGGCATGAAAACAATTTGCTTTGCACTCCATGAACCACATATGTGCGATGGGAGAAGTGGAACCTCGATTGGATGCGTTGTGCAAACAAGATGCAAGATAGGAGCACGGTTTGCTTTGAACCTAGCATAGGCACGAAAACTATTTGCTTTGCACTCCATGAAACACATAGGTGTCATGGGAGAAGTGGAACCCCGTTTGGACGCGTTGGGAAACCAAGTTGAAATATAGGAGCACGGTTTGCTTCGAACCTACCATAATCACAAAAACTATTTTCTTGGCACTCCATGAAACATATAGGCCTCAAGAGAGAAGTGGAACCTCATTTGGATGAGTTTGGATGCGTTGTGAAACTGTAATACCCCGGGTATTACGGATTTAATTAATCTGCCATGTCATCATATTTAAATTAATCATTTGCATATGATTGTGATTAGGTCCCTAGAGTGATTGGAATTTAATTAGTATTTGTTTGTAAAAATTAAATTCCCAACTAAAGGTTTAAAAATTTACTTTTATTAGGACCAAAACCTAATTCAAAATCTAAAAGGAATTTTGAGATAGTCCCTTAATAAAAGTTTTAGATCTTTTAAAATGGAACAACTTTTATTTTTGTAGATTTCAAAGTTCTGTGGTGGAAATTCAAATTTATTTCAAAACAATGATTTAAAATCTAGTTTTGGATTGGCATTTCAAAAATTATTTGGAATCTGGCAAAACTTCCTAAATAGAAGTTGTAAAGCTCATTGAGTAGAACAACTTTTATTTTGGCAATTTTTCAAGTTGTTGAGAAAATTTAAAAGTAATTTTGAAAATACAGTTTGAAATTTAAAACCCTATTCTACCCCTTTTTCTGTAGTTTCAAAAATATTTCGAATTTGAATTTAATTCCAAAAGCAAAGTTGTTAAGAATTTCAAACCCTACAACTTTTGTTTTTGTAGTTTTTCATGTTTGTATGCAAAATCAATCGAATTTGGTCAAAAACCGACAGCCCCTAGGGAATTAGAGCTACAGTACTTCGCCCCCTCGCCCTGTTCATCAACAGCACCGGCAGCCGCCGTGTCGCGCGCGGGCGCGCGGCGAGCCGTGCCGGCCGGGATCGTGCCCCCGCGACCATTGCAGATACGGGCGCGCGTGCGCCGCGTCGTGCCGCGCCTGTCCCCGCCCGTTGCCCCTCCAAAAAGGACAAAGACCACCCCTCTCCACGCCATTTTTCCTTCCGCCGGTCGCCACTCTCCCTCTCGGTTCTCGGCCGAATACGCCGCGCTCCGTCCATCACCACCCTCTCCATCTTGCAGCCAGCTAGCTAGCTTCCTTGCGCATCGCCTACGTCCGTCGGTGAGAGCTGTAGAGCTTCGTAACCACCGGAACACCGGTGTCTTCTTCGCGGGCGGGCAGAGCGCCGCCGCGAGCTCCGCCGTCGTCTCGAGCTAGTTTGGGTAAGCTCTGGGCCTCGGGTTGTTGCGTACCGTGATCTCCGTGACCCCTTGAACCTTACGCGTGCGTCGGCGTACTCTCTGGTTCCCTAGGTTCGCCGGAACGCGTGTTCGCCGTTGTGCCGAGCCGCCGGGATCCGCCGCCGTCGCCAAGTCGCCTTCTCCGAACCACCTCCGTCTCCACCGACCCGTCAGCCAGCTTCGTGGTGAGCCCCAGATGCTCGCGCACCTTTTCCCCCTCTCTTTACCGGCTTGTGCTCGCCGGCGACGTGCTCGCCGCCGCCACCGAGCCGCCGCGTCCGTGTCTCCAGGTGCTGTGCGCCTCGGATCTCGCCATGTCTTAGCTTGGTAGACTCGCCTTGGAGTGTAGAGTCCGTCAGTGCCCTCGGCTTCGTCCCTCGGCTCACCGTCGGCGAGCTAGGGGCGGCGGACCGCCGGCGCTCTCGCCTCTGTCAAAACAGAGGAGAGGCCAGGGGCCTCGGGTTAGAAGGTAAGTCTTTCCAGGGGGTTAAGTGCAAATCCCGTGACTCATGTGAATAGTATAGATCGGACCGCGGGTTGATGTCCGATTTCTCCAAGGTCTCTTTTGCTAAAACGCCGGCGCCGGGTGCGGGCAGGCCGAGTGGGCCGGCTCGCTTGGTCATGGGCCGTAATGGGCTGGTTTGGTCTTTTCTTTTTCCAGTGAATTTCAAAATGCTTTTCATTTATATATTCATATGAATAGTACTGAAGTTTATTTATTTCATATGAATTAATCTGTTGAATGGAAAAATGTGAGAATAATTGTGTATGCTCTCTGAAGCATGTAGTATTTGTTAAAAATATATGAATATATCAGTGAAGTAATTAATAAATGCAAGTTTGTGTAATTTTAATTAATTCTCTGTAAATCCAAAAATCATGAAATTTATTGTGGCTCTGTTTGGTGATAAAACCTAGCTGTTGGTAAAGTTTGGTTGCAATTGAAGTTAGTTTGGTCAATTAATAAATAAATGTGAAATTAGGGATTAATAAAGTAAATAGAAAAAAATGAATTTAGGTTTGTTGTGTGAATTTTTGGGTTGAATGAAGACCAAGGATCTTTCGCTGTGTGATCCTTGGCAATTTGAGAACTTAGTGCTTGGTAGTGGTCATAAAGCTGTGTAGCGGCTTTCTGTGACCGTTAAAAAGGTCAATAAAACAAAAGTAGGAAACATTACTTTTACCTTCCGTAGATTGTTTACAACTTTACCGTGAAGGAAAGTTGTACTCAAGGTATTAATGGTTTACTTTCAAGCATTTCATTTGTTGCCCTCATGCCACGCTAAGCATACATCATTGCATACGTGTAGTGCCCGTTCCCGAGGGGATCCAGGTCGAGACTACTACTGAGGAGGTCACTCCAGAAGTCATCCAAGGATTCGACATCTGCGGGACTGATCCCGACCCGACGCTGTACACGATCCAAGGCAAGCCCCGGTGCATTCAGCCCCTCTATTACAAATATTTATAATTCGAGTTAATCTACTGCATTAGGTTAATAGGAGTTGATTGTCACCTATCCAGATGCATTGTCTCAAATAAATACCCTGAAACCTGATTTAAATAAAATGGTTTGAGAAATGCTTAGGCATGCTTAATGAACTTAGCTTTGCATAAAAGAAAAACTATTTTCTGTGCCATGATTATACTTATACTTTGATTGGTGAAGAACTGGTTATCCGCTGGTCGATATGTATTTGGGTTGGAGTCCCAATGCATGGTCACTTTCGGAATAGTTTGGAACTGGTCGATGTCTTTGGAAACGTGTTTCGTTGGGTGGCCAGCTCATGGGGCGGCGTTCCCTATGTCTCACTCACCCGACAGGCACGATAATAAAAACTGTCGGGTAGTCTTGTACTTGGGTTAGAGTCCCAATGCAGGATTGACGGCAGGAAGGAAATAGGGACCGTTCGTTGTAGGTCTGCTGTGATCATGATGAACAGCCTAGCCACATACCAATGCGGAAAGCCTAGAGTTCGGTGACGCTATTGCTGGAACCGACAACCACGCACTGGGAGTGGAGAGATGGCGAGAGTAGCTTGTACCCACGTGGCCGGCGTGCCTGGATAGGAGTGGAGTACTGTGCTCTCGGGTGGCGCAGGACCGGTTCCGGGATAGCAAAGCTGTGACAACGGGTTGGTATATGTATGCCGGTGTGCTGCATATGCAGCGTGGTTAGAATCCCCAGCTGGGTACTTTCTGGATTCGAATCGACGTGCTCCTCGGTTATGGAGACTTGATCCTCACACTCTACACCGAAAAGTGGTTCTCAACTAGGTTATCTGAATGAATAAAGAAATTTGAAGAATGATGATATTTGAGATTGAATGTCGGAACTATAGTTGTGATTATGATATTGATAAAATAAAATATTGAATAGGATAGTAATGCTTTTCTGCAAACTCCTCATCCTCTGCTAGCCTTACCCATAGCCTTGCATTCCTGAGTCTCATTTTACACCCTTAGTCGGGTAAGTCTTGCGAAGTACCCCAAGTACTCAGGGTTTGTTAACCCCGTTGCAGGAGGACCGCAGTCGGAGATCTGTCTTGCTCCATGTTGCGTGACCGTGGTCGAAGAAGAAAGCGGCGATGAGTGAAGTAGAACCCGTGGGCAGGGTTCGAGTTACCTCACCTAGTATTGTGTAACTATTCCACTGCTACTGTTATGTCCTCTAGTCTGTAATAACTATTTTTGAATCCTATTTGAACAACCGGGTTGTAATCTAAATGTTATGTAATCTTCCGCACTGTTACTCTGATGTATTTTATTATGAAATGTTGTAATCCTGTGATGATTCTGCAATGGTGATCCTGTCGGAGAAAAGGGCGCTAATGTAGCCCGACAGACCTGTCTAGATCATTTGGGACACGGGCCCGGCTGTCAGAAGTCGTTAGTGACAATGACAGGTGCCGGTGGGCCAGGTGATTTAGCCGGTTCTGTTACAGAAACCAAGATGCAAAATAGGAGCATGGTTTGCTTCGAAAATACCGTAGGCACGAAAACTATTTGCTTTGCAGTCAATGAAACACATAGATGTCATGGGAGAAGTGGATCCTCATTTGGATGTGTTTGGATGTATTGTGAAACCAAGATGCAGGATAGAAGCACTGGTTTGCTTCGAACCTAGCATAGGGACGAAAACTATTTGCTTTGCAGTTCATGAAACTCATAGGTGTCATGGGAGAAGTGGAACCTCGTTTGGATGAGTGTGGATGCGTTGTTAAACTAAGATGCAAGATAGGAGCACGGTTTGCTTCGAACCTACCGTAGGCACGAGAACTATTTGCTTTGCACTCCATGAAACACATAGATGTCATGGGAGAAGTAGAACCTTGTTTGGATGCGTTGTGAACCATGAAGCAAGACAGGAGCACGGTTTGTTTCGAACCTACCATAGGCTCGAAAACTATTTTATTTTCACTCCATGAAACACATAGGTGTCGTGGGAGAAGTGGAACCTCGTTTGGATGGGTTTTGATGCATTGTGAAACCAAGATGCAAGATAGGAGCATGTTTTGCTTCGAACCTACCATAGGCACGAAAACTATTTGCTTTCCACTCCATGAAACACATTGGTGCGGTGGGAGAAGTGGAACCTCCATTGGATGCGTTGTGAAACCAACATGCAAGATAGGAGCTCGGTTTGCTTCGAACATACAATAGGCACGAAAACTATTTGCTTTGCACTCCATGAAACACATAGGTGCGGTGGGAGAAGTGGAACCTGCATTGGATGCATTATGAAACCAACATGCAAGATAGGAGCACGGTTTGCTTCGAACATACCATAGGCACGAAAACTATTTGCTTTGCACTCCATGAAACATATAGGTGTCATGGAAGAAGTGGAACCTCCTTTCGATGCGTTGTGAAACCCAGATGCAAGATAGGAGCACGGTTTGCTTCGAACCTACCATAACCATAAAAACTATTTGCTTGGCACTCCATGAAACATATAGGTATCAAGGGAGAACTGAAACCTCATTTGGATGAGTTTGGATGCGTTGTGAGACCAAGATGCAAGATAGGAGCATGGTTTGCTTTAAACCTACTATAATCACAAAAACTATTTGCTTTGCACTCCATGAAACACATAGATGTCATGGGAGAAGTGGAACCTCGTTTGGATGCATTGTGAAACCAAGATGCAAGATAGGAGCACGGTTTGCTTCGATCCTACCATAATCACAAACACTATTTGCTTGGCACTCCATGAAACATATGTGTTTCAAGGGAGAAGTGGATCCGCATTTTGATGAGTTTGGATGCGTTGTGAAACCAAGATGCAAAATAGGAGCAAGGATTGCTTCGAACCTACCATAGGCACGAAAACCATTTGCTTTGCACTCCGTGAAACACATAGGTGTCATGGGAGAAGTGGATCCTCATTTGGATGAGTTTGGATGCGTTGTGAAACCAAAATGCAAGATAGGAGCGCGGTTTGCTTCGAACCTACAATAATCACGAAAACTATTTGCTTTGCACACCATGAAACATATAGGTGTCAAGGGAGAAGTGGAACCTCGTTTTGATGAGTTTGGATGCGTTGTGAAACCAATATGCAAGATAGGAGCATGGTTTGCGTCGAACGTACCATAGGCACGAAAACAATTTGCTTTGCACTCCACGTAACACATAGGTGTCATGGCAGAAGCGGAACCTTGATTGGATGTGTTGTGAAACCAAGATGCAAGATAGGAGCATGGTTTGCTTCGAACCTACCATGGGCACGAAAACTATTTGCTTTGCACTCCAAGAAACACATAGGTGTGAAGGGAGAAGTGGAACCTCGTTTGGATGTGTTGTGAAACCAAGGGGCAAGATAGGAGCACGGTTTGCTTCGAACCTACCATAATCATGAAAACTATTTGCTTTGCACTCCATGAAACTCATAGGTTTAATGGGAGAAGTGGAACCTGGTTTGGATGAGTATGCATGCGTTGTTAAACTAAGATGCAAGATAGGAGCTCAGTTTACTTCGAACATACCATAGGCATGCAAACAATTTGCTTTGCACTCCATGAAACACATAGGTGCGATGGGACAAGTGGAACCTCGATTGGATGCGTTGTGCAAACAAGATGCAAGATAGGAGCACGGTTTGCTTTGAACCGATCATAGGCACAAAAACTATTTGCTTTGCACTCCATGAAACACATAGGTGTCATGGGAGAGGTGGAACCCCGTTTGAATGCGTTGGGAAACCAAGACGAAATATAGGAGCACGGTTTGCTTCGAACCTACCATAATCACAAAACCTATTTTCTTGGCACTCCATGAAACATATAGGTGTCAAGGAAGAAGTGGAACCTCATTTGGATGAGTTTGGATGCATTGTGAAACCAAGATGCAAAATAGGAGCATGGCTTGCTTCGAAAATACCATTGGCACGAAAACTATTTGCTTTGCACTCAATGAAACACATAGGTGTCATGGGAGAAGTGGATCCTCATTTGGATGTGTTTGGATGCATTGTGAAACCAAGATGCAAGATAGGAGCACGGTTTGCTTCGAACCTAGCATAGGGACGAAAATTATTTGCTTTGCGGTCCATGAAACTCATAGGTGTCATGAGAGAAGTGGAACCTCGTTTGGCTGAGTGTGGATGCGTTGTTAAACTAAGATGCAAGATAGTAGCACAGTTTGCTTCGAACCTACCATAGGCACGAGAACTATTTGCTTTCCACTCCATGAAACACTTAGGTGTCATGGGAGAAGTGGAACCTTGTTTTGATGCATTGTGAACCATGACGCAAGATAGGAGCATGGTTTGTTTCTAACTTACCATAGGCTCGAAAACTATTTTATTTGCACTCCATGAAACACATAGGTGTCGTGGGAGAAGTGGAAGCTCGTTTGGATGGGTTTGGATGCATTGTGAAACCAAGATGCAAGATAGGAGCATGTTTTGCTTCGAACCTACCATAGGCACGAAAACTATTTGCTTTCCACTCCATGAAACAAATAGGTGCGGTGGGAGAAGTGGAACCTCCATTGGATGTGTTGTGAAACCAACATGCAAGATAGGAGCACGGTTTGCTTCGAACATACCACAGGCACGAAAACTATTTGCTTTGCCCTCCATGAAACACATAGGTGCGGTGGGAGAAGTGGAACCTGCAATGGATGCATTGTGAAACCAACATGCAAGATAGGAGCACGGTTTGCTTCGAACATACCATAGGCACGAAAACTGTTTGCTTTGCACTCCATGAAACATATAGGTGTCATGGAAGAAGTAGAACCTCCTTTCGATGCGTTGTGAAACCAAGATGCAAGATAGGAGCACGGTTTGCTTCGAACCTGCAATAACCATAAAAACTATTTGCTTGGCACTCCACGAAACATATAGGTGTCAAGGGAGAAGTGGAACCTCATTTGGATGAGTTCGGATGCGTTGTGAAACCAAGATGCAAGATAGGAGCATGGTTTGCTTTAAACCTACCATAGGCACGAAAACTATTTGCTTTGGACTCCATGTAACACATAAGTGTCATGGCAGAAGCGGAACCTTGATTGGATGCGTTGTGAAACCAAGATGCAAGATAGGAGCACGGTTTGCTTCGAACCTACCATGGCCACGAAAACTATTTGCTTTCACTCCATGAAACACATAGGTGTGATGGGAGAAGTGGAACCTCATTTGGATGCGTTGTGAAACCAAGATGCAACATAGGAGCACGGTTTGCTTCGAACCTACCATAATCACGAAAACTATTTGCTTTGCACTCCATGAAACTCATAGGTTTAATGGGAGAAGTGGAACCTCGTTTGCATGAGTATGGATGCGTTGTTAAACTAAGATGCAAGATAGGAGCTCGGTTTGCTTCGAACATACCATAGGCATGAAAACAATTTGCTTTGCACTCCATGAAACACATAGGTGCGATGGGAGAAGTGGAACCTCGATTGGATGCGTTGTGCAAACAAGATGCAAGATAGGAGCACGGTTTGCTTTGAACCTAGCAAAGGCACGAAAACTATTTGATTTGCACTCCACGAAACACATAGGTGTCATGGGAGAGTGGAACCCCGTTTGGTTGCGTTGGGAAACCAAGATGAAATATAGGAGCACGGTTTGCTTCGTACCTACCATAATCACAAAAACTGTTTCCTTGGCACTCCATGAAACATATAGGTGTCAACAGAGAAGTGGAACCTCATTTGGATTTGTTTGGATGCGTTGTGAATCCAAGATGCAAAATAGGATCATGGTTTGCTTCGAAAATACCATAGGCACAAAAACTATTTGCTTTGCACTCAATGAAACACATAGGTGTCATGCGAGCAGTGGATCCTCATTTGGATGTGTTTGGATGCATTGTGAAACCAAAATGCAAGATAGGAGCACGGTTTGCGTCGAACCTAGCATAGGGACGAAAACAATTTGCTTTGCAGTCCATGAAACTCATAGGTGTCATGGGAGAAGTGGAACCTCGTTTGGTTGAGTGTGGATGCGTTGTTAAACTAAGATGCAAGATAGTAGCACAGTTTGCTTTGAACCTACCACAGGCACGAGAACTATTTGCTTTGCACTCCATGAAACACATAGGTGTCATGGGAGAAGTGGAACCTTGTTTTGATGCATTGTGAAGCATGACGCAAGATAGGAGCACGGTTTGTTTCGAACACCATAGGCTCGAAAACTATTTTATTTGCACTCCATGAAACACATAGGTGTCGTGGGAGAAGCGGAACCTCGTTTGGATGGGTTTGGATGCATTGTGAAACCAAGGTGCAAGATAGGAGCATGTTTTGCTTCGAACCTACCATAGGCACGAAAACTATTTGCTTTCCATTCCATGAAACACATTGGTGCGGTGGGAGAAGTGGAACCTCCATTGGATGCGTTGTGAAACCAACATGTAAGATAGGAGCACGGTTTGCTTCGAACATACCATAGGCACGAAAACTATTTGCTTTGCACTCCATGAAACACATAGGTGCGGTGGGAGAAGTGGAACCTGCATTGGATGCATTGTGAAACCAACATGCAAGATAGGAGCACGGTTTGCTTCGAACATACCATAGGCACGAAAACTATTTGCTTTGCACTCCATGAAACATATAGGTGTCATGGAAGAAGTGGAACCTCCTTTCGATGCGTTGTGAAACCAAGATGCAAGATAGGAGCACGGTTTGCTTCGAACCTACCATAACCATAAAAACTATTTGCTTGGCACTCCATGAAACATATAGGTATCAAGGGAGAAGTGAAACCTCATTTGGATGAGTTTGGATGCGTTGTGAAACCAAGATGCAAGATAGGAGCATGGTTTGCTTTAAACCTACCATAATCACGAAAACTATTTGCTTTGCACTCCGTGAAACACATAGGTGTCATGGGAGAAGTGGAACCACGTTTGGATGCATTGTGAAACCAAGATGCAAGATAGGAGCACAGTTTGCTTCGAACCTACCATAATCACAAACACTATTTGCTTGGCACTCCATGAAACATATGTGTTTCAAGGGAGAAGTGGATCCTCATTTGGATGAGTTTTGATGCGTTGTGAAACCAAGATGCGAAATAGGAGCAAGGATTGCTTCGAACCTACCATAGGCACGAAAACCATTTGCTTTGCACTCCGTGAAACACATAGGTGTCATGGGAGAAGTGGATCCTCATTTGGATGAGTTTGGATGCGTTGTGAAACCAAAATGCAAGATAGGAGCGCGGTTTGCTTCGAACCTACCATAATCACGAAAACTATTTGCTTTGCACTCCATGAAACATATAGGTGTCAAGGGAGAAGTGGAACCTCGTTTGGATGAGTTTGGATGCGTTGTGAAACCAATATGCAAGATAGAAGCATGGTTTGCTTCGAACGTACCATAGGCACGAAAACTATTTGCTTTGCACTCCGTGTAACACATAGGTGCCATGGCAAAAGCGGAACCTTGATTGGATGCGTTGTGAAACCAAGATGCAAGATAGGAGCACGGTTTGCTTCGAACCTACCATGGGCACGAAAACTATTTGCTTTGCACTCCAGGAAACACATAGGTGTGAAGGGAGAAGTGGAACCTCGTTTGGATGTGTTGTGAAACCAAGAGGCAAGATAGGAGCACGGTTTGCTTCGAACCTACCATAATCATGAAAACTATTTGCTTTGCACTCCATGAAACTCATAGGTTTAATGGGAGAAGTGGAACCTCGTTTGGATGAGTATGCATGCGTTGTCAAACTAAGATGCAAGATAGGAGATCGGTTTACTTCGAACATACCATAGGCATGAAAACAATTTGCTTTGCACTCCATGAAACACATAGGTGCGATGGGACAAGTGGAACCTCGATTGGATGCGTTGTGCAATGCAAGATAGGAGCACGGTTTGCTTTGAACCTAGCATAGGCACGAAAACTATTTGCTTTGCACTCCATGAAACACATAGGTGTCATGGGAGAAGTGGAACCCCGTTTGAATGCGTTGGGAAACCAAGACGAAATATAGGAGCACAGTTTGCTTCGAACCTACCATAATCACAAAACCTATTTTCTTGGCACTCCATGAAACATATAGGTGTCAAGGAAGAAGTGGAACCTCATTTGGATGAGTTTGGATGCATTGTGAAACCAAGATGCAAAATAGGAGCATGGCTTGCTTCGAAAATACCATAGGCACGAAAACTATTTGCTTTGCACTCAATGAAATACATAGGTGTCATGGGAGAAGTGGATCCTCATTTGGATGTGTTTGGATGCATTGTGAAACCAAGATGTAAGATAAGAGCACGGTTTGCTTCGAACCTAGCATAGGGACGAAAACTATTTGCTTTGCACTCCATGAAACACATAGGTGTCGAGGGAGAAGTGGAACCTTGTTTTGATGCATTGTGAAGCATGACGCAAGATAGGAGCACGGTTTGTTTCGAACCTACCATAGGCTCGAAAACTATTTTATTTGCACTCCATGAAACACATAGGTGTCGTGGGAGAAGTGGAACCTCGTTTGGATGGGTTTGGATGCATTGTGAAACCAAGATGCAAGATAGGAGCTTGTTTTGCTTCGAACATACCATAGGCACGAAAACTATTTGCTTTCCACTCCATGAAACACATAGGTGCGGTGGGAGAAGTGGAACCTCCATTGGATGCGTTGTGAAACCAACATGCAAGATAGGAGCACGGTTGATTCGAACGTACCATAGGCACGAAAACTATTTGCTTTGCACTCCATGAAACACATAGGTGCGGTGCGAGAAGGGGAACCTGCATTGGATGCATTGTGAAACCAACATGCAAGATAGGAGCACGGTTTGCTTCGAACATACCATAGGCACGAAAACTATTTGCTTTGCACTCCATGAAACATATAGGTGTCATGGAAGAAGTGGAACCTCCTTTCGATGCGTTGTGAAACCAAGATGCAAGATAGGAGCACGGTTTGCTTCGAACCTACCATAACCATAAAAACTATTTGCTTGGCACTCCATGAAACATATAGGTATCAAGGGAGAAGTGAAACCTCATTTGGATGAGTTTGGATGCGTTGTGAAACCAAGATGCAAGATAGGAGCATGGTTTGCTTTAAACCTACCATAATCACGAAAACTATTTGCTTTGCACTCCATGAAACTCATAGGTTTAATGGGAGAAGTTTTACCTCGTTTGGATGAGTATGGATGCGTTGTTAAACTAAGATGCAAGATAGGACCACGGTTTGCTTCGAACCTACCATAACCATAAAAACCATTTGCTTTGCACTCCATGAAACATATAGGTATCAAGGGAGAAGTGAAACCTCATTTGGATGAGTTTGGATGCGTTGTGAAACCAAGATGCAAGATAGGAGCATGGTTTGCTTTAAACCTACCATAATCACGAAAACTATTTGCTTGGCACTCCACGAAACTCATAGGTTTAATGGGAGAAGTGGAACCTCGTTTGGATGAGTATGGATGCGTTGTTAAACTAAGATGCAAGATAGGACCTCGGTTTGCTTCGAACATACCATAGGCATGAAAACAATTTGCTTTGCACTCCATGAAACACATAGGTGCGATGAGAGAAGTGGAACCTCGATTGGATGCGTTGTGCAATGCAAGATAGGAGCACGGTTTGCTTTGAACCTAGCATAGGCACGAAAACTATTTGCTTTGCAGTCCATGAAACACATAGGTGTCATGGGAGAAGTGGAACCCCGTTTGGACGCGTTGGGAAACCAAGTTGAAATATAGGAGCACGGTTTGCTTCGAACCTACCATAATCACAAAAACTATTTTCTTGGCACTCCATGAAACATATAGGTGTCAACGGAGAAGTGGAACCTCATTTGGATTTGTTTGGATGCGTTGTGAATCCAAGATGCAAAATAGGAGCATGGTTTGCTTCGAAAATACCATAGGCACAAAAACTATTTGCTTTGCACTCAATGAAACACATAGGTGTCATGGGAGAAGTGGATCCTCATTTGGATGTGTTTGGATGCATTGTGAAACCAAGATGCAAGATAGGAGCACGGTTTGCTTCGAACCTAGCATAGGGACGAAAACAATTTGCTTTGCAGTCCATGAAACTCATAGGTGTCATGGGAGAAGTGGAACCTCGTTTGGCTGAGTGTGGATGCGTTGTTAAACTAAGATGCAAGATAGTAGCACAGTTTGCTTCGAACCTACCACAGGCACGAGAACTATTTGCTTTGCACTCCATGAAACACATAGGTGTCATGGGAGAAGTGGAACCTTGTTTTGATGCATTGTGAAGCATGACGCAAGATAGGAGCTGATGAGGACATCAACCCCGACACGGGAATGGCTACTCCAACTGAACCAGCACAGGCGCCACCAGGACCACTCACTCGAACTCGTGCACGTGAATTAAACTTCGTGATGATTTTGAAGAATGAAGGACCAGAAGTTTCCTAAGTGCATGCGCCATTTATGCTCATGATGAACCTGCCCAGAATAATGTCTAGGTGCTGCGCCACCTATGTGTTTTTAGTTTTGTCAAGAAATAACCAGGAAGATGCTGCGCCACCTAAATCAGGAAAGGGGATCAAGGAGATGGTGTGTGGCTGTTTGGGCGCATATTCCCTGCCTTGTGGGCAGGCTGGGCGTCCTCCTTCCTCCCTCCTCCCCCTATTTAGCCAGGCTACGCCCCCTCTTTGGCTTGGGTTTTGTTTTGCTTAAGTTAGCCATTGCTACTTCTGAAGCTTCGTCTTCGTGTAATTCACAACCCCACCTTCGAGAAATAATCAGGGTTGCTCGCCTCATATTCTTGCTTGTTCTTCGATTGCCTGCAGGAATTGATCTTCGTGATCAGGTTGATCTTGCACCAGCAAGGTCAATAACCATCGGGAGTTGGTTCAGCGATTGCTAAGGCGCCACGGACTTGTTCGTCGTAGTCGGATCGTGAGGGTCGACACCCACCAAATCGTAGTTATCCTCCACTCACCGAAAGATCAGGCACTCCAGCTCTATCAAGTGGTATCAAAATTCAGGTTGATTGGTGAGTTTTATCGAGTTTATCCTTTAGCTTCGCAGTTTGTTCATCATCCTATCGTCCACAAAACCAAAACAACACTCAGGTTCGACCTTTGTCCTGGCATCTTTTGAGCCTTGCACATTTCATTCAGTAATTTGCGTTGTTGAATTTGTGTGCTTTCGCGTCAATAGTTGCTGGTCACTTTGTGTTCATCGCCGTTGTTTTCACCGTTGTTTCTGTCCACCACCACCACGCCGCTCTTTTCACCATTTTTCCCCTCCCTGTTACGCCCCCCCTGCCACGTTTTGGAAAGTTTGCCTCGGTTCAGTTACGGCAAGTTTTGTTTGTGCGCCAAAGGGAAAGTATCCAGAAAAAAAAAAGGCAAGGTGCCAATCTATTCAAAAAAAAAGAAAAAGAAGGAAAGGAAAAGCCGCACCATACAAGGCAATAGAATTACATTTGGAGGGCAGGTCTTTTCCCCTGTTGGGCGTCACCCCCCTTCCCTGTTTTGGGATTTGGTGCAATATTCTTCCTTATTTCTCTTCCTCTCTGGACAGGAACACACCAGGGCGCCTCCCCCCTTGGGCGCCACCACCTTTGCTGCCTTTGCACGTTTACACTTGTTTCCAGCAACATAGCGACATGTTTAGCACTATTATTCAACCTTGCATTGCTGTTTGATTGTGCTAAACCTTGCAATTGAGTGCAGCCTTCCTAGAACTCCACAAATTTTCTACAGCGATCATGCTCTGTGTCCTCTGGCAATCGCTCCATTCAATCTTTGGAAGGTTGTACCGCTGGTTGCAAGTCACCCCTGCTAGCTTGGTAAGAACGGGTAAGAGTTTGATAACAGCTTTAGTTTGAGTGCCTTGATCAGCACCACATCCTATAGGCTTTAGGGCACATACTTGTTTTCGTGTTCGTTGTTTTTCCACTAACAATGACAGGGGAGCCAGCTGATCAGGACGCCATGCCTCAGTCTCCACGCACTAAAGGCATCATTCACCACTTCAATCGCAAGATGAACGAGCACGTGGAGGGCTTGGCAGAGGAGATTAGGATTGCCAACGAGCAAGTGGGTCAATTTCAGGATGCTCAAATGGCCACAAATGCTACGCTCGCGGAGATGCAGCAAGCACAAGCTGCCCGCGCCACCAGCCTTGCCACGCTCACTACACGCCTTGATGAGTTGCTACAACAACTTGCTGATCAACGTGCGGAATTTGATTATGGTGGCGATACCGAGATCGACGACCAGGACCGCCATGGAGGGCGCCACCGCAACCGCCGTGGTGAGCACGTGGTACGTAATCGAAACGACTCATTTACTAAGATTAAGTTCACGATTCCTTCATTTAATGGCAAATATGATCCGGGTGCGTATCTTGATTGGGAACTTGCGGTAGATCAGAAATTTCATTGTCATGATGTTCCTGCACAATATCAAGTTAGGGCTGCTACTAGTGAGTTTACAGATTTCGCATCCATCTGGTGGCGTGAGCATCGCAGCAAACACCCTAATAACATTCCCACAACTTGGGAGCAATTAAAAACTGTCATGCGACACCGATTTGTTCCTTCCTATTATGCACGAGACTTGCTTAATAAAATGAGCGTTTTCAGCAAGGAACCAAATCTGTAGAAGAGTATTATCAGGAGTTGCAAACCGGCATGCTTCGTTGTGGTTTAGTTGAGACTAATGATGCCGTGATGGCACGATTTCGTGGTGGTTTGAACCGTGAAATTTAGGATATTCTTGATTATAAGCACTATGATGATATTACTACTTTGTTTGCATTTGCTTGCAAAGCTGAACGTGAAGTGCAGGGACGACGAGCAAGGACCCATTCTAACTCTTTTGCAGGTCGCACTACTTTGACCCCTTCAGCCCCTACGGCGCCCTCCCCACCTAGCAGTATGTCACGTGACAAGGCCGCAGCTCCACCTCCAGCGCCCCTTTCAGCTAATAAGAGCGCCTCCTCTTCCACTAGCCGCACAAAGGACATTCAATGCCATCGTTGCAAAGGTTATGGGCATGTGATACGGGACTGCCCCAACAAGCGTACGTTGATTATACGTGACGATGGTGAGTATTCTTCCGCTAGTGATTCCGATGAAACTATATATGCTATGCTTGCTGCTGACGTTTCAGGACATGCGGAAGAACACGTGGCTGCCACCGACGCTGACAAGTATGAGAGTCTTGTTGTGCAGCGAGTCCTCAATACACAGGTTGCACAGCCTGAGCAGAACCAGCGCCACACTTTGTTCCACACCAAAGGCGTTGTGCAAGAACGATCCATTTGCATCATCATTGACGGCGGTAGTTGCAACAATTTGGCAAGTTCGGATCTGGTGGAGAAGTTGTCTCTCCAAACGCGTCCACATCCACATCCCTACCACATTCAATGGCTCAACCAGGGTGGCAAACTCAAGGTAACACGCTCGGTACGTGTTCACTTCTCCATGGGTTCTTATTCTGATTATACTGATTGCGATGTTGTTCCTATGGAGGCATGTTCGTTGTTGCTTGGTAGGCCCTGGCAATATGATACTGATTGTTTACATCATGGTCGCACAAATCATTATTCATTACTGTTTAAGGGCAAGAAAATTATTCTTCATCCAATGACCCCTGAACAGATTGTGAAAGATGACATTGCTCGGGCTACTAAAGCATTAAAACATTGCCAACAACAACCAGCCACGTCTAAAGAGATTAAGCTACATGCTCCTGTTTTACTTGCTACACGTGCTGATTTTGATGAACTACATGTTGATAGTATGCCTTGCTATGCGCTTCTATGTTCTCATATGCTGGTTTCACTCGATGATGCACCATCTTTGGATATACCCCCTGCTGTTACTAAGCTTTTGCAGGACTTTGCCGATGTGTTTCCGAAGGACTTACCACCAGGTCTTCCTCCCATTCGTGGCATTGAGCACCAGATTGACCTCATCCCGGGCGCCCAGCTTCCCAACCGCGCCCCGTACCGTACCAATCCCGATGAGACAAAGGAGATTCAGCGCCAAGTCCAAGCGCTACTTGATAAGGGCTACATTCGTGAGTCTCTTAGCCCTTGCTCTGTTCCTGTATTACTTGTCCCAAAGAAAGATGGTACCTGGCGCATGTGTGTAGATTGTCGAGCGATTAACAATATCACAATTCGTTATCGTTATCCTATACCTCGCCTTGATGATATGCTTGACGAGCTTAGAGGTGCTGTTATATTCTCCAAGGTAGATTTGCGTAGCGGGTACCATCAGATTCGAATGAAACTTGGGGATGAATGGAAAACGGCTTTTAAAACAAAATTTGGCTTATATGAATGGTTAGTTATGCCGTTTGGATTGACTAATGCTCCCAGCACATTTATGCGCTTAATGAATGAAGTTTTGAGGCCTTTCATAGGATTCTTTGTGGTTGTTTATTTTGATGATATTCTAATTTACAGCAAGTCTATGAAAGAGCATTTGGAACATTTGCATGCTATTTTTGATGCTTTGCGCGCTGCCCGCTTGTTTGGTAACTTGGACAAGTGCGACTTCTGCACACAACGTGTTTCGTTTCTTGGCTATGTTGTTACTCCGCAGGGCATTGAAGTGGACAGCAGCAAGATTGACGCCATCCAGAGCTGGCCCATGCCGACGACGGTTACGCAGATTCGGAGTTTTCTTGGGCTTGCAGGTTTCTACCGACGGTTCGTGCGTGACTTCAGCTCCATTGCCGCCCCGTTGCATGAGCTCACCAAGAAGGGCGTTCCTTTCTCCTGGGGTGTGGCACAGGACGAGGCATTCACCATTCTAAAAGATAAGTTGACACATGCCCCCTTACTACAGCTACCTGATTTCAATAAGATGTTTGAACTTGAATGCGATGCTAGTGGTATTGGCTTAGGCGGTGTTTTGCTGCAAGAGGGCAAGCCAGTTGCTTACTTTAGCGAAAAATTAAGCGGTGCTAGTCTAAATTATTCAACTTATGATAAGGAGCTTTTCGCTTTGGTTCGCACACTTCAAACATGGCAGCACTATCTTTGGTCTCGCGAGTTTATAATTCATTCTGATCATGAGGCATTAAAACATATTCGTAGCCAAACTAATCTGAACCGTCGGCATGCTAAGTGGGTCGAATTCATAGAGTCTTTTCCTTACATCATCAAACACAAGAACGGGAAAGACAACATCATTGCTGATGCTTTGTCGCGTAGATACACCATGCTGTCCCAGTTAGACTTTAAAATTTTTGGTTTACAAACTGTGAAAGAACAATACGCCGATGATCCTGGCTTTAAGGACATCATGATGCATTGCAAGGATGGTAAACCATGGGGTAAATTCCATGTAACCGATGGGTTCTTGTTCCGCGCTAACAAGCTATGTATTCCCGCAAGCTCGGTTCGTCTTTTACTGTTGCAGGAAGCGCATGGTGGCGGCCTCATGGGACACTTTGGCGTTTACAAGACACAGGAGATTTTGGCCGCACACTTCTTTTGGCCCCAGATGCGCCGCGACGTCGAGCGTTTTGTTGCACGCTGCACCACGTGCTAGAAAGCTAAGTCACACCTGAACAACCACGGTTTGTATATGCCGTTACCTGTCCCTACTTCTCCTTGGCTAGATATTTCTATGGATTTTGTTTTGGGCTTACCTCGAACTAAGAAGGGGAGGGATAGTATCTTTGTGGTTGTTGATCAATTCTCTAAAATGGCTCACTTCATACCATGTCATAAAACTGATGATGCAACCAGCGTTGCCGAGTTGTTCTTTCGCGAGATTATTCGTTTACATGGTGTTCCAACTACAATAGTCTCAGATCGCGATGCTAAGTTCCTAAGTCATTTTTGGAGATCTCTTTGGAATAAACTAGGAACTAAATTGCTTTTCAGCACCACTTGTCACCCACAAACAGATGGGCAAACTGAGGTTGTGAACAGAACCTTATCTACCATGCTTAGGGCTGTGTTAGACAAGAATCTGAAACTTTGGGAGGATTGTTTGCCCCATGTCGAGTTTGCTTACAATCGTGCTACACATTCCTCCACGAAAATGTGCCCTTTTCAGGTTGTCTATGGTTACATCCCACGGGCGCCAATTGACTTGCTGTCCTTTGATCCTTTGGACGCCCCACATGTAGATGCTGTTGCACGTGTTAAACAAATGTTGGACATCCATGAGCAAACACAGCAGAACATTGCGCACACTAATGCTAAAAATCAGGCTGTTGGTAGTAAAGGACGTAAACTTGTTACTTTTGAAACTGGTGACTTGGTTTGGTTGCATTTGCGCAAGGATCGCTTTCCTAGTTTACGCAGGTCTAAGCTGATGCCCCGTGCTGCTGGTCCCTTCAAGGTGTTAACGAAAATTAATGATAATGCTTATATACTTGACCTGCCGGCAGAATATGGTGTTTCCTCTAGTTTTAATGTTGCAGATTTGAAACCATATGCGGCCGAGGATGAGGAGCTGCTGTCGAGGACGACTTCGATTCAAGAAGGGGAGGATGATGAGGACATCAACCCCGACACGGGAATGGCTACTCCAACTGAACCAGCACAGGCGCCACCAGGACCACTCACTCGAACTCGTGCACGTGAATTAAACTTCGTGATGATTTTGAAGAATGAAGGACCAGAAGTTTCCTAAGTGCATGCGCCATCTATGCTCATGATGAACCTGCCCAGAATAATGTCTAGGTGCTGCGCCACCTATGTGTTTTTAGTTTTGTCAAGAAATAACCAGGAAGATGCTACGCCACCTAAATCAGGAAAGGGGATCAAGGAGATGGTGTGTGGCTGTTTGGGCGCATATTCCCTGCCTTGTGGGCAGGCTGGGCGTCCTCCTTCCTCCCTCCTCCCCCTATTTAGCCAGGGGCTGCGCCCACTCTTTGGCTTGGGTTTTGTTTTGCTTAAGTTAGCCATTGCTACTTCTGAAGCTTCGTCTTCGTGTAATTCAGAACCCCACCTTCGAGAAATAATCAGGGTTGCTCGCCTCATATTCTTGCTTGTTCTTCGATTGCTTGCAGGAATTGATCTTCGTGATCACATTGATCTTGCACCAGCAAGGTCAATAACCATCGGGAGTTGGTTCAGCGATTGCTAAGGCGCCACGGACTTGTTCGTCGTAGTCAGATCGTGAGGGTCGACACCCACCAAATCGTAGTTATCCTCCACTCACCGAAAGATCAGGCACTCCAGCTCTATCAGGAGCACGGTTTGTTTCGAACCTACCATAGGCTCGAAAACTATTTTATTTGCACTCCATGAAACACATAGTGTCGTGGGAGACGTGGACCCTCGTTTGGATGGGTTTGGTTGCATTGTGAAACCAAGATGCAAGATAGGAGCATGTTTTGCTTCGAACCTACCATAGGCACGAAAACTATTTGCATTCCACTCCATGAAACACATAGGTGCGGTGGGAGAAGTGGAACCTCCATTGGATGCGTTGTGAAACCAACATGCAAGATAGGAGCACGGTTTGCTTCGAACATACCATAGGCACGGTTTGCTTCGAACATACCATAGGCACGAAAACTATTTGCATTCCACTCCATGAAACACATAGGTGCGGTGGGAGAAGTGGAGCCTGCATTGGATGCATTGTGAAACCAACATGCAAGATAGGAGCGCGGTTTGCTTCGAACATACCATAGCCACGAAAACTATTTGCTTTGCACTCCATGAAACATATAGGTGTCATGGAAGAAGTGGAACCTCCTTTCGATGCGTTGTGAAACCAAGATGCAAGATAGGAGCACGGTTTGCTTCGAACCTACCATAACCATAAAAACTATTTGCTTGGCACTCCATGAAACATATAGGTATCAAGGGAGAAGTGAAACCTCATTTGGATGAGTTTGGATGCGTTGTGAAACCAAGATGCAAGATAGGAGCATGGTTTGCTTTAAACCTACCATAATCACGAAAACTATTTGCTTTGCACTCCATGAAACTCATAGGTTTAATGGGAGAAGTGGAACCTCGTTTGGATGAGTATGGATGCATTGTTAAACTAAGATGTAAGATAGGACCTTGGTTTGCTTCGAACATACCATAGGCATGAAAACAATTTGCTTTGCACTCCATGAACCACATAGGTGCGATGGGAGAAGTGGAACCTCGATTGGATGCGTTGTGCAAACAAGATGCAAGATAGGAGCACGGTTTGCTTTGAACCGTAGCATAGGCACGAAAACTATTTGCTTTGCACTCCATGAAACACATAGGTGTCATGGGAGAAGTGGAACCCCGTTTGGACGCGTTGGGAAACCAAGTTGAAATATAGGAGCACGGTTTGCTTCGAACCTACCATAATCACAAAAACTATTTTCTTGGCACTCCATGAAACATATAGGCCTCAAGAGAGAAGTGGAACCTCATTTGGATGAGTTTGGATGCGTTGTGAAACCAAGATGCAAAATAGGAGCATGGTTTGCTTCGAAAATACCGTAGGCACGAAAACTATTTGCTTTGCAGTCAATGAAACACATAGGTGTCATGGGAGAAGTGGATCCTCATTTGGATGTGTTTGGATGCATTGTGAAACCAAGATGCAGGATAGAAGCACGGTTTGCTTCAAACCTAGCATAGGGACGAAAACTATTTGCTTTGCAGTTCATGAAACTCATAGGTGTCATGGGAGAAGTGGAACCTCGTTTGGATGAGTGTGGATCCGTTGTTAAACTAAGATGCAAGATAGGAGCACGGTTTGCTTCGAACCTACCATAGGCACGAGAACTATTTGCTTTGCACTCCATGAAACACATAGATGTCATGGGAGAAGTAGAACCTTGTTTGGATGCGTTGTGAACCATGAAGCAAGACCGGAGCACGGTTTGTTTCGAACCTACCATAGGCTCGAAAACTATTTTATTTGCACTCCATGAAACACATAGGTGTCGTGGGAGAGGTGGAACCTCGTTTGGATGGGTTTGGATGCATTGTGAAACCAAGATGCAAGATAGGAGCATGTTTTGCTTCGAACCTACCATAGGCACGAAAACTATTTGCTTTCCACTCCATGAAACACATAGGTGCGGTGGGAGAAGTGGAACCTCCATTGGATGCGTTGTGAAACCAACATGCAAGATAGGAGCACGGTTTGCTTCGAACATACCATAGGCACGAAAACTATTTGCTTTGCACTCCATGAAACACATAGGTGCGGTGGGAGAATTGGAACCTCGATTGGATGCGTTGTAAAAACAAGATGCAACATAGGAGCACGGTTTGCTTTGAACATGCCATAGGCACGAAAACTATTTGCCTTGCACTCTAAGAAACATATAGGTGTCATGGAAGTAGTGGAACCTCCTTTCGATGCGTTGTGAAACCAAGATGCAAGATAGGCGTACGGTTTGCTTCGTACCTACCATAACCATAAAAACTATTTGCTTGGCACTCCGTGAAACATATAGGTGTCAAGGGAGAAGTGGAACCTCAATTGGATGAGTTTGGATGCGTTGTGAAACCAAGATGCAAAATAGGAGCATGGTTTGCTTCAAAAATACCATAGGCACGAAAACTATTTGCTTTGCACTCCATAAAGCATATAGGTGCCATGGAAGAAGTGGAACCTCGTTTCGATGCGTTTTGAAACCAAGATGCAAGATAGGAGCACGGTTTGCTTCAAACCTACCATGATCATAAAAACTATTTGCTTGGCACTCCATGAAACATATAGGTGTCAAGGGAGGAGTGGAACCCCATTTGGATGAGTTCGGATGCGTTGTGCAACCAAGACACAAAATAGGAGCATGGTTTGCTTCGAACCTGCCATAGGCATGAAAACTATTTGCTTTGCACTCCGTGAAACACATAGGTTTCATGGAAGAAGTGGATCCTCATTTGGATGAGTTTGGATGAGTTGTGAAACCAAGATGCTGGATTGGAGCACAGTTTGCTTCGAACCTACCATAATCACGAAAACTATTTGCTTTGCACCCCATGAAACATATAGGTGTCAAGGGTGAAGTGGAACCTCGTTTGGATGAGTCTGGATGCGTTGTGAAACCAAGATGCTAGATAGGAGCATGGTTTGCTTTGAACCAACCATAGGCACAAAAACTATTTGCTTTGCACTCCATGAAACACATAGGTGTGATGGGAGAAGTGGAACCTCGTTTGGATGCGTTGTGAAACCAAGATGCAAGATAGGGGCACGGTTTGCTTCGAACCTACCGTAATCACGAAAACTATTTGCTTTGCACTCCATGATACTCATAGGTTTCATGGGAGAAGTGGAATCTCGTTTGGATGAGTATGGATGCGTTGTTAAACAAAGATGCACGATAGGAGCTCGGTTTGCTTCGAACCTACCATAGGCATGAAAACTATTTGCTTTGCACTCCATGAAACACATAGGTGCGATGGGAGAAGTGGAACCTCGATTGGATGCGTTGTAAAAACAAGATGCAAGATAGGAGCACGGTTTGCTTTGAACCTAGCATAGGCACGAAAACTATTTGCTTTGCACTCCATGAAACACATAGGTGTCATTGGAGAAGTGGAACCCCGTTTGGATGTGTTTGGATGCGTTGTGAAACCAAAATGCAAGATTGGAGCACGGTTTGCTTCGAACCTACCATAGGCACGAAAAGTATTTGCTTTGCACTCCATGAAACTCATAGGTGTCATCGGAAAAGTGGAACCTCGTTTGGATGTGTTTCGATGCATTGTGAAACCAAGATGCAAGATAGAAGCACGATTTGCTTCGAACCTAGCATAGGGACGAAATCTATTTGCTTTGCAGTCCATGAAACTCATAGGTGTCATTTGAGAAGTGGAACCTCGTCTGGATGAGTGTGGTTGCGTTGTTAAACTAAGATGCAAGATAGGAGCACGGTTTGCTTCGAACCTACCATAGGCACGAGAACTATTTGCTTTGCAGTCCATGAAACACATAGGTGTCATGGGAGAAGTGGAACCTTGTTTCGATGCGTTGTGAAACCATGATGCAAGGCCGCAGCATGGTTTGTTTCGAACCTACCACAGGCTCTAATACTATTTTCTGTGCACTCCATGAAACACATAAGTGTCACGGGAGAACTGGAACCTCGTTTGGATGAGTTTGGATGCATTGTGAAACCAAGACGCAAGATAGGACCAAGGTTTGCTTCAAACCTACCATTCGCACGAAAACTATTTGCTTTGCACTCCATGAAACACATAGGTGCGATGGGAGAAGTGGAACCTCGATTGGATGCGTTGTGAAACCAAGATGCAAGATAGGAGCACGGTTTGGTTCGAACCTACCATAGGCACGTAAACTATTTGCTTTGCACTCCATGAAACACATAGGTGTCATGGGAGAAATGGAACCTCGTTTCATTGCGTTGTGAAACCAAAATGCAGGATAGGAGCACGGTTTGCTTCGAACCAACCATAATCACAAAAACTATTTGCTTGGCACTCCATGAAACTTATGGGTGTCAAGGGAGAGGTGGAACCTAATTTGGATGAGTTCGGATGCGTTGTGAAACCAAGATGTAAAATAGGAGCATGGTTTGCTTCGAACCTACCATAGGCACGAAAACTATTTGCTTTGCACTCCGTGAAACACGGAGGTGTCATGGGCGAAGTGGATCCTCATTTGGATGAGTTTGGAAGCGTTGTGAAACCAAGATGCAAGATTGGAGCACGGTTTGCTTCGAACCTACCATAATCACGAAAACTATTTGCTTTGCACTCCATCAAACATATAGGTGTCAAGGGAGAAGTGGAACCTCGTTTGGATGAGTTTGGATGCGTTGTGAAACCAAGGTGCAAGATAGGAGCATGGTTTGCTTCGAACCTACCATAGGCACGAAAACTATTTGCTTTGCACTCAATGAAACACATAGGTGTCATGGGAGAAGTGGGACCTCATTTGGATGAGTTTGGATGCGTTGTGAAACCAAGATGCAAGATAGGAGCCCGGTTTGCTTTGATCCTACCATAGGCACGAAAACTATTTGCTTTGCACTCCATGAAACTCATCGGCATCATGGGAAAAGTGGAACCTCGTTTGGATGTGTTTGGTTGCATTGTGAAACCAGGATGCAATATAGGAGCACTGTTTGCTTCGAACCTACCTTAGGCACGAGGACTATTTGCTTTGCACTCCATAAAATACATAGGTGTCATAGGAGAAGTGGAACCTCGTATGGATGAGTTTGGATGCGTTGTGAATCCAAGATGCAAGAAAGATGCACGGTTTGCTTCGAACCTACCATAGGAATGAAAACTTTTTGCTTTGCACTCCATTAAACACATAGGTGTCATGGGAGAATTGGAACCTCGTTTGGATGCGTTGTGAAACCAAGATGCAAGATTGGAGCACGGTTTCCTTCGAACCTACCAAAGGCACGAAAACTATGTGCTTTGCACTCCACGAAACACATAGGTGTCAACAGAGATGTTTATCCTCATTTGGATGAGTTTGGATGCGTTGTGAAACCAAGATGCAAGATAGGAGCATGGTTTGCTTCGAACCTACCATGGGCATGAAAACGTTTTGCTTTGCACTCCTTGAAACTCATAGGTCTCATGGGAGAATTGGAACCTTGTTTGGATGCATTGTGAAACCAAGATGCAAGAGAGGAGCACGATTTGCTTCGAGCCTACCATAATCACGAAAACTATTTGGTTTGCACTACATGAAACTCATAGGCTGTAACACCCTAGTGTTAGTTACTATTTTCACACTTGCATTTGCATGTCATCAAGCATAGATCATCATATTTCATGCATCATCGTCATTGCATTTGAATTGGTTTCCTTTAATTGCTATATGTTTGTTTATATGTCCATAACATGCTAGATGTGTTGACATGCAAATGTGATGCTTGATTACTGTTCTATATGCTCTAAGCATGTTTGGGTTAACATTTGGAACAATGTTCATGTTGGTGAAATCCCCAAAATACCCCTCTAGCTCATAGTTGACTAGAGAGCCCTCTAAAAGCTATTCTGTTTGACCAAACAAGAACGGCATTTTAGAGATTTTGCATGTCAGTGCACCCTTAATCAAAGTTGTGTAGAATTTTATAAGCAACAAACTTTATTTTTGGGTCAACTCATGAAAATGGGTGGAAGGTGGTCAAAAAGTTGAATTAGTGAAGATTTGGAGCTGTTTTGAGTTTTCAAAAATTTCTCTAAGTCTAAACTGGTTTTCAGTTTCGATGTACCCCTGTTCTTCGATCCATATCTCTCAATCCAGGCCAATCTAGAGTAAAATGTTCTAATATGGAATGGAGTACTCATGTAGCTCTTTGATCCATATTAGTGAAGTTCTCGCTGAAACGCCCTAGATCGCGAGCTAGAGATCGATAAAAATCGAGTTTCAGTCGGTTTCGTGCAACTGAATCAGGCCGATTCAAATCGGCATTCAGCCGAACAGCTGGCAAACCATCAGACGCCGCACGCCATGTGGCGGCCGTACGCCGGCGTCGGGCCACGCCCGCCTGCCGTTGCTCTGCAAAGGCGAAAAGGGGACTCCATCCTGTCTCCTGGCTGGCTCATTCGTTTTCTCCCTCGCTCTCGCCTCTCTGCTCTCCTCTTTCCCTTCCGCCGTCGCCATTGTCCGCCGTGCCGTCGCCGTGGTGAAATCTGCCGCCACCGAGCCGTCTCCGACCGCTCCATCTCCGCCATAGCTTCGCCTTGCTCTGCTCTTCATCCTCGACCCGTTGTCAGCCTCAGTCGAGCTAAGGTATAGCCGTAGCGAGCTTCTTGCCGCCGTGAACTCGCCGGAGCGCCGCCGAGCTCTCTGCTCGCAGCGTCGAGCACAATGCCGAGGCCGGCTTCCCTCTCTCTTGCTTGTCTGGGTGTCCTCGTGAGTCGTAGATCTAGCCTAGGTCGTTGGTCGGGTCGATTTCGCCGTAGGTTCGCCGGAACCCGAGCTCGCCGTGAACCCGCTCGCCGCCATGCCGCCATGCTTGTGCGGTCAGTGTGTTCCCGTGCACAATAGTTCGATTCGCTGTCCAAGTAGGTCCGCTAGGGTTCCAGTTCTGCGGAACGGAGCTTAGCCGCGCGAGTAACGGCCGCAATCGGCCGGCGCAAGTTCGCCGGACCACCGCCGTCCGCCATTGCCGCCGTTGAGCTTGCTCCGGTGATAGTTAGACCTCGGGAGTTGATTCGCTGGGTTCGTCTCGTCGTCAGGAGTCCGTTGGTGCTCGTGGTGTCGCCGGAGACCTCGCCGTCGGCGAGCTCTGGCCGGTCAGCGCCGGCGGCTCTTCCTCTCTCTCTGACGCGTGGGGTCGGGTTGACCCAGGGGCCCGCGAGTCAGCTGCTCTGGTGCGCCTCTGGTTCACTGAGCCGGGTGCACGTAGCAGTTTCAGTCGGTTTTGGATTTTAAAGATTTATAAAATTGATTTCCAGAAAATGGGAAAAATCTTCCAAAATTCATATCTGGAGCTAGGAGTGTCCAATTGGGGTGAACCAAATTTTATTGTGTTTGTCTTTCTGAGCTCTATCAAGGAAAAATATAAAATGTATTTTTGTAATACTTTTTCCGTGCAGTTATATTTAAATTGTTAATTTCTTGCAAACTTGATAACTGCATAAGTAATGGTAGGAATGTGCTAAAAATGTGATTTCACTTGAATTAATCTTGTTTAGGGAAGTAGAATCTAAGAAAAATATGTTTGCTGGTGTTGCACTGTTATTTATATGATGTCTTGTATAATGTGCCTTTTATGCTTTAATTTTGCAAAAATCACCATGCTTAATGTGTTAAGGATATGGTCATGAATATTTTTCCTGAACCATGTTATGTTGGGAAGAAGCTAAGAAAAATGGGAAATCTGTTGTTTGATACTTTTCACTGTGTTAAGTATTTTCCATTGCTTAAAAGGCTGGTTGTTTGTTATTTTTGTGTAGACTGTTATACTTGTCCAAATGACTTGAAATTTTAGCAGTAGGCTAATCTGGAAATGCTTTATCTACTGTAATTTTTCTAGATTTTTCTGGGCACAGTAAATAGTAGGTCCAGTTGTAGGGTAGGGTTTGTTTAATTGTTTTTAAGCAAGTATCTTTTGGTCGGGAAGTGTTTTCATGCATTCTGTGATGCTCCCACATTGTCACTTGTTTAAACCAGTGAAGCTGATCCTAATTTGAGCTTATGGCAGCAAAGTCAATGTTTTGTTCATATGATGTTGCTCGTGCTTGTTACCTATAAGATGATTGTGGTAGGTTAGTTGATGCATGTTAATTATTAAGTGCAGGTTGTAGACCTCTTACCCGGGACGAGAAATTGTTCTATGCTTTGCTTAAGAAGGGTGAGTATGAGTTGGTTGTCTAGAGAAGAAATATGCACGTACTCAGTAAATGAGTGTGGATTGTTAAACTGATTGCATATCATGGGTTAATTTGTGCATCTCTATCTTGCATTTCATGTGCATTCTCAGTTCTCATATATGCATGTCATGCATACAGGATCGCCGGGAGGGGTGACGCTATTGCAGTTCGATCCACCAGAGGAGGGAGTTCCGCCGGAGATTGAGGTGCCAGAGATTCCCGAAGGCCAGGAGGAGGAGGTTGAACTTCCTGAGTGCCCTGATCACCAACCTACTAACTTTGTGAAAGGCAAGCCCCGGAGCATCCCTAAGTCTCCACCTACTCTTTTTACAAATGCATTGGTATTTATTAAATCGTATGATTGTGCACTTAAGTATAAGAGTTGATATGATACCGTTGCTGCATTTATACCTTGTCCACTTGTACTTGATCCTGAAGTTATTACTAGACAAGGGGTGGGTTCGATCTTATGCTTAGCCATGCTTAGACCGGTAGAAGTCGAGGGATTTCCTGTCCTTCGCGAGCATAGGTGGTTACTAATGATGAGGGGGTTGGATTCCACATGATGGACTATATGTGCCACCATGCCACAGTGTCTAATGAGAGAATCAAGGCTAGGTAGCGGGGAGCCGCATGACATGGTTGAGGTCATGCCGTCTTCGGTGCTACTTGCGGCCGACTAGGACTGAGGCCACCAGACATCAGTTGAGATTGAAAGACGTCGTCACATAGCTGGCCGGATAAGTCGTTCCGACCGCGAAGCCGAGTATTTCTTTCTGAGCCGGGAATTGGGTGTGATAAGGCAGACATATTCTGGAGGTAGGAAGGATGTGCGGAGACACCATCTTACCAAGGGCAGGTCAGGGACCTGATGCATCCTGGAAGTGGGTTTGTCTCTGAGAATATGGACCCCTCCAAGCCCGCGATACATTATGACTCAGAAAGATTTAACGGTGACCCAAGAAGCCAGTGGCTCGGCTGACAGGGTTTGTGATTGGCATATTTGCCAGCTGGTACAATCGATTCGAATCGCCATCTCTCCTGGTTAGTGAGAAACTGAACTGATCTTCTGGTGAGGTAGAGGCTAATAACTGAACATAATGATTATGGTGAGATGAGGTTGATATCTGTGGATATTGGAAATCATATGGTTTTATTGACTGCTATAATATTCAGTGATTGCTTAGTATAGCTGCAAACATTAGCTTAAGTAGCTTAACTGAAATCGAAGCTTATCACAATTAAAATGAATAAGTTGAGGAACTACTGTAGTAATGCTTTTGATGCAAAAATGATGCTATCCTCTGAGCTCCACCAAATAAGCCTTGCATATCCTTGAGAGTCTTTTTATTTACTCCCTGTCGGGTAAGTCTAGCTGAGTACAATTGAGTACTCAGGGTTTTATTCCCATTGTTGCAGATGGTGTAGTCTACTATGCGTATTGCAAGAATTGCGTCACCCCTGCGGGTGAAGAAGACTAGACCTGAGGGCAGGGTCATTATCCATCCTTAGTCGTTGTAAGATTGCTGTGACATGGTCATGTGTTGGTACTCGTATTTGAACTCTGTGGTGTAAAACTATGTTGACTTCCGCTACTACTGTATTTGTGTAAAAGACTGTGTTGTACTCTGATGTTTAAATTCGGTTGCGAACTTATGTATCATGTGATCGGGTGTTGTTGAATGAATGATCCTTGGGGTATGAAAAGGTTTGAAATCCTTCAAGATTTCCGGACTACCGGGTTTATATTGGCTCAAGTGCGATTTGATTGCTATTAAAAATGCGATCGTTATACTTGTGCTCGTATAAATTGGCCGGTTCTGTGATAGCTAGTACCAGAGCATAATTCAGCATATACCGTCACTTGACTATTTAAAAATTTAAAAGAGTTTTGAGTTTTACAAACTAATTGCCAACTGGTAGTGTGTATAGGTGATTTAAACCAAGTGTTTGTAAAACTTATGAGTACCAATGACCAAGTCCTATAGCCCTATATATATGTGGTAATTAGGTGGCTTATGTAAGTACTGACTTGGGGGAAATTGCATCATGTTCCTATTTGTGGTTCATTTGGGTTTATCGTGCGGATAATTATGAACTGTCGGTTTCTTATTGCTTCTTATGGGTCAATGTGCCACGGCGCCTGAGGTAAGGTGAGATGTGAGTGTAAGATCGAACAACCGTCGATCGATGGTGAGTGTTATGGTTACTGAAGTGAGTACATGTGATCCATATGTGTACTTATGGAAGTAAGGTGGAGTAATTACTTTTGGGGTCGCAAATGTTCATGGGAACAATTCTGGCAAAAAGTGCTTCTTGTTGCCATGCACACATTGGGAATTGGGCTGAAATGAATCTTCTGCAGGTACACTAACCACGCAAAACGTATAGCACGGTTAGTTACGTATATGAGAGCACGTGGTATGCCACCGACTATAACGTTAGTTAATATATATACTAGGTGTGAGGTCGTTGGCACGTGCATGCATCATGATCATGAAATTAGTTCAAGCTATTTGTACTATTTCCCTCCCCTATGATAAAAGTTGTGCTGCTCTATCTTATTCTAAATGCTGAAAGATATTGTAATGTACCAGATGGCAGCTGAAGGTGAGCCGCAGAGTGGTCTTCTGGAGCAGTTTGGCACACCCACTGTGCTGTGGAGGTTGTTGAAGTCTGTGGGGTATGCAGAGCCACCACTGTATTTCTGGAAGCCAGCGGAAACCATGGTGCAGCCTTGGTTTGATGTTTGGGTGACTATCCCTGTGCTTGGAAGGGGCTGGTCGTTTCCAGGAATAAAGGTGGAAGTTGACATGAAGACGCCATGGGATGGTGCGCAGCTTGCAGCTTTCGAGGTGTTAACGGACATTTGCACCAGGTTCAACAAGAGGGCTGATTTGGGGCCAGCAAATGTTTTTCCCAGGGTGGATGCTTCTCACGGTGAGTAGGCTCAGTCTAGCCAAGCTTCCTTGGAGCGAGGCAGAGATGAGCGTGCTCATAGCATGGGTGCTTCTATGAGTGCTATGTTTGCTGTCCTGAGGATGCATTATTCCACTAGGGATGGTTGGATGAAGTGCGTTGAAGCCCTGCATGATGCTGTGGAGAAGAAGCTAGAAGCTGAAGAGTGGGCACGTATGGCTCGTCGTAGCTCAGATGACTTGGTGGTAGCTCTCACTGCCTGTCGCAATGAGTTGTTACGATGCACTGGCGCTTTGTTGGTAGCTGATCGCCGTGTTGAGGTGCTCGAGAGGCAGAATGTAGATCTTCGCCGCCAGCTTGACAATCGCAATATGAGCTTGACACGTCAGCGCGAGGAGTTTCTGCAGGAGTTGCGTGCTAGTCAGCAGCAGGTTTGGGAGTTGCAGCAGGATGTTCATCGTCTGAACAACCGTGTTGATCCGTTTCATCCTCCGGGTGCAGCGGAGTTTGCTCCTGAGATCTTCGTTGCAGCTAATGATGGTGAAGCAAGTGAGGAAGAAGAGGAAGAAGACCCCGAGGAGATCGTGCCTGTTGACGAGAGTGATGACCATGGTGGGAACGTGTCCGGCATGGACAGTGACCACGATGACTAGGCTCTTTCTAGTGCTCTTGCCATGATCGGCACCCTTTTGTAGTGGAAAAACCTTTAATGTAATGTAATGAGTAGAACCTGGTTTGTAATATGTGAACCCTGTGTGTCAGGGCTGGAACCATCAAACTTCTAATTAAGTAATGGTAACTTATGCAGTTTGGAAACCCCTTTTTTTTGGTTGCGCCTTGTTATTGTGCGGTTGTGTGATGATTATTGGATTATTGTGTCGTTTGTTGGTTATCAAAAATGATCATTGATATCTTCTGGGCATAATTTTTTGGTTCTCTTTGGCATAACTGACACCTAACAATGGTTGTTGCATGTTGCTACAGATGGCACCTCAAACCCGTCGTCATGGGTCAACCAGTGGTGGTGGGAACGAGCATGAGGATGAGGAGTTACCGCCTCCTCCACCACGTACCCAGGAGCAGATGTTTGCTCAGTTCCTGGATACTCAGCAAGCTATTCTGCAGCAGATGGTTGCTAATAACAACAACAACAATCGCAACCAAGATGGGCGTCGTGGAAATGATGAAGACCAGTACAGTAACTACAAGGACTTCATGGACACTAAGCCTCCGGTATTCAAGCAGGCTGTTGAACCACTGGAAGCTGATGAGTGGCTGAACACTATTGAGCAGTCATTCTCTGTGCTGCGGTTGACTGAAACCATGAAGGCTAGCTTTGCTGCTATGTTGCTGCAAGGCCAAGCTGGAATATGGTGGGCCAATCGCAAGACTGCCTACCCTGTGGTTGCCGATATCACCTGGGAGCAGTTCACTAAGGATTTCAGGGGACATTTCATTCCAGCAGGCTTGATCAAGATGAAGGTGAATGAGTTCATGCAGCTTACTCAGGGTACCAAGACCCTCACTCAGTATCATCATGCCTTTAACAATCTGTGAAGGTATGCTCCGTGGATGGTGGATACTGATGAAAAGAAGATTGAAACTTTCAAGAGAGGCCTTAGTACCAAGCTCATGAAGACTTTGGCGAACAACGCTCGTACAACTTTCAACGAGTTTATCAGTGAAGCTTATATCCAAGAGAAACAGAACAACTTGCACACTGCTTCCAAGGGAGGCAAGAGGCCCTTTGAAGGAGGCTCTTCTCAGCCAAGGGCTCCGACAGCTAGTCGCGCGATGGCAAATCGCCCTGCTTATTGTCCGGCTGTTCCTGGAGCAAAATTCAGACCTCCTCCCAAGAAGCAGCAGCCAGCACCACAACGCTACAAGAAAGGTTACACAGTGCCTTTGAACAAGAACAATGCTCCTCCAGGCAATGCCATTCCAGTGAGGACCAATCAAGGCCTAGGGCCATGCTTTAATTGCGGTCAACAGGGGCATCTTGCTCGCTATTGCCCTCATCCAAAGCAGGCTCGAGTGCATCACACTACTATTGAAGAAATTCCAGAACGTGAACCAGTCACTGCGGGTATGTTTTCAGTTAATCGGCACCCTGCTATCGGTTTGTTCGACTCAGGATCGTCGCATTCTTTTGTGAGTCAAGCATTTGCACAAAAGCATGCCTTTCAAATCGTTGATTTGGGATGTAATTTCCGGATAACCTCAGCTGGGGCTGAAATATGCACATGTGAGGGTATCAAGCAAGCGAGTATTGAGATTAATGATAGGAGTTTTATCAGTCATCTCATTGTGTTGCCCGGGCTAGGTCTGGATGTGATTCTAGGAGTTAGTTGGATGAACAAATGGGGTGCGGTTTTGGACGTTGCTAACCGAACTTTGATGTTGAAGGCGCCCCAGGATGGGGGTACTTTTCAAGTTTCCTTACCTCGAAGACGGGATCTTTTTAATCTCTCTTTCACTGTTGAGGGCAAGACCATCCAAGATATTCCGGTAGTGTGTGAGTTTCCTGATGTCTTTCCTGATGATCTACCTGGACTTCCTCCTGACCGGGATGTGGAGTTTGCAATAGAACTTATCCCCGGTACGGCACCTATTTCTCGAAGGCCGTATAGAATGCCTCCTCATGAGTTAGCTGAACTCAAGAAACAACTCCAGGAGTTATTGGACAAAGGGTTTATTCGCCCTAGTTCTTCTCCGTGGGGCTGTCCTGCAATCTTTGTTAAGAAGAAGGATGAAACTTTGCGTATGTGTGTAGACTACAAGCCACTTAATTCTGTGACAATCAAGAACAAGTATCCTTTACCTCGTATTGATATCTTGTTTGATCAATTATCCAAGGCTAAGGTTTTCTCCAAGATTGATTTGAGATCTAGGTATCATCAAATTAAGATCAGACCACAAGATATTCCCAAGACAGCTTTCTCCACTCGGTATGGATTGTATGAGTATTTGGTTATGTCTTTTGGATTAACCAATGCTCCTGCACATTTCATGTATCTAATGAATTCGGTATTCATGCCTGAGTTGGATAAGTTCGTGGTAGTCTTTATTGATGATATTCTGGTGTACTCTGAAAACATGGAGAATCATGCTGAACACTTGAGGATAGTCTTGACTAGACTCAGGGAGCATAAGCTGTATGCTAAGTTCAGCAAGTGTGAGTTTTGGTTGACTAAAGTGCCTTTTCTGGGCCATATCTTATCTGCTGAAGGTATTTCTATAGATCCGTCGAAAGTTCAGCAGGTGTTGGATTGGCAGTCACCTACCAATGTGTCTGAGGTTCGTAGCTTTCTAGGATTAGCTGGGTATTATCACCGCTTTATCCAAGATTTCTCTAAGATAGCTAAGCCTATGACCAAGTTGTTGCATAAAGATACCAAGTTTGTGTGGAGTGAGGAGTGTGAAACAGCTTTTCGCACCTTGCGAACGTTGTTGACCACTGCTCCAGTTCTTGCAAAACCTGATATAAAAGCCTTTTGATGTGTACTGCGATGCTTGTGGCACTGGGTTAGGATGTGTTCTCATGCAAGAAGGCCGAGTCATTGCTTATGCCTCGCGTCAATTGAGAAAACATGAGCAAAACTATCCTACTCATGATTTGGAACTTGCCGCTGTGGTTCATGCATTGAAGATTTGGCGCCACTATTTGATGGGTCACAAATGTCATATCTATTCCGATCACAAGAGTCTCAAGTACATTTTCACTCAACCTGAGTTGAACATGAGGCAAAGGAGGTGGTTGGAGTTGATCAAAGACTATGATCTCGAAGTACACTATCATCCGGGCAAGGCTAATGTCGTAGCCGATGCTCTGAGCCGAAAGCCTCATTGCAATGTATTGCAGCCTTTGCTAGCAGACGGATTCAATCTTATGCACCCGGTGGTGTTGAATAATATTACTCTCAGTTGTACTTTGGAAAGCAAGATTATTGAAGGTCACAAAACAGATTCGGGCATATATCATATCAAGAGAAAGATGAAAGAACAAGAAATACTTCATTTCCGAGTAGATGAAAAAGGTATATTGTGGTTCAAGGATCGCTTGGTAGTACCAAAAGACCGCGAGTTGAGAAATCAGATTATGGACGAGGCTCATTTGTCCAAGTTGTCTATCCATCCTGGTAGTAGTAAGATGTACCAAGACTTGAAACCTAGGTTCTGGTGGACCAAAATGAAGAAGGAAATTGCGGCTTATGTGGCCAGGTGTGACACCTGTTGTCGCGTGAAAGCTATTCATCTTAAGCCAGCAGGTCTAATGCAACCTTTACCAGTTCTAGGTTGGAAATGGGATGAGATAACCATGGATTTCATATCTGGGTTACCTCTAACGCAAAAAGGCCATGATTCTATTTGGGTGATTGTAGATCGATTGACTAAGATTGCACATTTCTTACCAGTTCGAACTACAGATCGTCCTCATCAGTTGGCACAGCTCTACTTTGCTCAAATACTTCGGTTACATGGTGTGCCGAGGACGATAGTTTTCGACAGAGGCCCGCAATTTATTGCACGCTTCTGGGAGTATCTACACAAGTGTTTGGGAACCAATTTGGTTCGCAGCTCAGCTTATCATCCTCAAACTTCTGGTCAGACCGAAAGGGTAAACCAAATTCTCGAAGATATGTTGAGAGCCTGTGTTTTATCGTCTAAAGGTTCGTCGGAAGAATGGTTACCTTTGGCCGAGTTCTCATACAACAATAGCTATCAAGAGAGTATTCAAATGGCTCCTTTTGAAGCTTTGTATGGGCGCAAATGTAGAACTCCTCTCAATTGGTTTGAATCAGGCGAAAGGAGGTACTACGGCATTGACTTTGTGAAAGAGGCCGAAGAGAGAGTGCATACCATTCAAACACATATTGTAACACCTCTGGTGTTACGGTTAATTAAAACCTGCCATGTCATCATCATTGCATGTAAATCATCCTGCATAAACTCATTTTACTATGCATTAACAAAACTGATTTTATTTCAACATGTGATTATGCATAAGTGCTTGAGAGTGATTTATTATGTAAATGTTTGGGTTGTATGCAATTATCTAGACTAAATTGGGAAATAAAAAGAAAAACAATTATAAACCCTAAAGCGGACCCGAAACCCTAAATAAAAAACTAAATAGAATTAGGTGTTGGGTCTTAAACAAAAGTTGCAAATCTTTAAAAGTTGAGCAACTTCTATTTTGGGAAATTTTGAAGTTATTAAAAATAATTTCAAATAAAATCTTAAATTAGGTTTTAAAGTTTAAACTTGAAATACAAATTCAAAAACTAGTAGGAATATGATGATGGTATTTTAATTAAAGTTTTAGCACTTTCAAAATGGAACAACTTTCATGTTTGGAGATTTTAAAGTTTACCAGTGGAAATTCAAATTAAAACCCAATTAGTGTTTGTTTACTCAAATTTAAAATGCCATTCCAAAAACTATCAAGAATTTGGACAAACTCCTTTAATGAAAGTTGTAAGGCTTTTTCAGTTAAACAACTTTTACATTTGGGAATTTTGAACTTATGCATTGATATTTTAAATTATACCCTAATGAGTGTTTTAGAATTTAAATTTGAAATGCTATTTTAAAAACTATGAAGAATCTGACAAAACCCATTTAGTGAGAGTTGTGGGTCTTGTCAAATACAACCACTTTTATATTTGTAGATTTTCATCTTATTGAGAAAAATATTGAGAATTTGATTGAAATTGAAATAAAGTTCAAATTGCACTTCTACCCCCTTTTGATTTACTCAAAATCCTTTCACAATTTGAAAAGGGTCCAAAAACCAAAGTTGTTCAACACAAAATTTTATAGAACTCTTATTAAGGGCATTTCTCGAGTTACTACAGGAAATCAGGAGTAATTTGAAAAAAAAGGAAAAGGGAGCTATAGGACACGCTACAGTAGACTCATCTCCTCTGTCCGGTTGCAGGGGGGGTCCGGCCGAGCCCGCCGCGTGCCGGCGCCGTCCGGGGCCGGCCGGCTGGTTGTCGTCATCGGAGTCGAGTCCGTGGGGGGGTCCCGGACACCCTGCACTCGTCATTCCGCCACATATATAGCCCCGACACCATCGTTTCCCACTCTCCTCTCCATTGCCGCCGCCGTAGAGCTTCGGTTCATCGGCAAATTCGTCGTGCACAGGCCATATTCACCCTCTCCATCTTCCTTGATCATAGTTTAGCAATTTGCGAATCTATTGAGCCCACCCGCGCACCCTATCATCACCGGAATCGCACTGCACGCCGTCGTCTTCTTCACGGCCGGCAGACACGCCGCCGTCCTCGGTTCGTCCTGACCGGAGCAACTCGGTGGATTTTTCCTCTTCCAATCTTGTGTTCTAGGTTCGTTTGAGTGTTGTGAACTTCACTGGCTAGACGGTTTTGCGAGCTATGTACAGAGGCCGCCGGGACAGAGCCCATGCCGCCGGGGCGAGCCGTCGCAGGCACGGTCAACATCAACGAGCCACCTCCGCACATCCTCCGCCCCTGTTTGCTCGAGCATCGAGTCTCGGTGAGTCTAGGAGACCTTCCCTGTGCCCTAGATCGAGTCCTACCGCACCCTAGTCGCCGGAACGCCGCTCGCCGGCGAGCAACCGCCACCTGTCCGCCATGGGCGCGACTGAGCTCGCTGCGGACTCCTATCTATTCATCTGAACTCGTAGCGGGGTCGCCCTTTTGTGGGGTGCACTCTGGTGCCTTCACCCTCACCGGAGGGCCGGCGGTGGTGAGCCACCACGGCGAGCCGCCGCGCGCACGAGCTCGACCGTCCGGCTTGTGTGCGGGAAAGGGAGAAGGAGAAAGAGCTGACGATGGGGGCCCACCCGTCAGTGGGACCAAGAGAGGGAGAGCCTACCTGGGCTTAGCTGGGCCGGTCCAGTTGGGTCGGGTTAGAGCGGTGAGAGGAGAGGGAGAGAATAGGCCGGTTGGGCCGGTCGCCCTTCGTGGGCCGCCTCGGGCCGAAAGGCACTTTTCATTTTCTGATGAATAGAATTCGTTTTCCATTTTCTGAGAATATGAATGGTAATGCATTTTGTCATTTTTGTAAGAATAAATCTATTGTCCTAAAAATCATGAGAAATCTTGAGGGTTCTCTCTGTGAAATGTAGTATTTAATAAAAATATTAAATAATGAATTTGCACAATTTCTATGGGAACTAAAAATCTGCCTTTTAATTAATAAATGCAACTTTGATGAATTTTAATGAATTCTATGATGATTCAAAATTCCTAAAAATTACTTTGGTGCTATCTTAGGGTAAGATCTAGCTGTAGGAAAACTTTAAGCTCAAATGGAAGTAATTTAATTATTTCTTATTGAATTATGTGATTAATCGATTAATTAAGGAAAGGTTATTAAAATTAAATTTTAATGATTGATTAACCTGTGAGGGTTTGATTAAACACCTTGAAGTACGTGAACCTCTGCTGTTCTAAGTTTTGATGATCATTTACTTTGTAAGCATAAAAGGGATTACTTTATGTTGTACTTAAATGCTGAAACAAAAATCCTAATTGATAAATTGATTAATGAAATGAGTAGAAACCTAATTTACTTAGGTGTGGAGTGACTTTTGGATTGTGTGACCTTGGGTCAACCACCCTAACGACCCTGGGTACTTTTGAATTCCTCGTGGCTAGAATTAGTACTAGTTTTAAAGCTATGAAGCGGCTTTCTACGTCTATTAAACATGAATTCAAAGTAATAATCGATGGTTGTTAGGTTAGTTGGCTTGCAACTTTATCGTGAAGAAAAGTTGTACTCAACGTTCAAATTAACTTTATTTTCTATTGGTCCATGATTTTGTGCATTTTATGCATCATGGCATACATATCATCATGTTAAGCATTACATTATTATTTCGTGTAGTGAACGCACGGTGATTATTATCGGAAGCAAGTCCCGAGTAAAGTTTTCACTCGGTGGGCATGGATCTTCTCGGTGATTGACTTCAGGGTTCTGTCTACTTCAAGCAACAGGCAAGCCCCGGTGCATTTGCCCCTCCTTGTTATTTAAAAATATTTATCACTTGAGTTAATCTACTGCATTAGGTTAATAGGAGTTGAGTGATAACCTATTGATGCATTACCTTTCCTTGACCACATATTATACCTGAGAACCTGATTTATTTAAAAGTATTGAAAAATGCTTAGTCATGCTTAATGATAGGGTTGCAAAAATGCTATTTTGAAAACTGTGATGATATGAAACGAATGAATCAGTTTATGGGATTGGTATTGTCCTCGTTTGGTGATGGTGTACTTGGCCAGTCCATTAACATCAACGTGGATGGGTTTTCCGTTTGGTTGACCATCTGTTTGGGTCAGAGTCCCAACGATCCTCGCCATCGGAAAAGGGATGCGAAAACCGGGTGGTCACCAGTGTACTTGGGTTAGAGTCCCAATGCATGGTGTCCAACGGAAAAATATTTAGGGACCATTCGTTGTCGGCCTGCTGTGATCATGACTTTGCAACTAGCCACATACTACGGAAAGCCTCTGACTCCGGTGGCTCTACTGCTGGAACCGACAACCATGCACTGGGAGTGGAGAGATGGCGAGAGTAGCGTGTACCCTCGTGGTCGGCGTGCCTGGAGACTAGAGGGGTACTGTGCTCTCGGGTGGCGCAGGACCGGTTCCGGGGTATGAAAAGCCGTGGTAGGCGGGGTTGGCATATGCAAGCTTAAGTGCTACATATGCAGTGTGGATAGGGATCCCCAGCTGGGCACTTCTGGATTCGAATCGACGTTGCTCCTCGGTTAATGGAGACATGATCCTCACACTTACAGCGAAGAGTGGTTCGGAACTAGAATGTTTTTGAATGGATGAAGTAAATGAAAGAATGTTGATATATGAGAAGGAACTTGGAGATATGGTTAATGATTAATAATATTATTGAGATAAAATACTGAAAATAGGATTAGTATTGCTTTTCTACAAAATCCTTTGACTCTTGCTAAGCCTTACCTTGACTCCCCTCAGCCTGCATTCCTGAGTCTAATTTTACACCTTTAGTCGGGTAAGTCTTGTGGAGTACCCCATGTACTCAGGGTTGTTAACCCCTGTTGCAGGTAAGTTGAGTAAACAGTTCTACGAAGGATCGTGCCGGTCATTGGATCGTACATGGATGAAGATGTGTATATAATGAAACCCTTGGGCAGGGTGTTTAGTTGTATACAGCTACTCCACTGCGAAACTCTGGTTTGGGATAATGTAATTGTAACCTATGTTTAAGTAATACTTCCGCACTCTTTACTCTGATTCAAATTATTTGTGTAAACTGTTGTAATACTTGCAAGGTCTTACAATGAGATCCTCGGGGAAATTGGGGTTTCCTATGAGACCCGACGGGCCACCTAAGTCAAAGGGAACTCGTGCAGACTAGTCAAAGGTCCTTAAGGACGATGACAGGGCACGTGGGCCCTATGATTAAGGCGGTTTTGTCACAAGTGGTATCAGAGCATTTCATTGTAAAGTACTTGCAGTATTACTTTACAAAAAACTTCAAAAGGATTTCGAATGAATAAAATTGATGGGGGTAGTTTGGTCCGAGTTGTTTCCGAACTTTCCTCATTCATTCTATAGCATCTTTCCTCGATTACTTCTATAGATCTATAGTTAGGTTTTGAGCTTAGTGGTGGATTAGCACCTTAAGTATGCCCTATGTTTGAAAACGTTGAGTGCATGTCACTCTAATAATTAATTTAATCAGTATATTACGTATATGTCAGGGTATCCTGGCTTGCGTTGGAACGCTCATGCATCATGACATTACAACTATTAGTAATACCCCCGATTTGAATTAAATTTCTACTTTCTAAAATAAAACCTGTTTCCAAATATATATTTTGTTAAAAACAAATTTTTACCTTTCTTTTCAATAGATGGATCCGCAAGACCCTACCACTGGAATCGACGAATGCCTGGCTACGCTCGGAACTCCTACGGTGTTGTGGCAGTTACTACAGGAAGTAGGCTACTCGGAACCACCAAAGTATCGTTGGTCCCGTACTGTTGTTCTTGGTCGGCCGTGGTACGGAGTGTCACTTCGAATCCTAGCTCGTACCACTGCTCCATTTTGGCCAGCCTTGGAAGCACAGGCAGAAGGTATGAGTCCTTGGGAAGGAGCTCAGGCTACAGCGTTGGAAGTCCTGAGAAAGATCTGCTTCAGGTGTCAGAAAGAAGTCGGAGTTTCTACTCTGAGAATGTTTCCGTCAGAAGCCCCAGGGAATTGGGATGGTCTTCAACGACAAGCTAAGCAATTAGAAGAAAATTCAGATCAACAGGATCCCATATTGGTAGCCACTACTCGAGCTATGCTAGCCGTCCTTAACCTCCATCTGGCCCGTGAGCAAGGACGCGAGGAGTGGCAGGAACTTTACGCTGAATGTTATGAAGCACTCAAGAGTACAGAACTCAAGAAGAAGAAGGCCAATAAGAAAGCCTTAAAGTGGCAAGAGGCTGCTCAGATCAGTGATGTGGAAAAAATCGGTTTAGACGTCCAGGTGGAAGCACTCGAAGCACAGTGACAAGCAGACCAGCACCGCATAGAAGAACTGGAGAGTCTGGTGGATAGTCTTCACCTTCAGACAGGACTTCTCATCTAGCAGCGCGAAGAAGCTCATTCTTATGCCGTAATGGCAAGAGAAGGTCTTAGAGAGACCGTTGGATATCTGCAGCATCAGGATGCGATGTTTTGGGGCCTACATAATACCTATCAGCAACAACTTCAGGCAGCCCATCAGAACATTGCCGATCTGCAACGAGAAGTGCAAATGCTCCATGCCATGAACGATCCAATTCCAGATCTAGAGGTTCCAGCACCTGACCATCAGGAAGAGTCTGGTTCAGCAGAGAATGCCGATGAAGAGTTGGAGGAAGAACCAAGTGACTCGGAGTCAGAAGTAGTGAGTGGTCGAGTCGAGTAGTTTATGAAGCTAAATAGTCTCCTAGACCCAGTGTCAGATCAGATTAAGTCTGAGATTAAGTGTCCTTGTAATCCAAAGCCCTGTGTCAGTAAGGAACTGGTGTAATGGTAGTTCCATAAGTTGGAGTAAGTCGACCTAAACTAGTAGTCAAGGTGAACTAATGTGTAAACCTCGGAGAATCCTATGTCATCGGCCAGATCATTTCATACTTAAGCTTATGAGTGTTAGGTATTCAACAGTTGGTAAATTTTGTCATAGGACTAGGTTTTGCAATCACCGCTAAACGTCGCTCCATAAGTTTCTAGTCCTTGGGAAACTTCTGGATGCACTCATTCACTATTCCAACTCGACACAAAACTTTGGCTAATCCTTGATTTATTAAATCCACTCATGTAAAATTTTTATCTTCTCCTTTCAAAACGCTGCTATTTCCTTTGAAAGCTATTGTAATTGTAGTCTATGGGATATCGTGCTCCAAGACTGTGACACAGCGTCGAAATCTGGGGTCTCCTATGGATCACGACCATGGGAAATTACTGCCGGACGCTCGCTGTTGTCAAGGTTGATGGTCATGATCCTAGCCTGCAATTAATGTGCTTTCACTCCTTTTCCAAATATCTTTTACAAGAATTCGTATCCATATTTCTTCATGAGTTTCAAAATCCTTTTGCTCTTTATAACTATATCAAAACTCACTTTGAGAATCCACATCTGATCTCTCTGAATTCTTAAGATTCTTTGTCTTTGCAATCATCTTAATTTCATCTGATAGAATAACAGGAACCAATTTGGAAATGATACCTAAGATCCAATCACTTGGAAGTGGTATCTGTGATCCGCTGAGGATTCCATGTTGTTTTATCGATTCTTGGTTATTTAAATATCTTGACATCTATTTTGAAAATTCACTCCGACGAAAACTTTATGATGCACCTTAATTCGCCTACAGACTCAGGATGAAAACCTAGCACTAGACCATGACTTTTATCTGCATACGTGTTATGCCTTGATCCGACACGTATCTCTTATTTAAATCCAACATGTTATTCCAAAATCATTATGGTTGTGCCTATAGTGCTGTCATGACCTGTGACCATGGTGTCGCGTCGAAACCTAGAGTCTCTCACTTGCCATGGCCACGCCGAGATTCTGCTAGGCACGCGCAGGTATCGAGGTCCAGGGCTGTGACATATTATAGTTTCGCAACCAATAAAGTTTCCTTGTCTGCACTGTATGTAGAAACAAATTCATCTTGCTATGATGTAACATGATCTGCGGCTGCGATACAATATAGCAACCTGGGATCTCCTGTGGCTCACAATCACATGAGATTCTGATGGGTATATGCTCGTATCAAGGTCTGTAGTCATTGTACATCATAGATACAGTCGATATATTTTTCTCTTTTTACCGAGGTTACTTTAATTGTATTCTATGATGGTATCTCGAACCGTGACTATGGTGCCGTGTCAAAACTTGGAATCTTCTGTGAACTGCAGTCACATAAGACCTTACCAGGGTACGCACTGGTGTCGTAGTCGGTACTCCTGAATCATCGTAGCTCGCAATTAATGTGCCCTCACTCTCCTTGAAACCCACCCTTAAAAGATATTCCTCGCAAGGGTTGTATTTCGAAGAAATAAGGTTTCAAGTTTTAGTGTTGAGAAACAAATGATTAGGTCAAATAAGAATCTTCCTCATAACAGGTAGTAAGAGAAGTGTGGACTAGTAGCTTATCAACTCAAGTGTCTGAACACTTGTCAGCTGCATAGGCTGTATTTCATGTGACACCACTCGAGAAGTAACTTCAAGTGTCAAATCGGGTTATTGACTTGGTAGGAGTGGAATTGAACTAGATCTGACGCACTCCGGATACTCAGCGTGGGTCATAAGCTAATAAGAGATCGTGTTACTCAAAGGACTTCAACAGGATGAAGCACAAGTATGTTGGAATCAGTCTTCAGGAGAAAAAGCTACCCGAGAGATCAGAGAATTTCTCACCTAAAAACATTCTTAAGTTCTTAGCTCACCTTTAAAAATAATTTACCCCTTTCAAGTCCTACAAAATGTAAGATCCCTACTTGCTCTACAGTCAAGATTAAAAAAAAATGTTTAATTGACTCTTTTCCATTACTTAACCTAAGGCTCTAGCCGCTTCTTAAATCTCGGGACGAGATTTCTTTTAGGGGGGAAGGCTGTAACACCTCTGGTGTTACGGTTAATTAAAACCTGCCATGTCATCATCATTGCATGTAAATCATCCTGCATAAACTCATTTTACTATGCATTAACAAAACTGATTTTATTTCAACATGTGATTATGCATAAGTGCTTGAGAGTGATTTATTATGTAAATGTTTGGGTTGTATGCAATTATCTAGATTAAATTGGGAAATAAAAAGAAAAACAATTATAAACCCTAAAGCGGACCCGAAACCCTAAATCAAAAACTAAATAGAATTAGGTGTTGGGTCTTAAACAAAAGTTGCAAATCTTTAAAAGTTGAGCAACTTCTATTTTGGGAAATTTTGAAGTTATTAAAAATAAATTCAAATAAAATCTTAAATTAGGTTTTAAAGTTTAAACTTGAAATACAAATTCAAAAACTAGTAGGAATATGATGATGATATTTTAATTAAAGTTTTAGCACTTTCAAAATGGAACAACTTTCATGTTTGGAGATTTTAAAGTTTACAAGTGGAAATTCAAATTAAAACCCAATTAGTGTTTGTTTATTCAAATTTAAAATGCCATTCCAAAAACTATCAAGAATTTGGACAAACTCCTTTAATGAAAGTTGTAAGTCTTTTTCAGTTAAACAACTTTTACATTTGGGAATTTTGAACTTACGCATTGATATTTTAAATTATACCCTAATGAGTGTTTTAGAATTTAAATTTGAAATGCTATTTTAAAAACTATGAAGAATCTGACAAAACCCATTTAGTGAGAGTTGTGGGTCTTGTCAAATACAACCACTTTTATATTTGTAGATTTTCATCTTATTGAGAAAAATATTGAGAATTTGATTGAAATTGAAATAAAGTTCAAATTGCACTTCTACCCCCTTTTGATTTACTCAAAATCCTTTCACAATTTGAAAAGGGTCCAAAAACCAAAGTTGTTCAACACAAAATTTTATAGAACTCTTATTAAGGGCATTTCTCGATTTATTACAGGAAATCAGGAGTAATTTGAAAAAAAAGGAAAAGGGAGCTATAGGACACGCTACAGTAGACTCATCTCCTCTGTCCGGTTGCAGGGGGGGTCCGGCCGAGCCCGCCGCGTGCCGGCGCCGTCCGGGGCCGGCCGGCTGGTTGTCGTCATCGGAGTCGAGTCCGTGGGGGGGGTCCCGGACACCCTGCACTCGTCATTCCGCCACATATATAGCCCCGACACCATCGTTTCCCACTCTCCTCTCCATTGCCGCCGCCGTAGAGCTTCGGTTCATCGGCAAATTCGTCGTGCACAGGCCATATTCACCCTCTCCATCTTCCTTGATCATAGTTTAGCTCTTTGCGAATCTATTGAGCCCACCCGCGCACCCTATCATCACCGGAATCGCACTGCACGCCGTCGTCTTCTTCGCGGCCGGCAGACACGCCGCCGTCCTCGGTTCGTCCTGACCGGAGCAACTCGGTGGATTTTTCCTCTTCCAATCTTGTGTTCTAGGTTCGTTTGAGTGTTGTGAACTTCACTGGCTAGACGGTTTTGCGAGCTATGTACAGAGGCCGCCGGGACAGAGCCCATGCCGCCGGGGCGAGCCGTCGCAGGCACGGTCAACATCAACGAGCCACCTCCGCACATCCTCCGCCCCTGTTTGCTCGAGCATCGAGTCTCGGTGAGTCTAGGAGACCTTCCCTGTGCCCTAGATCGAGTCCTACCGCACCCTAGTCGCCGGAACGCCGCTCGCCGGCGAGCAACCGCCACCTGTCCGCCATGGGCGCGACTGAGCTCGCTGCGGACTCCTATCTATTCATCTGAACTCGTAGCGGGGTCGCCCTTTTGTGGGGTGCACTCTGGTGCCTTCACCCTCACCGGAGGGCCGGCGGTGGTGAGCCACCACGGCGAGCCGCCGCGCGCACGAGCTCGACCGTCCGGCTTGTGTGCGGGAAAGGGAGAAGGAGAAAGAGCTGACGATGGGGGCCCACCCGTCAGTGGGACCAAGAGAGGGAGAGCCTACCTGGGCTTAGCTGGGCCGGTCCAGTTGGGTCGGGTTAGAGCGGTGAGAGGAGAGGGAGAGAATAGGCCGGTTGGGCCGGTCGCCCTTCGTGGGCCGCCTCGGGCCGAAAGGCACTTTTCATTTTCTGATGAATAGAATTCGTTTTCCATTTTCTGAGAATATGAATGGTAATGCATTTTGTCATTTTTGTAAGAATAAATCTATTGTCCTAAAAATCATGAGAAATCTTGAGGGTTCTCTCTGTGAAATGTAGTATTTAATAAAAATATTAAATAATGAATTTGCACAATTTCTATGGGAACTAAAAATCTGCCTTTTAATTAATAAATGCAACTTTGATGAATTTTAATGAATTCTATGATGATTCAAAATTCCTAAAAATTACTTTGGTGCTATCTTAGGGTAAGATCTAGCTGTAGGAAAACTTTAAGCTCAAATGGAAGTAATTTAATTATTTCTTATTGAATTATGTGATTAATCGATTAATTAAGGAAAGGTTATTAAAATTAAATTTTAATGATTGATTAACCTGTGAGGGTTTGATTAAACACCTTGAAGTACGTGAACCTCTGCTGTTCTAAGTTTTGATGATCATTTACTTTGTAAGCATAAAAGGGATTACTTTATGTTGTACTTAAATGCTGAAACAAAAATCCTAATTGATAAATTGATTAATGAAATGAGTAGAAACCTAATTTACTTAGGTGTGGAGTGACTTTTGGATTGTGTGACCTTGGGTCAACCACCCTAACGACCCTGGGTACTTTTGAATTCCTCGTGGCTAGAATTAGTACTAGTTTTAAAGCTATGAAGCGGCTTTCTACGTCTATTAAACATGAATTCAAAGTAATAATCGATGGTTGTTAGGTTAGTTGGCTTGCAACTTTATCGTGAAGAAAAGTTGTACTCAACGTTCAAATTAACTTTATTTTCTATTGGTCCATGATTTTGTGCATTTTATGCATCATGGCATACATATCATCATGTTAAGCATTACATTATTATTTCGTGTAGTGAACGCACGGTGATTATTATCGGAAGCAAGTCCCGAGTAAAGTTTTCACTCGGTGGGCATGGATCTTCTCGGTGATTGACTTCAGGGTTCTGTCTACTTCAAGCAACAGGCAAGCCCCGGTGCATTTGTCCCCTCCTTGTTATTTAAAAATATTTATCACTTGAGTTAATCTACTGCATTAGGTTAATAGGAGTTGAGTGATAACCTATTGATGCATTACCTTTCCTTGACCACATATTATACCTGAGAACCTGATTTATTTAAAAGTATTGAAAAATGCTTAGTCATGCTTAATGATAGGGTTGCAAAAATGCTATTTTGAAAACTGTGATGATATGAAACGAATGAATCAGTTTATGGGATTGGTATTGTCCTCGTTTGGTGATGGTGTACTTGGCCAGTCCATTAACATCAACGTGGATGGGTTTTCCGTTTGGTTGACCATCTGTTTGGGTCAGAGTCCCAACGATCCTCGCCATCGGAAAAGGGATGCGAAAACCGGGTGGTCACCAGTGTACTTGGGTTAGAGTCCCAATGCATGGTGTCCAACGGAAAAATATTTAGGGACCATTCGTTGTCGGCCTGCTGTGATCATGACTTTGCAACTAGCCACATACTACGGAAAGCCTCTGACTCCGGTGGCTCTACTGCTGGAACCGACAACCACGCACTGGGAGTGGAGAGATGGCGAGAGTAGCGTGTACCCTCGTGGCCGGCGTGCCTGGAGACTAGAGGGGTACTGTGCTCTCGGGTGGCGCAGGACTTGTTCCGAGGTATGAAAAGCCGTGGTAGGCGGGGTTGGCATATGCAAGCTTAAGTGCTACATATGCAGTGTGGATAGGGATCCCCAGCTGGGCACTTCTGGATTCGAATCGACGTTGCTCCTCGGTTAATGGAGACATGATCCTCACACTTACAGCGAAGAGTGGTTCGGAACTAGAATGTTTTTGAATGGATGAAGTAAATGAAAGAATGTTGATATATGAGAAGGAACTTGGAGATATGGTTAATGATTAATAATATTATTGAGATAAAATACTGAAAATAGGATTAGTATTGCTTTTCTGCAAAATCCTTTGACTCTTGCTAAGCCTTACCTTGACTCCCCTCAGCCTGCATTCCTGAGTCTAATTTTACACCTTTAGTCGGGTAAGTCTTGTGGAGTACCCCATGTACTCAGGGTTGTTAACCCCTGTTGCAGGTAAGTTGAGTAAACAGTTCTACGAAGGATCGTGCCGGTCATTGGATCGTACATGGATGAAGATGTGTATATAATGAAACCCTTGGGCAGGGTGTTTAGTTGTATACAGCTACTCCACTGCGAAACTCTGGTTTGGGATAATGTAATTGTAACCTATGTTTAAGTAATACTTCCGCACTCTTTACTCTGATTCAAATTATTTGTGTAAACTGTTGTAATACTTGCAAGGTCTTACAATGAGATCCTCGGGGAAATTGGGGTTTCCTATGAGACCCGACGGGCCACCTAAGTCAAAGGGAACTCGTGCAGACTAGTCAAAGGTCCTTAAGGACGATGACGGGGCACGTGGGCCCTATGATTAAGGCGGTTCTGTCACACATATCAAGGCCGCTCAGACTCGTCAAAAGAGTTGTGCGGACAAGCGAAGAAGGCCATTGGAATTTGAAGTTGGTGACTATGTATACTTGAGGGTGTCACCTATGAAAGGCGTACAACGCTTCGGAGTGAAACGGAAGTTAGCTCCAAGGTTTGTAGGTCCTTTTCAAATTCTGGAAAGAAGTGGAAAAGTAGCATACAAGTTACGGTTGCCACCACACATGTCCACTATCTTCAATGTGTTTCATGTATCCCAACTCAAGAAATGCTTACGGGTACCGGAAGAACAAGTGGATCTTGGCGATATCAAGTTGAAATCAGATTTGACCTATGAAGAAAGGCCTGTGGAAGTAATAGATTACAAGGAAAGAGTCACCCGTAGCCGAGCGATTAAGTTCTACAAGGTGGTGTGGAACAACCAAAGTCATTGGGATGCGACTTGGGAGCGAGTAGATTATCTCAAGGAAGTCTATCCTTCTTTCTATAAACAATGGTAATTAACTCTAATCTCGAGGACGAGATTCTTTTAAGGGGGGAAGGGCTGTAACACCCTAGTGTTAGTTACTATTTTCACACTTGCATTTGCATGTCATCAAGCATAGATCATCATATTTCATGCATCATTGTCATTGCATTTGAATTGGTTTCCTTTAATTGCTATATGTTTGTTTATATGTCCATAACATGCTAGATGTGTTGACATGCAAATGTGATGCTTAATTACTATTCCAGATGCTCTAAACATGTTTGGGTTAACATTTGGAACAATGTTCATGTTGGTGAAATCCCCAAAATACCCCTCTAGCTCATAGTTGACTAGAGAGCCCTCTAAAAGCTATTCTGTTTGACCAAACAAGAAGGGCATTTTAGAGATTTTGAATGTCAGTGCACCCTTAATCAAAGTTGTGTAGAATTTTATAAGCAACAAACTTTATTTTTGGGTCAACTCATGAAAATGGGTGGAAGGTGGTCAAAAAGTTGAATTAGTGCAGATTTGGAGCTGTTTTGAGTTTTCAAAAATTTTTCTAAGTCTAAACTGGTTTTCAGTTTCGATGTACCCCTGTTCTTCGATCCATATCTCTCAATCCAGGCCGATCTAGAGTAAAATGTTCTAATATGGAATGGAGTACTCATGTAGCTCTTTGATCCATATTAGTGAAGTTCTCGCTGAAAGGCCCTAGATCGCGAGCTAGAGATCGATAAAAATCAAGTTTCAGTCGGTTTCGTGAAACTGAATCAGGCCGATGCAAATCGGCATTCAGCCAAACAGCTGGCAAACCGTCAGACGCCGCGCGCCATGTGGCGGCCGTACGCCGGCGTCGGGCCACGCCCGCCTGCCGTCGCTCTACAAAGGCGAAAAGGGGACTCCATCCTGTCTCCTGGCCGGCTCATTCGCTTTCTCCCTCGCTCTCGCCTCTCTGCTCTCCTCTTTCCCTTCCGCCGTCGCCATTGTCCGCCGCGCCGTCGCCGCGGTGAAATCCGCCGCCACCGAGCCGTCTCCAACCGCTCCATCTTCGCCATAGCTTCGCCTTGCTCTGCTCTTCATCCTCGACCCGTTGTCAGCCTCAGTCAAGCTAAGGTATAGCCGTAGCGAGCTTCTCGCCGCTGCTCGCAGCGTCGAGCACAATGCCGAGGCCGGCTTCCCTCTCTCTTGCTTGTCTGGGTGTCCTCGTGAGTCATAGATCTAGCCTAGGTCGTTGGCCGGGTCGATTTCGCCGTAGGTTCGCCGGAACCCGAGCTCGCCGTGAACCCGCTCGCCGCCGTGCCGCCATGCTTGTGCGGTCAGTGTGTTCCCGTGCACAATGGTTCGATTCGCCGTCCAAGTAGGTCCGCTAGGGTTCCAGTTTTGCGGAACGGAGCTTAGCCGCGCGAGTAACGGCCGGAATCGACCGGCGCAAGTTCGCCGGACCGCCGCCGTCCACCATTGCCGCCGTTGAGCTTGCTCCGGTGATAGTTAGACCTCGGGAGTTGGTTCGTTGGGTTCGTCTCGTCGTCAGGAGTCCGTTGGTGCTCGTGGTCTCGCCGGTCAGCGCCGGCGGCTCTGCCCCTCTCTCTGACGCGTGGGGTCGGGTTGATCCAGGGGCCCACGAGTCAGCCACTCTGGTGCGCCTCTGGTTCACTGAGCCGGGTGCACGTAGCAGTTTCAGTCGGTTTTGGATTTTAAAGATTTATAAAATGGATTTCCAGAAAATGTGTAAAATCTTCCAAAATTCATATCTGGAGCTAGGCGTGTCCAATTGGGGTGAAACAAATTTTGTTGTGTTTGTCTTTCTGAGGTCTCTCAAGGAAAAATATAAAATGTATTTTTGGAATAATTTTTTTGTGCAGTTATATTTAAATTGTTAATTGCTTGCAAACTTGATAAATGCATAAGTAATGGTAGGAATGTGCTAAAAATGTGATTCCACTTGAATTAATCTTGTTTAGGGAAGTAGAATCTATGAAAAATATGTTTGCTGGTGTTGCACTGTTATTTATATGATGTCTTGTACAATGTGCCTTTTATGCTTTAATCTTGCAAAAATCACCATGCTTAATGTGTTAAGGATATGGTCATGAATATTTTTCCTGAACCATGTTATGTTGGGAAGAAGCTAAGAAAAATGGGAAATCTGTTGTTTGATACTTTTCATGGGAAATCTGTTGTTCGATACTTTTCACTGTGTTAAGTATGTTCCATTGCTTAAAAGGCTGGTTGTTTGTTATTTTTGTGTAGACTGTTATACTTGTCTAAATGAGTTGAAATTTTAGGAATAGGCTAATCTGGAAATGCTTTATCTACTGTAATTTTTCTAGATTTTTCTGGGCACAGTAAATAGTAGGTCCAGTTGTAGGCTTGGGTTTGTTTAATTGTTTTTAAGCAAGTATCTTTTGGTCGGGAAGTGTTTTCATGCATTCTGTGATGCTCCCACATTGTCACTTGTTTAAACCAGTGAAGCTGATCCTAATTTGAGCTTATGGCAGCAAAGTCAATGTTTTGTTCATATGATGTTGCTCGTGCTTGTTACCTATAAGATGATTGTGGTAGGTTAGTTGATGCATGTTAATTATTAAGTGCAGGTTGTAGACCTCTTACCCGGGACGAGAAATTGTTCTATGCTTTGCTTAAGAAGGGTGAGTATGAGTTGGTTGTCTAGAGAAGAAATATGCACGTACTCAGTAAATGAGTGTGGATTGTTAAACTGATTGCATATCATGGGTTAATTTGTGCATCTCTATCTTGCATTTCATGTGCATTCTCAGTTCTCATATATGCATGTCATGCATACAGGATCGCCGGGAGGGGTGACGCTATTGCAGTTCGATCCACCGGAGGAGGGAGTTCCGCCGTAGATTGAGGTGCCAGAGATTCCCGAAGGCCAGGAGGAGGAGGTTGAACTTCCTGAGTGCCCTGATCACCAACCTACTAACTTTGTGAAAGGCAAGCCCCGGAGCATCCCTAAGTCTCCACCTACTCTTTTTACAAATGCATTGGTCTTTATTAAATCGTATGATTGTGCACTTAAGTATAGGAGTTGATATGATACCGTTGCTGCATTTATACCTTGTCCACTTATACTTGATCCTGAAGTTATTACTAGACAAGGGGTGGGTTCGATCTTATGCTTAGCCATGCTTAGACCGGTAGAAGTCGAGGGATTTCCTGTCCTTCGCGAGCATAGGTGGTTACTAATGATGAGGGGGTTGGATTCCACATGATGGACTATATGTGCCACCATGCCACAGTGTCTAATGAGAGAATCAAGGCTAGGTAGCGGGGAGCCGCATGACATGGTTGAGGTCATGCCGTCTTCGGTGCTGCTTGCGGCCGACTAGGACTGAGGCCACCAGACATCAGTTGAGATTGAAAGACGTCGTCACATAGCTGGCCGGATAAGTCGTTCCGACCGCGAAGCCGAGTATTTCTTTCTGAGCCGGGAATTGGGTGTGATAAGGCAGACATATTCTGGAGGTAGGAAGGATGTGCGGAGACACCATCTTACCAAGGGCAGGTCAGGGACCTGATGCATCCTGGAAGTGGGTTTGTCTCTGAGAATATGGACCCCTCCAAGCCCGCGATACATTATGACTCAGAAAGATTTAACGGTGACCCAAGAAGCCAGTGGCTCGGCTGACAGGGTTTGTGATTGGCATATTTGCCAGCTGGTACAATCGATTCGAATCGCCATCTCTCCTGGTTAGTGAGAAACTGAACTGATCTTCTGGTGAGGTAGAGGCTAATAACTGAACATAATGATTATGGTGAGATGAGGTTGATATCTGTGGATATTGGAAATCATATGGTTTTATTGACTGCTATAATATTCAGTGATTGCTTAGTATAGCTGCAAACATTAGCTTAAGTAGCTTAACTGAAATCGAAGCTTATCACAATTAAAATGAATAAGTTGAGGAACTACTGTAGTAATGCTTTTGATGCAAAAATGATGCTATCCTCTGAGCTCCAACAAATAAGCCTTGCATATCCTTGAGAGTCTTTTTATTTACTCCCTGTCGGGTAAGTCTAGCTGAGTACAATTGAGTACTCAGGGTTTTATTCCCATTGTTGCAGATGGTGTAGTCTATTATGCGTATTGCAAGAATTGCTTCACCCCCTGCGGGTGAAGAAGACTAGACCTGAGGGCAGGGTCATTATCCATCCTTAGTCATTGTAAGATTGCTGTGACATGGTCACATGTTGGTACTCGTATTTGAACTCTGTGGTGTAAAACTATGTTGACTTCCGCTACTACTGTATTTGTGTAAAAGACTATGTTGTACTCTGATGTTTAAATTCGGTTGCGAACTTATGTATCATGTGATCGGGTGTTGCTGAATGAATGATCCTTGGGGTATGAAAAGGTTTGAAATCCTTCGAGATTTCCGGACTACCGGGTTTATATTGGCTCAAGTGCGACTTGATTGCTATTAAAAATGCGATCGTTGTACTTGTGCTCGTATAAATTGGTCGGTTCTGTGACATAGGTGTCTTGGGAAAAGTGGAACCTCGTTTGGATGTGTTTCGATGCATTGTGAAACCAAGATGCAAGATAGGAGCACGGTTTGCTATGAACCTACCATAGGCACGAAAATTATTTGCTTTGCACTCCATGAAACACATAGGTGTCATGGGAGAAGTGGAACCTCATTTGGATGAGTTTGGATGCGTTGTGAAACCAAGGTGCAAGATAGGAGCATGGTAAGCTTCGAAACTGCTATTTGCTTTGCAATCCATGAAACTCATAGGTGCCATTGGAAAGTCATTTGAATGAGTTTGGATGCGTTGTGAAACCAAGATGCAAGATAGAAGCACGGTTTGCTTAGAACATACCATAGGCACGAAAACTATTTGCTTTGCACTCCATGAAAGACATAGGTGTCATAGGAGAAGTGGAACCTCGTATGGATGAGTTTGGATGCGTTGTAAATCCAAGAAGCAAGATAGGAGCACGGTTTGCTTCGAACCTACCATATGCATGAAAACTTTTTGCTTTGCACTCCATGAAACACATAGGTGTCATGGGAGAAGTGGAACCTCGTTTGGATGCGTTGTGAAACCAGGATGCAAGATTGGAGCACAGTTTGCTTCGAACCAACCAAAGGCATGAAAACCATGTGCTTTGCACTCCACGAAACACATAGGTGTCAACAGAGATGTTTATCCTCATTTGGATGAGTTTGGATGCATTGTGAAACCAAGATGCAAGATAGGAGCACCGTTTGCTTCGAACCTACCATTGGCATGAAAACGTTTTGCTTTGCACTCCTTGAAACTCATAGGTCTCATGGGAGAAGTGGAACCTTGTTTGGAAGCATTGTGAAACCAAGATGCAAGAGAGGAGCACGATTTGCTTCGAACCTACCATTGGCATGAAAACGTTTTGCCTTGCACTTCTTGAAACTCATTGGTCTCATGGGAGAAGTGGAACCTTGTTTGGATGCATTGTGAAACCAAGATGGAAGATAGGAGCACGATTTGCTTCGAACCTACCATAGGCACGAAAACTATTTGCTTTGCACTCCATGAAACTCGTAGGTGTCATGGGAAAAGTGGAACCTCGTTTGTATGTGTTTGGATGCATTGTGAAACCAAGATGCAATATAGGAGCATGGTTTGCTTCGAACCTACCATAGGCATGAAAACTATTTGCTTTGCACTCCATGAAACACATTGGTGTGATGGGAGAAGTGGAACCTCATTAGGATGAGTTTGGATGCGTTGTGAAACCAAGATGCAAGATAGGAGCAATATTTGCTTTGAAAACTATTTGGTTTGCACTCCATGAAACTCATAGGTGTCATGGGAAAAGTGGAACCTCGTTTGTATGTGTTTGGATGCATTGTGAAACAAAGATGCAAGGTAGGAGCACAGTTTGCTTCGAACCTACCATAGGCACGAAATCTATTTGCTTTGCCGTTCGTGAAACACATATGTGTCATGGGAGAAGTGGAACCTCGTTTGGATGAGTGTGGATGCGTTGTTAAACTAAGATGTAAGATAGGAGCACGGTTTGCTTCGAACCTACCGTAGGCACGAAAACTACTTGCTTTCCATTCCATGAAACACATAGGTGTGATGGGAGAAGTCGAACCTTGTTTGGATGCGTTGTGAAACCATTATGCAAAACAGGAGCACGATTTGTTTCGAACCTACCATAGGCACGAAAACTATTTGCTTTGCACTCCTTGAAACACATAGGTGTCAAAGGAGAAGTGAAACCTCGTTTGGATGAGTTTGGATGCGTTGTGAAACGAAGATGCAAGATAGGAGCATGGTTTGCTTCAAACCTACCATAGGCACGAAAACTATTTATTTTGCACTCCATGAAACACATAGGTGTCATTGGAGAAGTGGAACCTCATCTGGATGAGTTTGGATGTGTTGTGAAACCAAGATGAAAGATAGGAGCATGGTTTGCTTCAAACCTACCATAGGCACGAAAACTATTTGCTTTGCACTCCATGAAACATATAGGTGTCATGGGAGAAGTGGAACCTCGTTTGGATGAGTTTGGATGCGTTGTGAAACCAAGATGCATGATTGGAGCACGGTTTGCTTCGAACCTACCATTGGCACAAAAATTATTTGCTTTGCAGTCCATGGAACTCATAAGTGTCATGGGAGAAGTGGAACCTCGTTTAGATGAGTATGGATGCGTTGTTAAACCGAGATGCAAGATAGGAGCATGGTTTGCTTCAATCCAACCATGAGTTCGAAAACTATTTGCTTTGCACTCGATGAAACACATAGGTGTTGATGGGAGAAGTGGAACCTGGATTGGTTGCGTTGTGAAACCAAGATGCAAGATGATAAGGGTAAGGGTATGCCGATCTTTCGGTGGAGATGGATAACTTCGGTTTGGACTGGAGAGACGTTCACGACCCGACTACAACCATCCAAAGATGTTGCGCCTTAGCAATCGATGCACCAATCCAGCAGTTGTTCACGATCTTGTGGATCACGTCCAACTAAACCACTAGGGTTATTCCTGCAAGCAATTGAAGAACCAGCAAGAATAAGAAGAAGAAGCACTCAATTGCAAATATGAGAGGACGGTCCAGATCTGATACACATAAAGGTGGGGTTCCGAATCGAGTAGAACGGATGGTCTAGTCGACACACACGTCTACAAGGAAGTAGCAGCGGCTAAACTTACATCAAAACAAAACCCCAATCTGTTCGTGGTGGCTCTACAGGCATATATGTAGAGGGAAGGACGAACAAGGAGGCTTTGGGGTCGTCCTCCAACCCTAGGAGGCGCCCCTATTGGGTCCCACTTGATACACAGCCCATTAGGCAACAACTAGGTGACGCAGCACCACAGACAGAAAAGTTCTCGTCATTAAATCAATGATTGCGGCCGCCTCGGAGTAGCTATGGACATGAGCCCAGATTCATTGGCAAGTAGACTTGATATGTTTTCGAAAGAGTCCTAGAACGTCCCAATCGGACTCCGTATGAAGTCGTGATGACCGTCTCAAGTTGGGACTCTGCTGCAGTCCGAATTCCACACCAAAACGTGTTGGAGTTGGACTCTTTCCTTCCTTGGGCTATATTTGACGTGGTAGCCTGGTGGAGGACATTTGGAATACTTAGATTTGGTCCCCAATCAACTTCATTGCTTTCCAAGCTTCCGTTATGCAATCGAACCTTCCCTTGATCCATGTAAGTAATTCTGCAAATGAAAATACACATACTTTATGGTGCAGCACCAATTCATCAAATGTATGAATAATAAGAAACATTAGAATGGTTGCACCTTTGATTTAGAAGTGTTTAACATGGTCATATCCAAGCCAATGATGTCCTCATCACAAGATAGGAGCACGGTTTGCTTCGAACCTACCATAGGCACAAAAATTATTTGCTTTGCACTGCATGAAACGCATAGGTGTCATGAGAGAAGTGGAACCTTGTTTGGATGAGTTTGGATGCGTTGTGAAACCAAGATGCATGATTGGAGCACGGTTCGCTTCGAACCTACCATTGGCACAAAAATTATTTGCTTTGCACTCCATGGAACTCAAAGGTGTCATGGGAGAAGTGGAACCTCGTTTGGATGAGTATGGATGCGTTGTTAAACCGAGATGCAAGATAGGAGCACGGTTTGCTTCGATCCAACCATAGGCACGAAAACTATTTGCTTTGCACTCGATGAAACACATAGGTGTTGATGGGAGAAGTGGAACCGGGATTGGATGCGTTGTGAAACCAAGATGCAAGATAGGAGCACGGTTTGCTTCGAACCTACCATAGGCACGAAAACTATTTGCTTTGCACTTCATGAAACAAATAGGTGTCATGGGAAGAGTGGAACCTCGTTTGGATGAGTTTGGATGCGTTGTGAAACCAAGATGCATGATAGGAGCACGGTTTGCTTCGAACCTACCATAATCACGAAAACTATTTGCTTTGCACTCCATGAAACTTATGGGTGTCAAGGGAGCATTGGAACCTCATTTGGATGCGTTTGCATGCATTGTCAAGATGCAAGATAGGAGCACAGTTTGCTTTGAACCTACCATAGGCACGAAAACTATTTGCCTTGCACTCTATGAAACTCAGAGGTGTCATGGGAGAAGTGGAACATTGTTTGGATGAGTATGGATGCGTTGTTAAAGCAAGATGAAATATAGGAGCACGGTTTGCTTCGAACCTACCATAGGCACAAATACTATTTGCTTTGCACTCCATGAAACACATAGGTGCGATGGGAGAAGTGGATCCTCGATTGGATACGTTGAGAAACCAAGATGCAAGATAGGAGCACGGTTTGCTTCGAACCTATCATAGGCACGAAAACTATTTGCATTGCAATCCACGAAAGACATAGGTGTCATGGGAGAAGTGGAACCTCGTTTGGATGAGTGTGGATGCGTTGTTAAACTAAGATGCAAGATAGGAGCACGGTTTGCTTCGAACCTACCATAGGCACGAAAACAATTTGCTTTGCACTCCATGAAACACATAGGTGTCATGGGAGAAGTGGAACCTCGTTTGGATGAGTTTGGATGCGTTGTGAAACCAAGATGCTAGGTAGGAGGATGGTTTGCTTCGAACCTACCATAGGCACGAAAACTATTTGTTTTGCACTCCATGAAACACATAGGTGTCATGGGAGAAGTGGAACCTCGTTTCGATGAGTATGGAGGCGTTGTTAAACCAAGATGCAAGATCGGAGCACGGTTTGCTTCGAACCTACCATAGGCACGAAAACTATTTGGTTTGCACTCCATGAAACTTGTATGTGTCAAGGCAGAAGTGGAACCGCGTTTGGATGAGTTTGGATGCGTTGTGAAACCAAGATGCAAGATAGGAGCATGGTTTGCTTCGAACCTACCATAGGCATGAAAATTATTTGCCTTGCACTCAATGAAACACATTGGTGTCATGGGAGAAGTTCAACCTCATTTGGATGAGTTTGGATGCGTTGCGAAACCAAGACGCATGGTAGGAGCACGGTTTGCTTCGAAACTACCACAGGCACGAAAACTATTTGCTTTGCACTCCATGAAACACATAGGTGTCATGGGAGAAGTGGAACCACATTTGGATGCGTTCTGAAACCAGGATGCAAGATAGGAGCACGGTTTGCTTCGAAACTACCATAGGCACGAAAACTATTTGCTTTGCACTCCATGAAACACATAGGTGTCAAGGGAGAAGTGGAACCACGTATGGATGAGTTTGGATGTGTTGTGAAACCTAGATGCAAGATAGGAGCATGGTTTGCTTCGAACCTACCATAGGCACGAAAACTATTTGCTTTGCTCTCCATGAAACTCATAGGTGTCATGGGAGAAGTGGAACCTTGTTTGGATGAGTATGGATGCGTTGTTAAACCTAGATGCATGATAGGAGCACGGTTTGCTTCGAACCTACCATAATCACGAAAACTATTTGCTTTGCACTCCACGAAACATATGGGTGTCAAGGGAGCAGTGGAACCTCATTTGGAAGCGTTTGCATGCATTGTCAAGATGCAAGATAGGAGCACAGTTTGCTTTGAACCTTCCATAGGCACGAAAACTATTTGCCTTGCACGCTATGAAACTCAGAGGTGTCATGGGTGAAGTGGAACATTGTTTGGATGAGTACGGATGCGTTGTTAAAACAAGATGAAATATAGGAGCACGGTTTGCTTCTAACCTACCATAGGCACAAATACTATTTGCTTTGCACTCCATGAAACACATAGGTGCAATGGGAGAAGTGGATCCTCGATCGGATACGTTTTGAAACCAAGATGCAAGATAGGAGCACGATTTGCTTCGAACCTATCATAGGCACGAAAACTATTTGCATTGCAATCCACGAAAGACATAGGTGTCATGGGAGAAGTGGAACCTCGTTTGGATGAGTGTGGATGCGTTGTTAAACTAAGATGCAAGATAGGAGCACGGTTTGCTTCGAACCTACCGTAGGCACGAAAACAATTTGCTTTGCACTCCATGAAACACATAGGTGTCATGGGAGAAGTGGAACCTCGTTTGGATGAGTTTGGATGCGTTGTGAAACCAAGATGCTAGGTAGGAGGATGGTTTGCTTCGAACCTACCATAGGCACGAAAACTATTTGTTTTGCACTCCATGAAACACATAGGTGTCATGGGAGAAGTGGAACCTCGTTTCGATGAGTATGCAGGCGTTGTTAAACCAAGATGCAAGATCGGAGCGCAGTTTGCTTCGAACCTACCATAGGCACGAAAACTATTTGGTTTGCACTCCATGAAACATATATGTGTCAAGGCAGAAGTGGAACCGCGTTTGGATGAGTTTGGACGCGTTGTAAAACCAGGATGCAAGATAGGAGCATGGTTTGCTTCGAACCTACCATAGGCACGAAAAGTATTTGCCTTGCACTCAATGAAACACATAGGTGTCATGGGAGAAGTTGAACCTCATCTGGATGAGTTTGGATGCGTTCTGAAACCAAGACGCAAGATAGGAGCACGGTTTGCTTCGAAACTACAACAGGCACGAAAACTATTCGCTTTGCACTCCATGAAATACATAGGTGTAATGGGAGAAGTGGAACCTCATTTGGATGCGTTCTTTAACCAGGATGCAAGATAGGAGCACGGTATGCTTCGAAACTACCATAGGCACGTAAACTATTTGCGTTGCACTCCATGAAACACATAGGTGTCAAGGGAGAAGTGGAACCTCGTATGGATGAGTTTGCATGTGTTGTGAAACTAAGATGCTAGATAGGTGCATGGTTTGCTTTGAGCCTACCATAGGCACGAAAACTATTTGCTTTGCTCTTCATGAAACTCATAGGTGTCATGGGAGAAGTGGAACCTTGTTTGGATGAGTATGGATGCGTTGTTAAACCTAGATGCAAGATAGGAGCACGGTTTGCTTTGAACCTATCATTGGCACAAAAACTATTTGCTTTGCACTCCATGAAACACGTAGGTGCGATGGGAGAAGTGGAACCTTGTTTGGATGAGTGTGGATGCGTTGATAAACTAAGAGGCAAGATATGAGCTCGGTTTGCTTCGAACCTACCATAGTCCTGAAAACTATTTGCTTTGCACTCCATGAAATATATAGGTGTCATGGGACAAGTGGAACCTCGTTTGGATGCGTTGTGAAACCGTGATGCAAGATAGGAGCACAGTTTGCTTCGAAACTACCATAGGCATGAAAACTATTTGCTTTGCACTCCATGAAACATAGGTGTCAAGGGAGAAGTGGAACGTCGTTTGGATGAGTTTCGATGCGTTGAGAAACCAAGATGCTAGATTGGAGCATGGTTTGCTTCGAACCTATCATAGGCACGAAAACTATTTGCTTTGCACTCCATGAAACATATTGGTGTCATGGGAGAAGTGGAACCTCGTTTGGATGAGTGTGAATGCGTTGATAAACTAAGATGCAAGATAGCAGCACGGTTTGCTTCGAACCTACCATAGGCATGAAAACTATTTGATTTGCACTCCATGAAACACCTAGGTGTTATGGGAGACGTGGAACCTTGTTTGGATGCGTTGTGAAACCATGATGCAAGACCGGAGCATGGTTTGTTTCAAACCTACCATAGGCACGAAAACTATTTGCTTTGCACTCCATGAAACACATAGGTGTCAAAGGAGAAGTGGAACCTCGTTTGAATGAGTTTGGATGCGTTGTGAAACCAGGATGCAAGATAGGAGCATGGTTTGCTTCGAACCTACCATAGGCACGAAAACTATTTGCTTTGCACTCCATGAAACACATAGGTGTCATGGGAGAAATGGAACCTCATCTGGATGAGTTTGGATGCGTTGTGAAACCAAGATGCAAGATAGGAGCCTTGTTTGCTTCAAACCTACCATAATCACGAAAACTATTTGCTTTGCACTCCATGAAACTTATGGGTGTCAAGGGACCAGTGGAACCTCGTTTGGATGCATTTGCATGCATTGTCAAGATGCAAGATGATAAGGGCAAGGGTTATCCCGATCTTTCGGGGGAGATGGATAACTTCGATTTGGACTGGAGAGACGTTCACGACCCGACTACAATCATCCAGGGATGATGCGCCTTGGCAATCGATACACCAGTTCCAGCGGTTGTGATGAGGATTGTCCATGGCATATTGTGCAATTCCGTTACCGTCAAAACAATTTTCAGTGGTCTAGTGGTTCTTGTTCCATGAGCTATGCGACCATCTCTGTGCAGTTTTAGCATGCCCAATACATGTGTGAAGAAAGCTATTGAAGTCTAGTTTCCAATGCAACAAACGGTGCATCTTTTGGACTTCCAAGCTAGGAGTTATGGCTGTTTTAGTGGAGATAGCATTAGCTGTTGGTGGCTGCCCGAGAATCAAAGAAGACCCTTCAATTTCTCCACCAAGATGACCTTCCACTTTCTTTTATTTATGCCTCTGTTCACACCCAACCAGGAGGGATGTTCCTGAGTATAAATATCCATGTAATCCTCCATTGTAATAAGATAAGATAAGAGACTTTTGATAATGATAAGATAGCCACCTTGTGTGTGTTCTTCTCCGATGGAGAGAATATTTGGAAATCTGTGGTAAGGCATGAGTGCTTTGCAACTTAGTTCTTTCGATTCCTAAGGGGGTTGTAGAACGCCGAACTTCGGTTCACCCAGTTTGTGCTTCACGTCTATACGGCGTGATTGCGTGGGCTGGTTTCGTCGATGCGTGGAAGGGTGGATGTCTCGGCAGTTCGTCGCAGGTGCAACATCTTGCGGTGCGCTGCCTCTTCACCAGGTCGTGCAGCGATAGTTATCTTCTCTTCTCCTACGCTCCACCATGAAGATTGGGCCACTATAGCAGCACACGTGCGATCCGTACGCGCTTGTGTTCCTATCATCTGGTATCAAAGACTCCGTTTCCTCAGTAGGATTGTTCTTGTTTTTGGTAGGATAGAGTTTAAATACCTACTGTCCACTGATAGCCAAAAAGAAAACCTACAGCCCAAATTCATACGTGCTACTGATTTTGTAGTTTGCTTTATCGAGTTTTAATCCTTTAAGATTTGTCTAGTTGCTGAATTTTCTTTTCCACATCGTTCTAGTTGTTATCTTTGTTCTAATCATCAAATCGCTTGCTGCATGTACCCAACCATCCCACCCTTGATCTGATCGTCCTTGCTTGCTGTCCCACCCTTGTTTTCTTCCCACCACATATTCCCCAACCGAGTTTCTTGTTTTTGTGCTGTGCCATCCATCTTAGTGATCCTTATGAGCCCCTTTAGTTGAAAGTTGTGCTGCGTTAGTCACAAAGGTTAAAAGCAAAGATGTCTATGGGTCAAAAGAAGGACTGAAAACAACGAGTTCTTGAAAAAAAACAAGAAAAAAAAAGGAAAGAAAAGAAATAAAAGAGAATTGTGTTCAGCACACCAAAAGGGGTTTGGGCAGCAACAAGTTACGGTTGGTGCAAATTGGTGTTCATCTATCCACTTCCTACATCTTGTTCCTTTCTTTGTACATCTTTTCCTTTATATTCAGCAACTTAGACTTGTGTTCTTGGATTATTATTCGGTTTTGCATCACTACATTTCAGTGCATTCCACTTACATATTACCCCACCAAGCTCCGATACCAAATGATGAGGATTGTCCATGGCATATTGTGCAATTCCGTTAACCGTCAAAACAATTTTCAGTGGTCTAGTGGTTCTTGTTCCATGAGCTATGCGACCATCTCTGTGCAGTTTTAGCATGCCCAATACATGTGTGAAGAAAGCTATTGAAGTCTAGTTTCCAATGCAACAAACGGTGCATCTTTTGGACTTCCAAGCTAGGAGTTATGGCTGTTTTAGTGGAGATAGCATTAGCTGTTGGTGGCTGCCCGAGAATCAAAGAAGACCCTTCAATTTCTCCACCAAGATGACCTTCCACTTTCTTTTATTTATGCCTCTGTTCACACCCAACCAGGAGGGATGTTCCTGAGTATAAATATCCATGTAATCCTCCATTGTAATAAGATAAGATAAGAGACTTTTGATAATGATAAGATAGCCACCTTGTGTGTGTTCTTCTCCGATGGAGAGAATATTTGGAAATCTGTGGTAAGGCATGAGTGCTTTGCAACTTAGTTCTTTCGATTCCTAAGGGGGTTGTAGAACGCCGAACTTCGGTTCACCCAGTTTGTGCTTCACGTCTATACGGCGTGATTGCGTGGGCTGGTTTTCGTCGATGCATGGAAGGGTGGATGTCTCGGCAGTTCGTCGCGGGTGCAACATCTCGTGGTGCACTACCTCTCCATCAGGTCGTGCAGCGATAGTTATCTTTTCTCCTTTGCTCCACCATGAAGATCGGGCAACAACAGCTGCACACGCGTGATTGGTACGCGTGTGCGTATCATTTGCTATTCAGAGCCTTGGTTGCCATGGTGTGAGCAATCTTCCTTTGTTCCTTTTGCAATCTTGATTCATACACTGGCTTGTCAATTCTAGTTTGGTGTTGATCTGATTGAACTATCATAAGGTAGAGATTGTTGGGAGATGAACTTTTGTTCACCCTGTTTGTGCCTTCACATCTATATGGTGTGATTGCGTGGACTTGTTTCCTCTCATCAAAATCTCCTAGATGTTTGATCAGGTTTATACTGATTGGAGTTGATCCCAGTAGTGTGACAAGTTTGTGTTTATCTACCTTGTTCTGTTGAGTCCATAATAATCAACGGCCATATATCCTACAATAATCAGCATGAGTCGAGGACGACTCATTTTGAAGGAAGGGAGAATGATGAGGATTGTCCATGGCATATTGTGCAATTCCGTTAACCGTCAAAACAATTTTCAGTGGTCTAGTGGTTCTTGTTCCATGAGCTATGCGACCATCTCTGTGCAGTTTTAGCATGCCCAATACATGTGTGAAGAAAGCTATTGAAGTCTAGTTTCCAATGCAACAAACGGTGCATCTTTTGGACTTCCAAGCTAGGAGTTATGGCTGTTTTAGTGGAGATAGCATTAGCTGTTGGTGGCTGCCCGAGAATCAAAGAAGACCCTTCAATTTCTCCACCAAGATGACCTTCCACTTTCTTTTATTTATGCCTCTGTTCACACCCAACCAGGAGGGATGTTCCTGAGTATAAATATCCATGTAATCCTCCATTGTAATAAGATAAGATAAGAGACTTTTGATAATGATAAGATAGCCACCTTGTGTGTGTTCTTCTCCGATGGAGAGAATATTTGGAAATCTGTGGTAAGGCATGAGTGCTTTGCAACTTAGTTCTTTCGATTCCTAAGGGGGTTGTAGAACGCCGAACTTCGGTTCACCCAGTTTGTGCTTCACGTCTATACGGCGTGATTGCGTGGGCTGGTTTCGTCGATGCGTGGAAGGGTGGATGTCTCGGCAGTTCGTCGCAGGTGCAACATCTTGCGGTGCGCTGCCTCTTCACCAGGTCGTGCAGCGATAGTTATCTTCTCTTCTCCTACGCTCCACCATGAAGATTGGGCCACTATAGCAGCACACGTGCGATCCGTACGCGCTTGTGTTCCTATCAGGTTGTTCGCAAACTAGTGGATCACGACCAACCAAACCACTAGGGTTATTCCTGCAAGCAATCGGAGAACTAACAAGAACAAGGAGAACAAGAACTCAATTGCAAATATGAGATGAAGGTTCAGATCCGATACACATGAAGGTGGGGTTCCGAATCGAGTAGAACGGATGGTCTAGTCGACACACGCGTCTACAAGGAAGTAGCAGCGGCTAAACTTACATAAAAAACAAAACCCAATCTGTTCGTGGTAGCTCTAGAGGCATATATGTAGAGGGAAGGACGACCAAGGAGGTGTTGGGGTCGTCCTCCAACCCTAGGACGTGTCCCTAATGGACCCAACATGATACATGGGCCAACAGCCCAAAATTAGGTGACGCAGCACCATAAGCAGAGAAGGTCCTGATGTTAAAACGATGACTACAAACCTATCTGATAAGATATGGGAATCCATTGGAAAGTAGACTTGATATTCTTTCCAAAGAGTCCTAGAACGTCCCAATCGGAGTTCGTATGAAGTCGTGGTGACCGTCGCAAGTTTGGACTCTTCTGCAGTCCGAATTTGATGTCCAGAACGTGTGGGACTTGGAATCTTTCCATCCTTGGGCTCAAGTGACGTGGTGGCCTGGTGGAGGACGTTTGGAATACTTAGACTTGGTCCCCAATCAACTTCATTGACCTTCCAAGCTTTCCATATGCAATCAAATCTACTCTTGATCCATGTAAGCAATTCTGAAAAGGAAAACGTACAAACTTCAAAGTGCAACATCCATTCATAAAATATATCAAATATAAACCTCATATAGAATGGTTTCACCTTTATCTTTGAAGGGGTTAACATGGTCATATCTAACCCAATCATGTCCTCATCACAAGATACGAGCACAGTTTGCTTTGAACCTACCATAGGCACGAAAACTATTTGCCTTGCACTCAATCAAACTCAGAGGTGTCATGGGAGAAGTGGAACATTGCTTGGATGAGTATGGATGCGTTGTTAAAACAAGATGAAATATAGGAGCACGGTTTGCTTCGAACGTACCATAGGCACAAATACTATTTGCTTTGCACTCCATGAAACACATAGGTGCGATGGGAGAAGTGGATCCTCGATCGGATACGTTGTGAAACCAAGATGCAAGATAGGAGCACGGTTTGCTTCGAACCTATCATAGGCACGAAAACTATTTGCTTTGCACTCCATGAAACACATAGGTGTCAAAGGAGAAGTGGAACCTCGTTTGGATGAGTGTGGATGCATTGTTAAACTAAGATGCAAGATAGGAGCACGGTTTGCTTCGAACCTACCATACGAACGAAAACTATTTGCTTTGCACTCCATGAAACACATAGGTGTCATGGGAGAAGTGGAACCTCGTTTGGATGAGTTTGGATGCGCTGTGAAACCAAGATGCAAGGTAGGAGCATGGTTTGCTTCGAACCTACCATATGCACGAAAACTATTTGCTTTGTACTCCATGAAACACATAGGTGTCATTGGAGAAGTGGAACCTCATCTGGATGAGTTTGGATGAGTTGTTAAACAAAAATGCAAGATAAGAGCACGGTTTGCTTCGAACCTACCATAGGCACGAAAACTATTTGGTTTGCACTCCATGAAACATATATGTGTCAAGGGAGAAGTGGAACCGCGTTTGGATGAGTTTGGATGCGTTGTGAAACCAAGATGCAAGATAGGAGCATGGTTTGCCTCGAACCTACCATTGGCACGAAAAGTATTTGCCTTGCACTCAATGAAACACATAGGTGTCATGGGAGAAGTTGAACCTCATTTGGATGAGTTTGGATGCGTTGTGAAACCAAGACGCAAGATAGGAGCACGGTTTGCTTCAAAACTACCACAGGCATGAAAACTATTTGCTTTGCACTCCACGAAACACATAGGTGTCATGAGAGAAGTGGAACCTCATTTGGATGCGTTCTGAAACCAAGATGCAAGATAGGAGAACGGTTTGCTTCGAAACTACCATAGGCACGAAAACTATTTGCTTTGCACTCCATGAAAGACATAGGTGTCAAGGGAGAAGTGGAACCTCGTATGGATGAGTTTGGATGTGTTGTGAAACCAAGATGCTTGATAGGAGCATGGTTTGCTTCGAACCTACCATAGGCACGAAAACTATTTGCTTTGCACTCCATGAAACTCATAGGTGTCATGGGAGAAGTGGAACCTTGTTCGGATGAGTTTGGATGCGCTTTTAAACCTAGATGCAAGATAGGAGCATGGTTTGCTTTGAACCTACCATAGGCACGAAAACTATTTGCTTTGCACTCCATGAAACACATAGGTGCGTTGCGAGAAGTGGAACCTTGTTTGGATGAGTGTGGATGCGTTGATAAACTAAGATGCAAGATATGAGCACGGTTTGCTTCGAACCTACCATAGTCATGAAAACTATTTGCTTTGCAGTCCATGAAACACATAGGTGTCATGGGACAAGTGGAACCTCGTTTGGATGCGTTTTGAAACCGAGATGCAAGATAGGAGCACGGTTTGCTTCGAAACTACCATAGGCACAAAAACTATTTGCTTTGCACTCCACGAAACACATAGGTGTCAAGGGAGAAGTGGAACCTCGTTTGGATGAGTTTGGATGCGTTGTGAAGCCAAGATGCTAGATAGGAGCTTGGTTTGCTTCGAACCTACCATAGGCACGAAAACTATTTGCTTTGCACTCCATGAAACATATTGGTGTCATAGGAGATGTGGAACCTCGTTGGGATGAGTGTGAATGCGTTAATAAACTAAGATGCAAGATAGGAGCACGGTTTGCTTCGAACGTACCATAGGCACAAATACTATTTGCTTTGCACTCCATGAAACACATAGGTGCGATGGGAGAAGTGGATCCTCGATCGGATACGTTGTGAAACCAAGATGCAAGATAGGAGCACGGTTTGCTTCGAACCTATCATAGGCACGAAAACTATTTGCTTTGCACTCCATGAAACACATAGGTGTCAAAGGAGAAGTGGAACCTCGTTTGGATGAGTGTGGATGCGTTGTTAAACTAAGATGCAAGATAGGAGCACGGTTTGCTTCGAACCTACCATACGAACGAAAACTATTTGCTTTGCACTCCATGAAACACATAGGTGTCATGGGAGAAGTGGAACCTCGTTTGGATGAGTTTGGATGCGCTGTGAAACCAAGATGCAAGGTAGGAGCATGGTTTGCTTCGAACCTACCATATGCACGAAAACTATTTGCTTTGTACTCCATGAAACACATAGGTGTCATTGGAGAAGTGGAACCTCATCTGGATGAGTTTGGATGAGTTGTTAAACAAAAATACAAGATAAGAGCACGGTTTGCTTCGAACCTACCATAGGCACGAAAACTATTTGGTTTGCGCTCCATGAAACATTGTGTCAAGGGAGAAGTGGAACCGCGTTTGGATGAGTTTGGATGCGTTGTGAAACCAAGATGCAAGATAGGAGCATGGTTTGCTTCGAACCTACCATAGGCACGAAAAGTATTTGCCTTGCACTCAATGAAACACATAGGTGTCATGGGAGAAGTTGAACCTCATTTGGATGAGTTTGGATGCGTTGTGAAACCAAGACGCAAGATAGGAGCACGGTTTGCTTCAAAACTACCACATGCATGAAAACTATTTGCTTTGCACTCCACGAAACACATAGGTGTCATGAGAGAAGTGGAACCTCATTTGGATGCGTTCTGAAACCAAGATGCAAGATAGGAGAACGGTTTGCTTCGAAACTACCATAGGCACGAAAACTATTTGCTTTGCACTCCATGAAAGACATAGGTGTCAAGGGAGAAGTGGAACCTCATATGGATGAGTTTGGATGTGTTGTGAAACCAAGATGCTTGATAGGAGCATGGTTTGCTTCGAACCTACCATAGGCATGAAAACTATTTGCTTTGCACTCCATGAAACTCATAGGTGTCATGGGAGAAGTGGAACCTTGTTCGGATGAGTTTGGATGCGCTTTTAAACCTAGATGCAAGATAGGAGCATGGTTTGCTTTGAACCTACCATAGGCACGAAAACTATTTGCTTTGCACTCCATGAAACACATAGGTGCGTTGGGAGAAGTGGAACCTTGTTTGGATGAGTGTGGATGCGTTGATAAACTAAGATGCAAGATATGAGCACGGTTTGCTTCGAACCTACCATAGTCATGAAAACTATTTGCTTTGCAGTCCATGAAACACATAGGTGTCATGGGACAAGTGGAACCTCGTTTGGATGCGTTTTGAAACCGAGATGCAAGATAGGAGCACGGTTTGCTTCGAAACTACCATAGGCACAAAAACTATTTGCTTTGCACTCCACGAAACACATAGGTGTCAAGGGAGAAGTGGAACCTCGTTTGGATGAGTTTGGATGCGTTGTGAAGCCAAGATGCTAGATAGGAGCTTGGTTTGCTTCGAACCTACCATAGGCACGAAAACTATTTGCTTTGCACTCCATGAAACATATTGGTGTCATAGGAGATGTGGAACCTCGTTGGGATGAGTGTGAATGCGTTAATAAACTAAGATGCAAGATAGGAGCACGGTTTGCTTCGAACGTACCATAGGCACAAATACTATTTGCTTTGCACTCCATGAAACACATAGGTGCGATGGGAGAAGTGGATCCTCGATCGGATACGTTGTGAAACCAAGATGCAAGATAGGAGCACGGTTTGCTTCGAACCTATCATAGGCACGAAAACTATTTGCTTTGCACTCCATGAAACACATAGGTGTCAAAGGAGAAGTGGAACCTCGTTTGGATGAGTGTGGATGCGTTGTTAAACTAAGATGCAAGATAGGAGCACGGTTTGCTTCGAACCTACCATACGAACGAAAACTATTTGCTTTGCACTCCATGAAACACATAGGTGTCATGGGAGAAGTGGAACCTCGTTTGGATGAGTTTGGATGCGCTGTGAAACCAAGATGCAAGGTAGGAGCATGGTTTGCTTCGAACCTACCATATGCACGAAAACTATTTGCTTTGTACTCCATGAAACACATAGGTGTCATTGGAGAAGTGGAACCTCATCTGGATGAGTTTGGATGAGTTGTTAAACAAAAATGCAAGATAAGAGCACGGTTTGCTTCGAACCTACCATAGGCACGAAAACTATTTGGTTTGCACTCCATGGAAGGTCAATGAAGTTGATTGGGGACCAAATCTAAGTATTCCAAACGTCCTCCACCAGGCCACCACGTCACTTATAGCCCAAGGAAGGAAAGAGTCCAAGTCCAACACGTTTTGGTGTGGAATTCGGACTGCAGCAGAGTCTCAACTTGAGACGGTCACCACGACTTCATACGGAGTCCGATTGGAACGTTCTAGGACTCTTTGGAAAGCATATCAAGTCTACTTTCCAATGGATCTATGTTTGTTCCCATATCTTATCAGACACGTTTGTAGTCGTCGTTTTAACGTCAGGACCTTCTCTGCTTATGGTGCTGCGTCGCCTAATTTTGGGCTATTGGCCCATGTATCAAGTTCGGTCCATTAGGGACACGTCCTAGGGTTGGAGGACGACCCCAGCACCTCCTTGGTCGTCCTTCCATCTACATATATGCCTCTAGAGCCGCCACAAACAGATTGGGTTTTGTTTTTGATGTAAGTTTAGCCGCTGCTACTTCCTTGTAACATATATGTGTCAAGGGAGAAGTGGAACCGTGTTTGGATGAGTTTGGATGCGTTGTGAAACCAAGATGCAAGATAGGAGCATGGTTTGCTTCGAACCTACCATAGGCACGAAAAGTATTTGCCTTGCACTCAATGAAACACATAGGTGTCATGGGAGAAGTTGAACCTCATTTGGATGAGTTTGGATGCGTTGTGAAACCAAGACGCAAGATAGGAGCACGGTTTGCTTCAAAACTACCACAAGCATGAAAACTATTTGCTTTGCACTCCACGAAACACATAGGTGTCATGAGAGAAGTGGAACCTCATTTGGATGCGTTCTGAAACCAAGATGCAAGATAGGAGAACGGTTTGCTTCGAAACTACCATAGGCACGAAAACTATTTGCTTTGCACTCCATGAAAGACATAGGTGTCAAGGGAGAAGTGGAACCTCGTATGGATGAGTTTGGATGTGTTGTGAAACCAAGATGCTTGATAGGAGCATGGTTTGCTTCGAACCTACCATAGGCATGAAAACTATTTGCTTTGCACTCCATGAAACTCATAGGTGTCATGGGAGAAGTGGAACCTTGTTCGGATGAGTTTGGATGCGCTTTTAAACCTAGATGCAAGATAGGAGCATGGTTTGCTTTGAACCTACCATAGGCACGAAAACTATTTGCTTTGCACTCCATGAAACACATAGGTGCGTTGGGAGAAGTGGAACCTTGTTTGGATGAGTGTGGATGCGTTGATAAACTAAGATGCAAGATATGAGCACGGTTTGCTTCGAACCTACCATAGTCATGAAAACTATTTGCTTTGCAGTCCATGAAACACATAGGTGTCATGGGACAAGTGGAACCTCGTTTGGATGCGTTTTGAAACCGAGATGCAAGATAGGAGCACGGTTTGCTTCGAAACTACCATAGGCACAAAAACTATTTGCTTTGCACTCCACGAAACACATAGGTGTCATAGGAGATGTGGAACCTCGTTGGGATGAGTTTGAATGCGTTAATAAACTAAGATGCAAGATAGGAGCACGGTTTGCTTCGAACGTACCATAGGCACAAATACTATTTGCTTTGCACTCCATGAAACACATAGGTGCGATGGGAGAAGTGGATCCTCGATCTGATACGTTGTGAAACCAAGATGCAAGATAGGAGCACGGTTTGCTTCGAACCTATCATAGGCACGAAAACTATTTGCTTTGCACTCCATGAAACACATAGGTGTCAAAGGAGAAGTGGAACCTCGTTTGGATGAGTGTGGATGCGTTGTTAAACTAAGATGCAAGATAGGAGCACGGTTTGCTTCGAACCTACCATACGAACGAAAACTATTTGCTTTGCACTCCATGAAACACATAGGTGTCATGGGAGAAGTGGAACCTCGTTTGGATGAGTTTGGATGCGCTGTGAAACCAAGATGCAAGGTAGGAGCATGGTTTGCTTCGAACCTACCATATGCACGAAAACTATTTGCTTTGTACTCCATGAAACACATAGGTGTCATTGGAGAAGTGGAACCTCATCTGGATGAGTTTGGATGAGTTGTTAAACAAAAATGCAAGATAAGAGCACGGTTTGCTTCGAACCTACCATAGGCACGAAAACTATTTGGTTTGCACTCCATGAAACATATATGTGTCAAGGGAGAAGTGGAACCGCGTTTGGATGAGTTTGGATGCGTTGTGAAACCAAGATGCAAGATAGGAGCATGGTTTGCCTCGAACCTACCATTGGCACGAAAAGTATTTGCCTTGCACTCAATGAAACACATAGGTGTCATGGGAGAAGTTGAACCTCATTTGGATGAGTTTGGATGCGTTGTGAAACCAAGACGCAAGATAGGAGCACGGTTTGCTTCAAAACTACCACAGGCATGAAAACTATTTGCTTTGCACTCCACGAAACACATAGGTGTCATGAGAGAAGTGGAACCTCATTTGGATGCGTTCTGAAACCAAGATGCAAGATAGGAGAACGGTTTGCTTCGAAACTACCATAGGCACGAAAACTATTTGCTTTGCACTCCATGAAAGACATAGGTGTCAAGGGAGAAGTGGAACCTCGTATGGATGAGTTTGGATGTGTTGTGAAACCAAGATGCTTGATAGGAGCATGGTTTGCTTCGAACCTACCATAGGCACGAAAACTATTTGCTTTGCACTCCATGAAACTCATAGGTGTCATGGGAGAAGTGGAACCTTGTTCGGATGAGTTTGGATGCGCTTTTAAACCTAGATGCAAGATAGGAGCATGGTTTGCTTTGAACCTACCATAGGCACGAAAACTATTTGCTTTGCACTCCATGAAACACATAGGTGCGTTGGGAGAAGTGGAACCTTGTTTGGATGAGTGTGGATGCGTTGATAAACTAAGATGCAAGATATGAGCACGGTTTGCTTCGAACCTACCATAGTCATGAAAACTATTTGCTTTGCAGTCCATGAAAACACATAGGTGTCATGGGACAAGTGGAACCTCGTTTGGATGCGTTTTGAAACCGAGATGCAAGATAGGAGCACGGTTTGCTTCGAAACTACCATAGGCACAAAAACTATTTGCTTTGCACTCCACGAAACACATAGGTGTGAAACTATGTGCTTGCACTCCATGAAACATATTGTGTATAGAGATGTGGAACCTCGTTGGGATGAGTGTGAATGCGTTAATAAACTAAGATGCAAGATAGGAGCACGGTTTGCTTCGAACGTACCATAGGCACAAATACTATTTGCTTTGCACTCCATGAAACACATAGGTGCGATGGGAGAAGTGGATCCTCGATCTGATACGTTGTGAAACCAAGATGCAAGATAGGAGCACGGTTTGCTTCGAACCTATCATAGGCACGAAAACTATTTGCTTTGCACTCCATGAAACACATAGGTGTCAAAGGAGAAGTGGAACCTCGTTTGGATGAGTGTGGATGCGTTGTTAAACTAAGATGCAAGATAGGAGCACGGTTTGCTTCGAACCTACCATACGAACGAAAACTATTTGCTTTGCACTCCATGAAACACATAGGTGTCATGGGAGAAGTGGAACCTCGTTTGGATGAGTTTGGATGCGCTGTGAAACCAAGATGCAAGGTAGGAGCATGGTTTGCTTCGAACCTACCATATGCACAAAAACTATTTGCTTTGTACTCCATGAAACACATAGGTGTCATTGGAGAAGTGGAACCTCATCTGGATGAGTTTGGATGAGTTGTTAAACAAAAATGCAAGATAAGAGCACGGTTTGCTTCGAACCTACCATAGGCACGAAAACTATTTGGTTTGCACTCCATGAAACATATATGTGTCAAGGGAGAAGTGGAACCGCGTTTGGATGAGTTTGGATGCGTTGTGAAACCAAGATGCAAGATAGGAGCATGGTTTGCTTTGAACCTACCATAGGCACGAAAAGTATTTGCCTTGCACTCAATGAAACACATAGGTGTCATGGGAGAAGTTGAACCTCATTTGGATGAGTTTGGATGCGTTGTGAAACCAAGACGCAAGATAGGAGCACGGTTTGCTTCAAAACTACCACAGGCATGAAAACTATTTGCTTTGCACTCCACGAAACACATAGGTGTCATGAGAGAAGTGGAACCTCATTTGGATGCGTTCTGAAACCAAGATGCAAGATAGGAGAACGGTTTGCTTCGAAACTACCATAGGCACGAAAACTATTTGCTTTGCACTCCATGAAAGACATAGGTGTCAAGGGAGAAGTGGAACCTCGTATGGATGAGTTTGGATGTGTTGTGAAACCAAGATGCTTGATAGGAGCATGGTTTGCTTCGAACCTACCATAGGCACGAAAACTATTTGCTTTGCACTCCATGAAACTCATAGGTGTCATGGGAGAAGTGGAACCTTGTTCGGATGAGTTTGGATGCACTTTTAAACCTAGATGCAAGATAGGAGCATGGTTTGCTTTGAACCTACCATAGGCATGAAAACTATTTGCTTTGCACTCCATGAAACACATAGGTGCGTTGGGAGAAGTGGAACCTTGTTTGGATGAGTGTGGATGCGTTGATAAACTAAGATGCAAGATATGAGCACGGTTTGCTTCGAACCTACCATAGTCATGAAAACTATTTGCTTTGCAGTCCATGAAACACATAGGTGTCAAGGGACAAGTGGAACCTCGTTTGGATGCGTTTTGAAACCGAGATGCAAGATAGGAGCACGGTTTGCTACGAAACTACCATAGGCACAAAAACTATTTGCTTTGCACTCCACGAAACACATAGGTGTCAAGGGAGAAGTGGAACCTCGTATGGATGAGTTTGGATGTGTTGTGAAACCAAGATGCTTGATAGGAGCATGGTTTGCTTCGAATCTACCATAGGCACGAAAACTATTTGCTTTGCACTCCATGAAACTCATAGGTGTCATGGGAGAAGTGGAACCTTGTTCGGATGAGTTTGGATGCACTTTTAAACCTAGATGCAAGATAGGAGCATGGTTTGCTTTGAACCTACCATAGGCACGAAAACTATTTGCTTTGCACTCCATGAAACACATAGGTGCGTTGGGAGAAGTGGAACCTTGTTTGGATGAGTGTGGATGCTTTGATAAACTAAGATGCAAGATATGAGCACGGTTTGCTTCGAACCTACCATAGTCATGAAAACTATTTGCTTTGCAGTCCATGAAACACATAGGTGTCATGGGACAAGTGGAACCTCGTTTGGATGCGTTTTGAAACCGAGATGCAAGATAGGAGCACGGTTTGCTACGAAACTACCATAGGCACAAAAACTATTTGCTTTGCACTCCACGAAACACATAGGTGTCAAGGGAGAAGTGGAACCTCGTTTGGATGAGTTTGGATGCGTTGTGAAGCCAAGATGCTAGATAGGAGCTTGGTTTGCTTGGAACCTACCATAGGCACGAAAACTATTTGCTTTGCACTCCATGAAACATATTGGTGTCATAGGAGATGTGGAACCTCGTTGGGATGAGTGTGAATGCGTTAATAAACTAAGATGCAAGATAGGAGCACGGTTTGCTTCGAACGTACCATAGGCACAAATACTATTTGCTTTGCACTCCATGAAACACATAGGTGCGATGGGAGAAGTGGATCCTCGATCGGATACGTTGTGAAACCAAGATGCAAGATAGGAGCACGGTTTGCTTCGAACCTATCATAGGCGCGAAAACTATTTGCTTTGCACTCCATGAAACACATAGGTGTCAAAGGAGAAGTGGAACCTCATTTGGATGAGTGTGGATGCGTTGTTAAACTAAGATGCAAGATAGGAGCACGGTTTGCTTCGAACCTACCATACGAACGAAAACTATTTGCTTTGCACTCCATGAAACACATAGGTGTCATGGGAGAAGTGGAACCTCGTTTGGATGAGTTTGGATGCGCTGTGAAACCAAGATGCAAGGTAGGAGCATGGTTTGCTTCGAACCTACCATATGCACGAAAACTATTTGCTTTGTACTCCATGAAACACATAGGTGTCATTGGAGAAGTGGAACCTCATCTGGATGAGTTTGGATGAGTTGTTAAACAAAAATGCAAGATAAGAGCACGGTTTGCTTCGAACCTACCATAGGCACGAAAACTATTTGGTTTGCAGTCCATGAAACATATATGTGTCAAGGGAGAAGTGGAACCGCGTTTGGATGAGTTTGGATGCGTTGTGAAACCAAGATGCAAGATAGGAGCATGGTTTGCTTCGAACCTACCATAGGCACGAAAAGTATTTGCCTTGCACTCAATGAAACACATAGGTGTCATGGGAGAAGTTGAACCTCATTTGGATGAGTTTGGATGCGTTGTGAAACCAAGACGCAAGATAGGAGCATGGTTTGCTTCAAAACTACCACAGGCATGAAAACTATTTGCTTTGCACGCCACGAAACACATAGGTGTCATGAGAGAAGTGGAACCTCATTTGGATGCGTTCTGAAACCAAGATGCAAGATAGGAGAACGGTTTGCTTCGAAACTACCATAGGCACGAAAACTATTTGCTTTGCACTCCATGAAAGACATAGGTGTCAAGGGAGAAGTGGAACCTCGTATGGATGAGTTTGGATGTGTTGTGAAACCAAGATGCTTGATAGGAGCATGGTTTGCTTCGAACCTACCATAGGCATGAAAACTATTTGCTTTGCACTCCATGAAACTCATAGGTGTCATGGGAGAAGTGGAACCTTGTTCGGATGAGTTTGGATGCGCTTTTAAACCTAGATGCAAGATAGGAGCATGGTTTGCTTTGAACCTACCATAGGCACGAAAACTATTTGCTTTGCACTCCATGAAACACATAGGTGCGTTGGGAGAAGTGGAACCTTATTTGGATGAGTGTGGATGCGTTGATAAACTAAGATGCAAGATATGAGCACGGTTTGCTTTGAACCTACCATAGTCATGAAAACTATTTGCTTTGCAGTCCATGAAACACATAGGTGTCATGGGACAAGTGGAACCTCGTTTGGATGCGTTTTGAAACCGAGATGCAAGATAGGAGCACGGTTTGCTTCGAAACTACCATAGGCACAAAAACTATTTGCTTTGCACTCCACGAAACACATAGGTGTCAAGGGAGAAGTGGAACCTCGTTTGGATGAGTTTGGATGCGTTGTGAAGCCAAGATGCTAGATAGGAGCTTGGTTTGCTTCGAACCTACCATAGGCACGAAAACTATTTGCTTTGCACTCCATGAAACATATTGGTGTCATAGGAGATGTGGAACCTCGTTGGGATGAGTGTGAATGCGTTAATAAACTAAGATGCAAGATAGGAGCACGGTTTGCTTCGAACGTACCATAGGCACAAATACTATTTGCTTTGCACTCCATGAAACACATAGGTGCGATGGGAGAAGTGGATCCTCGATCGGATACGTTGTGAAACCAAGATGCAAGATAGGAGCACGGTTTGCTTCGAACCTATCATAGGCACGAAAACTATTTGCTTTGCACTCCATGAAACACATAGGTGTCAAAGGAGAAGTGGAACCTCGTTTGGATGAGTGTGGATGCGTTGTTAAACTAAGATGCAAGATAGGAGCACGGTTTGCTTCGAACCTACCATACGAACGAAAACTATTTGCTTTCCACTCCATGAAACACATAGGTGTCATGGGAGAAGTGGAACCTCGTTTGGATGCGCTGTGAAACCAAGATGCAAGGTAGGAGCATGGTTTGCTTCGAACCTACCATATGCACGAAAACTATTTGCTTTGTACTCCATGAAACACATAGGTGTCATTGGAGAAGTGGAACCTCATCTGGATGAGTTTGGATGAGTTGTTAAACAAAAATGCAAGATAAGAGCACGGTTTGCTTCGAACCTACCATAGGCACGAAAACTATTTGGTTTGCACTCCATGAAACATATATGTGTCAAGGGAGAAGTGGAACCGCGTTTGGATGAGTTTGGATGCGATGTGAAACCAAGATGCAAGATAGGAGCATGGTTTGCCTCGATCCTACCATTGGCACGAAAAGTATTTGCCTTGCACTCAATGAAACACATAGGTGTCATGGGAGAAGTTGAACCTCATTTGGATGAGTTTGGATGCGTTGTGAAACCAAGACGCAAGATAGGAGCACGGTTTGCTTCAAAACTACCACAGGCATGAAAACTATTTGCTTTGCACTCCACGAAACACATAGGTGTCATGAGAGAAGTGGAACCTCATTTGGATGCGTTGTGAAACCAAGATGCAAGATAGGAGAACGGTTTGCTTCGAAACTACCATAGGCACGAAAACTATTTGCTTTGCACTCAATGAAAGACATAGGTGTCAAGGGAGAAGTGGAACCTCGTATGGATGAGTTTGGATGTGTTGTGAAACCAAGATGCTTGATAGGAGCATGGTTTGCTTCGAACCTACCATAGGCACGAAAACTATTTGCTTTGCACTCCATGAAACTCATAGGTGTCATGGGAGAAGTGGAACCTTGTTCGGATGAGTTTGGATGCGCTTTTAAACCTAGATGCAAGATAGGAGCATGGTTTGCTTTGAACCTACCATAGGCACGAAAACTATTTGCTTTGCACTCCATGAAACACATAGGTGCGTTGGGAGAAGTGGAACCTTGTTTGGATGAGTGTGGATGCGTTGATAAACTAAGATGCAAGATATGAGCACGGTTTGCTTCGAACCTACCATAGTCATGAAAACTATTTGCTTTGCAGTCCATGAAACACATAGGTGTCATGGGACAAGTGGAACCTCGTTTGGATGCGTTTTGAAACCGAGATGCAAGATAGGAGCACGGTTTGCTTCGAAACTACCATAGGCACAAAAACTATTTGCTTTGCACTCCACGAAACAAATAGGTGTCAAGGGAGAAGTGGAACCTCGTTTGGATGACTTTGGATGCGTTGTGAAGCCAAGATGCTAGATAGGAGCTTGGTTTGCTTCGAACCTACCATAGGCACGAAAACTATTTGCTTTGCACTCCATGAAACATATTGGTGTCATAGGAGATGTGGAACCTCGTTGGGATGAGTGTGAATGCGTTAATAAACTAAGATGCAAGATAGGAGCACGGTTTGCTATGAACGTACCATAGGCACAAATACTATTTGCTTTGCACTCCATGAAACACATAGGTGCGATGGGAGAAGTGGATCCTCGATCGGATACGTTGTGAAACCAAGATGCAAGATAGGAGCACGCTTTGCTTCGAACCTATCATAGGCACGAAAACTATTTGCTTTGCACTCCATGAAACACATAGGTGTCAAAGGAGAAGTGGAACCTCGTTTGGATGAGTGTGGATGCGTTGTTAAACTAAGATGCAAGATAGGAGCACGGTTTGCTTCGAACCTACCATACGAACGAAAACTATTTGCTTTGCACTCCATGAAACACATAGGTGTCATGGGAGAAGTGGAACCTCGTTTGGATGAGTTTGGATGCGCTGTGAAACCAAGATGCAAGGTAGGAGCATGGTTTGCTTCGAACCTACCATATGCACGAAAACTATTTGCTTTGTACTCCATGAAACACATAGGTGTCATTGGAGAAGTGGAACCTCATCTGGATGAGTTTGGATGAGTTGTTAAACAAAAATGCAAGATAAGAGCACGGTTTGCTTCGAACCTACCATAGGCACGAAAACTATTTGGTTTGCACTCCATGAAACATATTGGTGTCATAGGAGATGTGGAACCTCGTTGGGATGAGTGTGAATGCGTTAATAAACTAAGATGCAAGATAGGAGCACGGTTTGCTTCGAACGTACCATAGGCACAAATACTATTTGCTTTGCACTCCATGAAACACATAGGTGCGATGGGAGAAGTGGATCCTCGATCGGATACGTTGTGAAACCAAGATGCAAGATAGGAGCACGGTTTGCTTTGGACCATACCATAGGCACGAAAACTATTTGCTTTGCACTCCATGAAACACATAGGTGCGATGGGAGAAGTGGATCCTCGATCGGATACGTTGTGAAACCAAGATGCAAGATAGGAGCACGGTTTGCTTCGAACCTATCATAGGCATATCATTTGGTATCAGCGCACACACGCGACGGATCACGCGTAAGCTGCTGTTGTTGCCCGATCTTCATGGTGGAGCAAAGGAGAAAAGATAACTAACGCTGCACGACCTGATGGAGAGGTAGTGCACCACGAGATGTTGCACCCGCGACGAACTGCCGAGACATCCACCCTTCCATGCATCGACGAAAACCAGCCCACGCAATCACGCCGTAAAGACGTGAAGCACAAACTGGGTGAACCGTAGTTCGGCGTTCTACAACCCCCTCAGGAATCGAAAGAACTAAGTTGCAAAGCACTCATGCCTTACCACAGATTTCCAAATATTCTCTCCATCGGAGATGAACACACACGAGGTGGCTATTTTATCATTATCAAAAGTCTCTTATCTTATCTTTACAATGGAGGATTACATGGATATTTATACTCAGGAACATCCCTCCTGGTTGGGTGTAAACATGGGTACTAATTGATGTAGTTGAAAGGTTATCTTAGTGGAGAAATTGAAGGGGCATCTCTGATTCTCGCGCAGCACTAACAGCCTGTGCAGCCTCCACTAAAACAGCCATAACTCCAAGCTCGGAAGTCCAAAAGATGCACCGTTTGTTGCGTTGAAAAATAGACTTCAATAGCTTTCTGTTGATATGGAATGTGAATGCTGAAACATGTCCTAAATTTGCAGATATAGCTGTAGAAATTGATCCAGTGTTGCTGCGATAATTGTCCAATCAAATTTCCAGCTGGGTTATACTTGTTCACATCATACCTCCTCTCCTTGCCGATCTCCAAGGCCCTGTTGAAGCGGCATCCTCTCCTTCCCTCTCCATTCTTCAAGGTATGAAGCCCTAAATCGAAGAATCATCCCGATCTATGCAATGTGTTGGTTTTGATTGAAGAAAAGTGTTGCTATGGGTTGTTTAATGGGTTTGGAGTCGAATCCATGGAATGAAATCAGCCGATCCGTTATTTTCATCTCACAGGTTGGCTCAGCACTCATTTCTTCCATTATTTACACGTATATTTTTCATTTGTGCATAGATGGCGGATGGAGGCAGTGGTTTTGGTGGAGGGGCTGGGCCAAGCAACCCGCGCCCTCCACGGACCAAGCAGGCAGCAAGGCGTGGGGGAAGAGAGGCTGTAGGCAGATCTCAGAGGCAAGCCATGAGAGATGCTGATTTGGCTGAGCAGGCAGGCAGGACCATACCAGATGATGCATGCCCTGATACGCCTGATGATCTCACCATGTTCGATGGAGCATACATGGAGTGGGATGAACATGAGCACTTCGTGCGTCCTCCAAATGAGAACAGGCAGAGGCACAAGTATGACTACGCAAATCAGTTCAGGGCAGTGCAAGAGCAAAGGCGAGTTAATCCCTATGCGAGGCGTAGGGATGAGGAGCTAGATTACAGGTTTTGGTCCGCTTTCCAGTCGGACTTCTATGAGTCTGTTCTCCTTGCCGCCAAGAAGCCCAAGATTGTCTCGATGAGATACATTGATTGGGAGCACTTGGCAGCAAAGAATGACAGAGTGTGCAACCATGTCATCGCTTTCTGCAAGAAGAGAGGTATATATGACTTGATGGGTTTCAGGTGTGATTGGAACATAGAGATTCTATATCAGTTCCTAGCCACCTGCTACTTTGACAGAGAGGACGATGAGTTGCACTGGATGACCAATGTTCATCACTACCGAGTGGATTACACTACTTTTGCTCGTATCCTCGGTTTTGGTGAGTGGGACAGGACAGCTTATGATCTTCATGATGAGAGGGCCCTCACTGATGATGAGTTGGCTCACTGATATCCCCGGTCAGGCCGATGGGTTGGTGAAGGGGCTGAAGAGTCGATACTATGTCTTGAACAACATGTTTCGCTAGACTCTTCATCCCAAGGTTGGTTCAGCTTCCAATCTCTATGGGACAGCCAATACCATGCTTGCTAGGACACAGCCAGGGAGTCTGTGGTTTTCAATTTCTCGCTTCATGTGGCGTGAGTTGATCATCACTTCTGAGGATGCGAGGAAGGCACTCCCATATGCACCTTACATTATGTTTTTGATTGAGCGTGTGTCTGGCATTATATTCAAGAAGGATGTGTCCCATGAGCCGTTCCGGGTGGACAAGACTCACCACTCTGCAGGAGGTGAGAGCAGGGCAGCCACTCGCTCCTCCTGCAGGCGTGCTGTCCCGTCGACCAACATACCCAGTTCCTCCCGCTCTGGCTCACACAGGCAGCCCAGGAAGAAGAGCCGTCTCTCCCGTATGCTACAGAGGATCTTTGGGGCTTGTATGCATGCTTCTGAGTCCGCATACAAGGCCCGCATGGAGAACTGGGAGATTCGTGATCATTTGGGGCTGCGACAGATTAGCCCTCCTACTCCATCTCCAGAGTTCAGCGAGATGTCCGGTTCCGACGTCGAGGACGTTGATTGGGACCAGCTAGCACGCGAGGAGGAGGAGGACCATCCCGGCACGTCGACTCGCCGCGGTGTTCGCTTCACCGCCACTACTCACCGCCAGGGCCGTGCGATCATCTCCGATGACGACGACGAGGACGAGGAGGAGGAGGCTGGTGACGATGATGATGAGTAGTTGTGCTTCCCTTTTCTCTCTTTTCTTCCTTTTTGGTGCTTGGTGCCAAAGGGGGAGAAGGGGATTAGAGAGGGGTACAACTATATTTTTCATCATTTTCACTGTGCTCCAGCTTGTGAGCTTATTGTTTTAGATCTTGTGAGAGCTATGTTGTAGAGTTGAGAGTGTTTCTCAAACTCTTTTGGTTTGTAATAAGTACTTTCATGCACTCTATTTTTATTCGAATGTGAACCTAAGTACTTTATTTAAGAACCAGCCTGTGTTTGTGCGTAAACTAGTTCTATATTATATATGATCTGTGTAGGTGCTTTGCTTCCGCGAAGTCTCTGTCTTCAGGCAGCGCGGCAGTGCCACGCCCTGGAGCGGCAGTGCTGATGAGGACATCATAGGCTTGGATATGACCATGTTAACCAATTCTAAACCAAAGGTGAAACCATTCTATATGAGTCTTATTATTGATACATTTGATGAATTGGTGCTGCACCATAAAGTGTGTGTATTTTCATTTGCAGAATTACTTACATGGATCAAGGGAAGGTTTGATTGCATAACGGAAGCACGGAAGGTCAATGAAGTTGATTGGGGACCAAATCTAAGTATTCCAAACGTCCTCCACCAGGCCACCACGTCACTTATAGCCCAAGGAAGGAAAGAGTCCAAGTCCAACACGTTTTGGTGTGGAATTCGGACTGCAGCAGAGTCTCAACTTGAGACGGTCACCACGACTTCATACAGAGTCCGATTGGAACGTTCTAGGACTCTTTGGAAAGCATATCAAGTCTACTTTCCAATGGATCTATGTTTGTTCCCATATCTTATCAGATACATTTGTAGTCGTCGTTTTAACGTCAGGACCTTCTCTGCTTATGGTGCTGCGTCGCCTAATTTTGGGCTATTGGCCCATGTATCAAGTTCGGTCCATTAGGGACACGTCCTAGGGTTGGAGGACGACCCCAGCACCTCCTTGGTCGTCCTTCCATCTACATATATGCCTCTAGAGCCGCCACAAACAGATTGGGTTTTGTTTTTGATGTAAGTTTAGCCGCTGCTACTTCCTTGTAGACGCGTGTGTCGACTAGACCAACCGTTCTACTCGATTCAGAACCCCACCTTCATGTGTATCAGATCTGAACTTTCATCTCATATTTGCAATTGAGTGCTTGTTCTTCTTGTTCTTGCTGGTTCTTCGATTGCTTGCAGGAATAACCCTAGTGGTTTGGTTGGTCGTGCTCCGCAAGATCGCGTGCAACCGCTGGAGTTGGTGTATCGGTCGCTAAGGCGCGGTCTTGGAAGGCTGTAGTCGGGCCGTGAACGTCATCTCCTTCCACCAATCGAGTTATCTCACGCCTCTCATCGAAAGATCGACCACGAACCCTAGCGGGTTCATATCAATTGGTAATCAGAGTAAGGTTTATCGGTGAGAGATTTCAGTTTACATTATTTTCCTATAGTCCAGAAAAAGCCATAAAAATTGTAGATTTAATTTTCCATAATCCCATAGACCTTTTGTGCCTTTTACTAGTACTACTTAGTTCAGGCTTGTTGAGTTTGGCTTACATCGGTTGAGTCAAGTTGCTGGTCTTAGGGTTAGTCTTTTAGAGTTTCGAGTTCTTGTCACGTTTTGGTCACCGTCAATCATATACATCTTTGCTGCCATCACCACCATAAACATCTCCACTACAGCATATAAATCTCCATTGCAATAGTTTCCATCATATGCATCTTTGCTATCCATGATATTTTGTCTTAACACTGGCAAAATTTGATCTGTGCACACAAAGAAAACTCAACATTTCAAGTTCTATTCTTGTTACTCCCAGAAAAGAAAAGAGAAAAGAAAGAGAAACACATAATAAGTTGCTTTTCTGAAATCTGATTTGCAAAGATTCAGTTTTGCTCTGGTTGTGCAAAGTAAAAGAAAAGAAGAAAAAAAATAAAAGAAAAGAGAAAGAAAGAGAAAGAGAAAAGAAAGAAAAGAAGAGAGAAGGAAAAGAAGGGGAGTGAATTCTTGCTATTCTTGTGCTTTGTTTCTTGCTGTACCGTGACTTCATTTGTGTCCAGGCTCGCGTCTCTAGCACGGTCTAGCCTAGGACCAGCACGGTACCACCGTTGAACGATTTCTCAGCTTGCTTTTGTGATTAATGTGGTGCTAGTACTTCCTTGTGTATTAATTTCAGCCCTCCTACAGCTCCACATATCCGATTACAGCTTGATAGGTGTTGTTGTTGCGGCACCGATACACTTTTTCCAGGGTTCCCGACTTGTTGGTTGCTGCCACCTCCTGTTTGGCTTGGTAAGAACTTGTAAGAGCTTGTTTGAATAAGTTGAAAGTGAGAGAATTATGATCACCACATCCTTGTAGTTGATAGGAGTATACATGTTATTGTGTTTGTTTCTTGTTTTCTACTAATCATGGCAGGTAATGCAGAGCATCATGAGTTCATGGCATTACACCCTCATATTCTGGATGTCATTCAACACTTGCCTTCATTTGCTGGTAAATTTGATCCTCATGCATACATTAATTGGGAGCTGAAGGTAGATAAGAAATTTGATGAGTATGATTTGTCTGAGAAGCAAATGGTTTTTGCTGCATCTAATGCTTTAACTAAGGATGCTTTGCATGAATGGAAACATCTTTGTAGGAATAACATTGTTCCGCATACATGGAAAGAATTCAAAATGCATTTTAGAGGTGTATATATTCCTGCATATTATGTGGACCACTTGCTTGCTAAACTGGAGAAACTGAAACAGGGTAGTAGAACCGTGAAACAATACTACCATGATTTTAAAATTTGTGTCATGTTTAGTGGCTTGGATGAATCTATGGAAGATGTAATGAGTAGGTTCATGCAAGGGCTCAGTTCTGAAATTCAATGCTTGCTCACTGGTGAAACATATAACCATATATCTTGCTTATTTTGTCTTGCTTGTAAAGTTGAAAATCAGATTCTTTTATCTATGAATACTTGCAAGAATGATGTGACACATTGTAACCAGCAATTGTCCACTGTACATGTTAAAAAGGAGCAACAAATAGTGAAACTCAGTGCTCATTTGCCTTTGTCACAACCTAATTTGCTTGTTGTGCCTTGTGACCAAGAAGAATTGTGTGATACTTCTCTAATTTCATCACCACAGCTAGAGATAGAGCGTCCTGTTTTTCCCCTCGTTGTCCATAACATTTTGCAGGAGGATGGGAATAAAACCATTGAGTGCATGGAGCAATTTGAGCAACTACACCCGCAGCTAAAGTGGAAAAGAATGATTATCCAGCACCCACCACATCGGAGGAGAGGAAGCAAACTAACACATTTGATGCTGCCATCACTCAATGATCACTCTCAAGAAGGGGAGCCAAGTTGGCTATTACCTAGAACATGTGCTCCAACATTGGTCAAACCGAGGACGGTTTGGTGTCAAGAAGGGGAGAATGATGAGGACATCATAGGCTTGGATATGACCATGTTAACCAATTCTAAACCAAAGGTGAAACCATTCTATATGAGTCTTATTATTGATACATTTGATGAATTGGTGCTGCACCATAAAGTGTGTGTATTTTCATTTGCAGAATTACTTACATGGATCAAGGGAAGGTTTGATTGCATAACGGAAGCACGGAAGGTCAATGAAGTTGATTGGGGACCAAATCTAAGTATTCCAAACGTCCTCCACCAGGCCACCACGTCACTTATAGCCCAAGGAAGGAAAGAGTCCAAGTCCAACACGTTTTGGTGTGGAATTCGGACTGCAGCAGAGTCTCAACTTGAGACGGTCACCACGACTTCATACGGAGTCCGATTGGAACGTTCTAGGACTCTTTGGAAAGCATATCAAGTCTACTTTCCAATGGATCTATGTTTGTTCCCATATCTTATCAGATACATTTGTAGTCGTCGTTTTAACGTCAGGACCTTCTCTGCTTATGGTGCTGCGTCGCCTAATTTTGGGCTATTGGCCCATGTATCAAGTTCGGTCCATTAGGGACACGTCCTAGGGTTGGAGGACGACCCCAGCACCTCCTTGGTCGTCCTTCCATCTACATATATGCCTCTAGAGCCGCCACAAACAGATTGGGTTTTGTTTTTGATGTAAGTTTAGCCGCTGCTACTTCCTTGTAGACGCGTGTGTCGACTAGACCAACCGTTCTACTCGATTCAGAACCCCACCTTCATGTGTATCAGATCTGAACTTTCATCTCATATTTGCAATTGAGTGCTTGTTCTTCTTGTTCTTGCTGGTTCTTCGATTGCTTGCAGGAATAACCCTAGTGGTTTGGTTGGTCGTGCTCCGCAAGATCGCGTGCAACCGCTGGAGTTGGTGTATCGGTCGCTAAGGCGCGGTCTTGGAAGGCTGTAGTCGGGCCGTGAACGTCATCTCCTTCCACCAATCGAGTTATCTCACGCCTCTCATCGAAAGATCGACCACGAACCCTAGCGGGTTCATATCAAGTGCCGCCCTATCTGAAGGCAAATGCTCACTCTGATTGTCTCACATGTTATTTGCATCACGATTATCTACTTGACACTGTGTGCAGCACCCCACAGAGACCATGGATGTTGGGGGAGACCCCATTTCACTCTAGTATGTGAAACTTAGCCTTTCATGCTAAGTTGGAAATTCAAACTTCATTCACATATTCAGGGGGAGACTCTACATTCTAAATCTCATTTAAACCTTATTGTATATTATCCTTTATCTCTCTAATCGGGTTGTCATCAATCACCAAAAAGGGGGAGATTGTAAGTGCAATCAAGCCCTAATGTGGGTTTTGGTGATAATGACCACGCGATTAGAAGACTAATGTGGTTTATTGAGATGATGGACAGGCAAGGGTATTAGGAGGATGTATTCTTATGCAGGTAGACCCCTAACAACTTATGGATGCGGCATCCGGCTCAAAGGAGGTTTAAATTCGTTTTTATTCTGAATTTGAGTATAGGAAAAGCCGTACTATTAAGGGGGATGCAAAAGATATTCACACCAAACATCCTAATTTCCACTGCCAAAACCAGCCACAAAATTCCATATCATTCTGATCTGTTTTGGCAGCACGGCACTGCCGGCTTTAGGCGCAGCATTGCCGGCCTCTGGCCCGGCACTGCCACGACTTATTCTGACCGTTAGACTCGGGGGTGATTCAAAATCACCTCCCCGTCGCTCCCAACGGTCATCTCGGCCATTTGCACGATTCCAGAACCAGAGAAGGCTCTCTCTTGCTCTCTCCCTCACTCCCAAAGCCTCCACTCCTCTCATTTTGGAATCCAACTCAAATCTTGAAGAGTGTGAGCTCATCTTGAGCAAGAACAAGCTTCTCGCTGTGATCTTCATCTTCTCCAAGCACTTGGTTCGCGTTCAAGCCGGTGGTTTGCATTTGTTACTCTTGGAGCTTGCTCCTAGCCGGCTAGAGCGTCGCCCGGAGAGCTTGCCAATCTTGTGGCAGCCCCGGGAGGTTTGTAACCACCCTCACAAGCTAGTGAAATCACCCCTCTTTTCAAGGATTAACTTCCTTGACTTGAGAACGAGGATTGGGAGTTGTGAACCCAAGTTTCCTTTGTGGAGCCTCAACAACGTGGAGTAGGCAAGCCTTTGTGGCGAGCTGAACCACGGGATAAATCTTGTGTCACTTGATTTGGTTCACTTGCTCTGTACTTGTTGTAGTTCCTTGATTTCTAGGGTTTGGCTCTGATCTACTTTGTGGTGGTGTTCTAGCTGTGAAGAAATTGTGCTCTAGGCTCTACACAACCCAGGGAACCTCAGTAAATTACTAGATCTAAATTTTGTTGGTTAAATTTTGAACTGTGTAGTTTCTGCTCTGCGAGGTCCAGCACTGCCGGGAACCCCGGCAGTGCCGCTACAGGCCGGCACTGCCACGCCTGTGTTTGATCTCCGTTTGCGAAGAAATTTTGCAGGCCTATTCAACCCCCCTTCTAGGCCAGCCAGTGATCCTATAGATCCAACCATAGGCATGAAAACTATTTGCTTTGCACTCCATGAAACACATAGGTGCTGATGGGAGAAGTGGAACCTGGATTGGATGCGTTGTGAAACCAAGATGCAAGATAAGAGCACGGTTTGCTTCGAACCTAACATAGGCACGAAAACTATTTGCTTTGCACTCCATGAAACAAATAGGTGTCATGGGAGAAGTGGAACCTCGTTTGGATGAGTTTGGATGCGTTGTGAAACCAAGATGCATGATAGGAGCACGATTTGCTTCGAACCCACCATAATCTCGAAAACTATTTGCTTTGCACTCCATGAAACTTATGGGTGTCAAGGGAGCAGTGGAACCTCATTTGGATGCGTTTGCATGCATTGTCAAGATGCAAGATTGGAGCACAGTTTGCTTTCAACCTACCATAGGCATGAAAACTATTTGCCTTGATGATGAGGACATCATTGGCTTAGATACGACCATGTTAACCCCTTCAAAGATTAAGGTGAAACCATTCTATATGAGGTTTATATTTGATACATTTTATGAATGGATGTTGCACTTTGAAGTTTGTACGTTTTCCTTTTCAGAATTGCTTACATGGATCAAGAGAAGATTTCAATGCATTAGGGAAGCATGGAAGGTCAATGAAGTTGATTGGGGACCAAATCTAAGTATTCCAAATGTCCTCCATCAGGCCACCACGTCACTTATAGCCCAAGGAAGAAAAGAATTCAAGTCCAACACGTTTTGGTGTGGAATTCGGACTGCAGAAGAGTCCCAACTTGAGACCATCACCACGACTTCATATGGAGTCCGATTGGGACATTATAGGACTCTTTTGAAAGCATATCAAGTATACTTTCCAAAGAATCTAGCCTGATGTCCATATCTACTCCGAGGCGTCCGCAATCATCTATTTAATGACGAGAACTTTTTCTGTCTGCGGTGCTGCATCACCTAATTATTGCCTAATGGGCTGTGTATCAAGTGGGGCCCAATAGGGGCGCGTCCTAGGGTTGTGGGACGACATCCAACACATCCAGGTCGTCCTCAACCATCTTATATACCTCCGTAGCCGCCACAAACAGATTGGGTATTGGTTTTTGATGTACGTTTAGCCGCTGCTACTTCCTTGTAGACGTGTGTGTCGACTAGACCATCCGTTCTACTCGATTCGGAACCCCACCTTCATGTGTATCAGATCTGAACCTTCATCTCGTATTTGCAATTGAGTGCTTGTTCTTCTTGTTCTTGCTGGTTCTTCGATTGCTTGCAAGAATAACCCTAGTTGTTTGGTTGGTCGTGCTCCACAAGATCGCGTGCAACCGCTGGAATTGGTGTATCGATTGCTAAGGCGCATCATCCCTGGATGGTTGTAGTCGGGTCATGAACGTCTCTCCAATCCAAATCGAAGTTATCCATCTCCACCGAAAGACCGGGACAACCCTTATCCATATCACTTGCACTCTATGAAACTCAGAGGTGTCTTGGGAGAAGTGGAACATTGTTTGGATGAGTATGGATGCGTTGTTAAAACAAGATTAAATATAGGAGCACGGTTTGCTTCGAACCTACCATAGGCACAAATACTATTTGTTTTGCACTCCATGAAACACATAGGTGCGATGGGAGAAGTGGATCCTCGTTCGGATACGTTGTGAAACCAAGATGCAAGATAGGAGCACGGTTTGCTTCGAACCTATCATAGGCACGAAAACTATTTGCATTGCAATCCACGAAACACAAAGGTGTCATGGGAGAAGTGGAACCTCGTTTGGATGAGTGTGGATGCGTTGTTAAACTAAGATACAAGATAGGACCACGGTTTGCTTCGAACCTACCATAGACACGAAAATAATTTGCTTTGCACTCCATGAAACACATAGGTGTCAAAGGAGAAGTGGAACCTCATTTGGATGAGTTTGGATGCGTTGTGAAACCAAGAAGCAAGATAGGACCATGGTTTGCTTCGAACCTACCATAGGCACGAAAACTATTTGCTTTGCACTCAATGAAACACATAGGTGTCATGGGAGAAATGGAACCTCATCTGGATGAGTTTGGATGCGTTGTGAAACCAAGATGCAAGATAGGAGCCTTGTTTACTTCAAACCTACCATAATCACGAAAAATATTTGCTTTGCACTCCATGAAACTTTTGGGTGTCAAGGGACCAGTGGAACCTCGTTTGGATGCATTTCCAAGAAATGTCAAGATGCAAGATAGGAGCACAGTTTGCTTTGAACCTACCATAGGCATGAAAACTATTTGCCTTGCACTCTATGAAACTTAGAGGTGCCATGGGAGAAGTGGAACATTGTTTGGATGAGTATGGATGCGTTGCTAAAACAAGATGAAATATAGGAGCACGGTTTGCTTTGAACCTACCATAGGCACAAATACTATTTCCTTTGCACTCCATGAAACACATAGGTGCGCTGGGAGAAGTGGATCCTCGATCGGATACGTTGTGAAACCAAGATGCAAGATAGGAGCACGGTTTGCTTCGAACCTATCATAGGCACGAAAACTATTTGCATTGCAATCCATGAAACACATAGGTGTCATGGGAGAAGTGGAACCTCGTTTGGATGAGTGTGGATGCGTTGTTAAACTAAGATGCAAGATAGGAGCACGGTTTGCTTCGAACCTACCATAGGAACGAAAACGATTTGCTTTGCACTCCATGAAACACATAGATGTCATGGGAGAAGTGGAACCTCATTTGGATGAGTTTGGATGCATTGTGAAACCAAGATGCAAGGTAGGAGCATGGTTTGCTTGGAACCTACCATAGGCACGAAAACTATTTGCTTTGCACTCCATGAAACACATAGGTGTCATTGGAGAAGTGGAACCTCATCTGGATGAGTTTGGATGAGCTGTGAAACAAAAATGCAAGATAGTAGCATGGTTCGCTTCAAACCTACCATAGGCACGAAAACTATTTGGTTTGCACTCCATGAAACGCGTAGGTGTCATGGGAGAAGTGGAACCTCGTTTGGATGAGTTTGGATGCGTTTTGAAACCAAGATGCAAGATAGGAGCACAGCTTGCTTCGAACCTACCATAGGCACGAAAACTATTTGCTTTGCACTCCATGAAACACATAGGTGTCATGGGAGAAGTGGAACCTCGTTTCGATGAGTATGGAGGCGTTGTTAAACCAAGATGCAAGATCAGAGCACGGTTTGCTTCGAACCTACCATAGGCAGGAAAACTATTTGGTTTGCACTCCATGAAACATATATCTGTCAAGGGAGAAGTGGAACCGCGTTTGGATGAGTTTGGATGCGTTGTGAAACCAAGATGCAAGATAGGAGCATGGTTTGCTTCGAACCTACCATAGGAACGAAAAGTATTTGCTTTGCACTCAATGAAACACATAGGTGTCATGGGAGAAGTTGAACCTCATTTTGATGAGTTTGGATGCGTTGTGAAACCAAGATGCAAGATAGGAGCACGGTTTGCTTCGAAACTACCACAGGCACGAAAACTATTTGCTTTGCACTCCACGAAACACATAGGTGTCATGGGAGAAGTGGAACCTCATTTGGATGCGTTCTGAAACCAAGATGAAAGATAGGAGGACAGTTTGCTTCGAAACTACCATAGGCACGAAAACTATTTGCTTTGCACTCCATGAAATACATAGGTGTTAAGGGAGAAGTGGAACCTCGTATGGATGAGTTTGGATGTGTTGTGAAACCAAGATGCTAGATAGGAGCATGGTTTGCTTCGAACCTACCATAGGCACGAAAACTATTTGCTTTGCACTCCATAAAACTCATAGGTGTCCTGGGAGAAGTGGAACCTTGTTTGGATGAGTACGGATGCGCTGTTAAACCTAGATGCAAGATATTGCACGGTTTGCTTTGAACCTACCATAGTCACGAAAACTATTTGCTTTGCACTCCAATGAACACATAGGTGTCATGGGGCAAGTGGAACCTCGTTTGGATGCGTTGTGAAACCGAGATGCAAGATAGGAGCACGGTTTGCTTCGAACCTACCATAGGCACGAAACCTATTTGCTTTGCACTCCATGAAACACATAGGTGTCATGGGAGAAGTGGAACCTCGTTTGGATGAGTTTGGATGTGTTGTGAAACCAAGATGCTAGATAGGAGCTTGGTTTGCTTCGAACCTACCATAGGCACGAAAACTATTTGCTTTGCACTCCATGAAACATATTGGTGTCATGGGAGAAGTGGAACCTCGTTTGGATGAGTGTGAATGCGTTGATAAACTAAGATGCAAGATAGCAGCACGGTTTGCTTCGAACCTACCATTGGCATGAAATCTATTTGATTTGCACTCCACGAAACACCCAGGTGTCACGGGAGACGTGGAACCTTGTTTGGATGCGTTGTGAGACCAAGATACAAGACAGGAGCACGGTTTGTTTCAAACCTACCATAGGCACGAAAACAATTTGCTTTGCACTCCATGAAACACATACGTGTCAAAGGAGAAGTGGACTCTCGTTTGGATGAATTTGGATGCGTTGTGAAACCAAGATGCAAGATAGGAGCATGGTTTGCTTCGAACCTACCATAGGCATGAAAACTATTTGCTTTGCACTCCATGAAACACATAGGTGTCATGGGTGAAATGGAACCTCATCTGGATCAGTTTGGATGCGTTGTGAAACCAAGATGCAAGATAGGAGCCTTGTTTGCTTCAAACCTACCATAGGCACGAAAACTATTTGGTTTGCACTACATGAAACACATAGGTGCCATGGGAGAAGTGGAACCTTGTTTGGATGAGTTTGGATGCGTTGTGAAACCAAGATGCAGGATTCGACCCCGGTTTGCTTCGAACCTACTATTGGCACAAAAATTATTTGCTTTGCACTCCATGGAACTCATAGGTGTCATGTGGAAGTGGAACCTCGTTTGGATGAGTATGGATGCATTGTTAAACCAAGATGCAAGATAGGAGCACTGTTTGCTTCGATCCACCATAGGCATGAAAACTATTTGCTCTGCACTCCACGAAACACATAGGTGTTGATGGGAGAAGTGGAACCTCGATTGGATGCGTTGTGAAACCAAGATGCAAGATAGGAGCACGGTTTTCATCGAACCTACCATAGGCACAAAAACTATTTGCTTTACACTCCATGAAACACATAGGTGTCATGGGAGAAGTGGAACCTCGATTGGATGCGTTGTGAAACTAAGAAGCAAGATAGGAGCACGGTTTGCTTCGAACCCACCATAATCATGAAAAGTATTTGCTTTGCACACCATGAAACATATAGTTGTCAAGGGCGAAGTGGAACCTAATTTGGATGCGTTGATAAACTAAGATGCAAGATAGGAGCACGGTTTGCTTCGAACCTACCATGGGCATGAAAACTGTTTGGTTTGCACTCCATGAAACACATAGGTGTCATGGGACAAGTGGAACCTCGTTTGGATGCGTTGTGAAACCGAGATGTAAGATAGGAGCACGGTTTGCTTCGGAACTACCATAGGCACGTAAACTATTTGGTTTGCACTCCATGAAACACATAGGTGTCAAGGGAGAACTGGAACCTCGTTTGGATGAGTGTGGATGCGTTGATAAACTAAGATGCAAGATACGAGCATGGTTTGCTTTGAACCTACCATAGGCACGAAAACTATTTGCCTTGCACTCCATGAAACACATAGGTGTCAAGGCAGAAGTGGAACCTCGTTTGGATGAGTTTGGATGCGTTGTGAAACCAAGATGCTAGATAGGAGCATGGTTTGCTTTGAACCTACCATAGGCACGAAAACTATTTGCTTTGCACTCCAAGAAACACATTGGTGTCATGGGAGATGTGGAACCTCCTTTGGATGAGTGCAGGTGCGTTGATAAGCTAAGATGCAAGATAGGAGCACGGTTTGCTTCGAAACTACCATAGGCATGAAAACTTTTCTTTGCACTCCATGAAACACATAGGTGTCATGGGAGACGTGGAACCTTGTTTGGATGCGTTGTGAAACCATGATGCAAGACAGGAGCACGGTTTGTTTTGAACATACCGTAGGCACGAAAACTATTTGGTTTGCACTCCATGAAACACATAGGTGCCATGGGAGAAGTGGAACCTTGTTTGGATGAGTTTGGATGCGTTGTGAAACCAAGATGCAAGATTGGAGCACGGTTTGCTTCGAACCTACCATTGGCACAAAAATTGTTTGCTTTGTAGTCCATGGCACTCATAGGTGTCATGCGAGAAGTGGAACCTCGTTTGGATGAGTATGGATGCGTTGTTAAACCAAGATGCAAGAGAGGAGCACAGTTTGCTTCGATCCACCATAGGCATGAAAACTATTTGCTTTGCACTCCATGAAACACATAGGTGTTGATGGGAGAAGTGGAACCTCGATTGGATGCGTTGTGAAACCAAGATTCAAGATAGGATCACGGTTTGCTTTGAACCTACCATAATCACGAAAACTATTTGCTTTGCACTCCATGAAACTCATATGTGGCATGGGAGGAGTGGAACCTAATTTGGATGCGTTGTCAAGATGCATGATAGGAGCACAGTTTACTTTGAACCTACCATAGGCACGAAAACTATTTGCTTTGCACTCCATGAAACTCATATGTGTCATGGGAGAAGTGGAACCTTGTTTGGATGAGTATGGATGCATTGTGAAACCAAGATGCAAGATAGGAGCATGGTTTGCTTCGAACCTACCATAGGCACGAAAACTATTTGTTTTGCACTACATGAAACACATAGGTGCGATGGGAGAAGTGGAACCATTGTTTGGATGAGTGTGGATGCGTTGTTAAACTAAGATGCAAGATTGGAGCACGGTTTGCGTCGAACGTACCGTAGGCACGAAAACTATTTGCTTTGCACTGCATGAAACACATAGGTGTCATGGGAGGAGTTGAACCTTGTTTGGATGCATTGTAAAACCATGATGCAAGACAGGAGCACGGTTTGTTTCGAACCTACCATAGGCACGAAAACTATTTGCTTTGCACTGCATGAAACACATAGGTGTCAAGGAGAAGTGGAACATCGTTTGGATGAGTTTGGATGCGTTGTGAAACCAAGATGCAAGATAGGAGCACGGTTTGCTTTGAAACTACCATAGGCACGAAAACTATTTGCTTTGCACTCCATGAAACACATAGGGGGTCATGGGAGAAGTGGAACCTTGTTTGGATGCGTTCTGAAACCAAGATGCAAGATAGGAGCACGGTTTGCTTCGAAACTACCATAGCCACGAAAACTATTTGGTCTGCACTCCATGAAGCACATAGGTGCCATGGGAGAAGTGGAACCTTGTTTGGATGAGTTTGGATGCACTGTGAAACCAAGATGCAAGATTGGAGCACGGTTTGCTTGGAACCTACCATTGGCATGAAAACTATTTGCTTTGCACTCCATGAAACACATAGGTGTCATGGGAGAAATGGAACCTCATCTGGATGAGTTTGGATGCGTTGTGAAACCAAGATGCAAGATAGGAGCCTTGTTTGCTTCAAACCTACCATAGGCACGAAAACTATTTGGTTTGCACGCCATGAAACACATAGGTGTCATGGGAGAAGTGGAACCTCGTTTGGATGAGTATGGATGCGTTGTTAAACCAAGATGCAAGATAGGAGCACGGTTTGCTTCGATCCACCATAGGCTTGAAAACTATTTGCTTTGCACTCCATGAAACACATAGGTGTTGATGGGAGAAGTGGAACCTCGTTTGGATGAGATTGGATGCGTTGTGAAACCAAGATGCTTGATAGGAGCATGGTTTGCTTTGAACCTACCATAGGCACGAAAACTATTTGCTTTGCACTCAATGAAACACATAGGTGTCGTGGGAGAACTCGATCCTCATTTGGATGTGTTTGGATGCATTGTGAAACCAAGATGCAAGATAGGAGCACGTTTTGCTTTGAAACTACCATAAGCACGAAAACTATTTGCTTTGCACTCCATGAAACACATTGGGGTCATGGGAGAAGTGGAACCTTGTTTGGATGCGTTCTGAAACCAAGATGCAAGATAGGAGCACAGTTTGCTTCGAAACTACCATAGGCACGAAAACTATTTGGTTTGCACTCCATGAAACACATAGGTGCCATGGGAGAAGTGGAACCATGTTTGGATGAGTTTGGATGCGTTGTGAAACCAAGATGCATGGTTGGAGCTAGGTTTGCTTCGAACCTACCATTGGCACGACAACTATTTGCTTTGCACTCCATGAAACACATAGGTGTCATGGGAGAATCGAACCTCATTTGGATGAGTTTGGATGCGTTGTGAAACCAAGATGCAAGATAGGAGCCTTGTTTGCTTCAAACCTACCATAGGCACGTAAACTATTTGGTTTGCACTCCATGAAACACATAGGTGTCATGGGAGAAGTGGAACCTCGTTTGGATGAGTATGGATGCGTTGTTAAACCAAGATGCTTGGAGCACGGTTTGCTTCGATCCACCATAGGCTTGAAAACTATTTGCTTTGCACTACATGAAACACATAGGTGTTGATGGGAGAAGTGGAACCTCGTTTGGATGCGTTCTGAAACCAAGAAGCAAGATAGGAGCACGGTTTGCTTTGAACCTACCATAATCACGAAAACTATTTGATTTGCACTCCACGAAACATATAGGTGTCAAGGGAGAAGTGGAACCTCGTTTGGATGCGTCTGGATGCGTTGTCAAGATGCAAGATAGGAGCACAGTTTGCTTTGAACCTACCATAGGCACGAAAACTTTTTGCTTTGCACTTCATGAAACTCATAGGTGTCATGGGAGAAGTCGAACCTTGTTTGGATGAGTATGGATGCGTTGTTAAACCTAGATGCAAGATAGGAGCACGGTTTGCTTTGAACCTACCATAGGCACGAAATATATTTGCTTTGCACTACATGAAACACATAGGTGCGATGGGAGAAGTGGAACCTTGTTTGGATGAGTGTGGATGCGTTGTTAAACTAAGATGCAAGATAGGAGCACGGTTTGCTTCGAATGTATCATAGGGACGAAAACTATTTGCTTTGCACTCCACGAAACACATAGGTGCGACGGGAGAAGTGGAACCTTGTTTGGATGTGTGTGGATGCGTTGATAAACTAAGATGCAAGATAGGAGCACGGTTTGCTTCGAACCTACCATAGGCATGAAAACTATTTGCTTTGCACTCCATGGAACACATAGGTGTCATGGGAGAAGTGGAACCCTGTTTGGATACGTTGTCAAGCCATGATGGAAGACTGGAGCACGGTTTGCTTCGAACCTACCATTGGCACAAAAATTATTTGCTTTGCAGTCCATGGAACTCATAGGTGTCATGGGAGAAGTGGAACCCCGTTTGGACGAGTATGGATGCGTTGTTAAACCGAGATGCAAGATAGGAGCACGGTTTGCTTCGATCCAACCATAGGCACGAAAACTATTTGCTTTGCACTTCATGAAACACATAGGTGTTGATGGGAGAAGTGGAACCTGGATTGGATGCGTTGTGAAACCAAGATGCAAGATAGGAGCACGGTTTGCTTCGAACCTACCATAGGCATGAAAACTATTTGCTTTGCACTCCATGAAACGCAAAGGTGTCATGGGAGAAGGGGAACCTCATTTGGATGCGTTGTGAAACCAAGAAGCAAGATAGGAGAACGGTTTGCTTCGAACCTACCATAATCACGAAAACTATTTGCTTTGCACTCCATGAAACATATAGGTGTCAAGGGAGCAGTGGAACCTCGTTTGGATGCATTTGCATGCATTGTCAAGATGCAAGATAGGAGCACAGTTTGCTTTGAACCTACCATAGACACGAATGCTATTTGCCTTGCACTCCATGAAGCTCAGAGGTGTCATGGGAGAAGTGGAACCTTGTTTTGATGAGTATGGATGCGTTGTTAAAACAGGATGAAATATAGCACCACGGTTGGCTTCGAACCTAGCATAGGCACGAAAACTATTTGCTTTGCACTCCATGAAACACATAGGTGCGATGGGAGAAGTGGATCCTCGATTGGATGCGTTGTGAAACCAAGATGCAAGATAGGAGCACGGTTTGCTTAGAACCTGCCGTAGGTACGAAAACTATTTGCTTTGCACTCCACAAAACACATAGGTGTCATGGGAGAAGTGGAACCTCGTTTGGATGAGTGTGGATGTGTTGTTAAACTAAGATGCAAGATAGGAGTATGGTCTGCTTCGAACCAACCATAGGCACGAGAACTATTTGCTTTGCACTCCATGAAACACATAGGTGTCATGGGAGAAGTGGAACCTTGTTTGGATGCCTTGTGAAACCATGATGCAAGACAGGAGCAGGGTTTGTTTTGAACCTACCATAGGCTCGAAAACTATTTTCTTTGCACTCCGTGAAACACATAGGTGTCGTGGGAGAAGTGGAACCTCGTTTAGATGGGTTTGGATGCATTGTGAAACCAAGACGGAAGATAGGAGCATGTTTTGCTTCGAACCAACCATATGCACGAAAACTATTTGCTTTGCACTCCATGAAACACATAGGTGCGGTGGGAGAAGTGGAACCTCCATTGGATGCGTTGTGAAACCAACATGCAAGATAGGAGCACGGTTTGCTTCGAACATGCCATAACCATAAAAACTATTTGCTTGGCACTCCATGAAACATATAGGTGTCAAGGGAGAAGAGGAACCTCATTTGGATGAGTTTGGATGGGTTGTGAAACCAGGATGCAAGATAGGAGCATGGTTTGCTTTAAACCTACCATAGGCACGAAAACTATTTGCTTTGCACTCCATGTAACACATAGGTGTCGTGGCAGAAGTGGAACCTTGATTGGATGCGTTGTGAAACCAAGATGTAAGATAGGAGCACGGTTTGCTTCGAACCTACCATGGCCACGAAAACTATTTGCTTTGCACTCCATGAAACACATAGGTGTGAAGGGAGAAGTGGAACCTCGTTTGGATGCGTTGTGAAACCAAGAAGCAAGATTGGAGCACGGTGTGCTTCGAACCTACAATAATCACGAAAACTATTTGCTTTGCATTCCATGAAACTCATAGGTTTCATGGGAAAAGTGGAACCTCGTTTGGATGAGTATGGATGCGTTGTTAAACTAAGATGCAAGATAGGAGTTCGGTTTGCTTCGAACCTACCATAGGGATGAAAACTATTTGCTTTGCACTCCATGAAACACATAGGTGCGATGGGAGAAGTGGAACCTCGATTGGATGCATTGTAAAAACAAGATGCAAGATAGGTGCACGGTTTGCTTTGAACCTTGCATAGGCAAGAAAACTATTTGCTTTGCACTCCATGAAACACATAGGTGTCATGGGAGAAGTGGAACCTCGTTTGGATGCGTTGGGAAACCAAGGTGACAGATAGGAGCACGGTTTGCTTCGAACCTACCATAATCACAAAAACTATTTGCTTGGCACTCCGTGAAACAAATAGGTGTCAAGGGAGAAGTGGAGCCTCGATTGGATGAGTTTGGATGCGTTGTGAAACCAAGATGCAGAATAGGAGCATGGTTTGCTTCGAAAATACCATAGGCACGAAAACTATTTGCTTTGCACTCCACGAAACATATAGCTGTCATGGAAGAAGTGGAACCTCGTTTTGATGCGTTGTGAAACCAAGATGCAAGATTGGAGCAATTTTTGCTTCGAACCAACCATAGGCACGAAAACAATTTGCTTTGCACTCAATGAAAGACATAGGTGTTATAGGAGATGTGGAACCTCGTTTGGATGAGTTTGGATGCGTTGTGAATCCAAGATGCAAGATAGGAGCATGGTTTGCTTCGAACCTACCATAGGCATGAAAACTTTTTGCTTTGCACTCCATGAAACACATAGGTGTCTTGGGAGAAGTGTAACCTCGTTTGGATGCGTTGTGAAAGAAAGATGCAAGATTGGAGCACGGTTTGCTTCGAACCTACCAAAGGCACGAAAACTATGTGCTTTGCACTCCACGAAACGCATAGGTGTCAACGGAGATGTTTATTCCTCAATTGGATGTGTTTGGATGCGTTGTGAAACCAAGATGCAAGATAGGAGCACGGTTTGCTTCGAACCTACCATTGGTATGAAAACGTTTTGCTTTGCACTCCTTGAAACTCATAGGTCTCATGGGAGAAGTGGAACCTTGTTTGGATGCATTGTGAAACCAAGATGCAAGAGAGGAGCACAATTTGCTTCGAACCTACCATAGGCACGAAAACTATTTGCTTTGCACTCCATGAAACACACAGGTGTCATGGCACAAGTGGGACCTCATTTGGATGAGTTTGGATGCGTTGTGAAACCAAGATGCAAGATAGGAGCACGGTTTGCTTTGAATCTACCATAGGCACGAAAACTATTTGCTTTGCACTCCATGAAACTCATAGGTGTCATGGGAGAGGTGGAACCTCATTTGGATGAGTGTGAATGTGTTGTTAAACTAAGATGCAAGATAGGAGTATGGTTTGCTTCGAACCTATCATAGGCACGAGAACTATTTGCTTTGCACTCCATGAAACACATAGGTGTGATGGGAGAGGTGGAACCTTGTTTGGATGCCTTGTGAAACCATGATGCAAGACAGGAGCAGGGTTTGTTTCGAACCTACCATAGGCTCGAAAACTATTTTCTTTGCACTTCATGAAACACATAGGTGTCATGGGAGAAGTGGAACCTCGTTAGAATGAGTTTAGATGCATTCTGAAACCAAGATGCAAGATAGGAGCATGGTTCGCTTTGAACCTACCATAGGCACGAAAACTATTTGCTTTTCACTCCTTGAAACACATAGGTGCGATGGGAGAAGTGGAACCTCGATTGGATGCATAGTGAAACCAAGATGCAGGATAGGAGCACGGTTTGCTTCGAACCTACCATAGGCACGAAAACTATTTGCTTTGCACTCCATGAAACACATAGGTGTCATAGGAGAAGTGGAACCTCGTATGGATGTGTTGTGAAATCAAGATGCAAGATAGGAGCACGGTTTGCTTTGAACCAACCATTGGCATAAAAACGTTTTGCTTTGTTCTTCTTGATACTTGTAGGTCCCATGGGAGAAGTGGAACCTTGTTTGGATGCATTGTGAAACCAAGATGCAAGATAGGAGCACGATTTGCTTCGAACCTATCATAGGCACGAAACTATTTGGTTTGCACTCCATGAAACTCATAGGTGTCATGGGAGAAGTGGAACCTCAATTGGATGTGTTTGGATGCATTGTGAAACCAAGATGCAAGATAGGAACACGGTTTGCTTCGAACCTACCATAGGCATGAAAATTATTTGCTTTGCACTCCATGAAGCACATAGGTGTGAAGGGAGAAGTGGAACATTGTTTGGATGCGTTGTGAAACCAAAATGCAAGATTGGAGCACGGTATGCTTCAAACCTACCATAGGCACGAAAACTATTTGCTTTGCACTCCATGAAACTCATAGGTGTCATGGGAAAAGTGGAACCTCGTCTGGATGTGTTTCGATGCATTGTGAAACCAAGATGCAAGATAGAAGCACGGTTTGCTTCGAACCTAGCATAGGGACGAAATCTATTTGCTTTGCAGTCCATGAAAGACATAGTTGTCATGGGAGAAGTGGAACCTCGTTTGGATGAATGTGGATGTGTTGTTAAACTAAAATGCAAGATAGGAGCACGGTTTGCTTCGAACCTACCATAGGCACGAGAACTATTTGCTTTGCACTCCATGAAACACATAGGTGTCATGGGAGAAGTGGAACCTTGTTTGGATGCGATTTGAAACCATGATGCAAGGCCGGAGCACGGTTTGTTTCGAACCTACCTTAGGCTCTAATACTATTTCCTTTGCACTCCACGATACACATAAGTGTCACGGGAGAAGTGGAACCTCGTTTGGATGAGTTTGGATGCATTGTGAAACCAAGATACAAGATAGGACCAAGGTTTGCTTCGAACCTACCATAGCCATGAAAACTATTTGCTTTGCACTCCGTGAAACACATAGGTGTCATGGGAGAAGTGGAACCTCGTTTCATTGCGTTGTTAAACCAAGATGCAAGATAGGACCACGGTTTGCTTCGAACCAACCATATTCACAAAAACTATTTGCTTGGCTCTCCATGAAACATATGGGCGTCAAGTGAGAAGTGGAACCTCATTTGGATGAGTTCGGATACGTTGTGAAACCAAGATGTAAAATAGGAGCACGGTTTGCATCGAACCTACCATAGGCACGAAAACTATTTGCTTTGCACTCCGGGAAACATGGAGGTGTCATGGGAGAAGTGGATTCTCATTTGGAAGAGTTTGAATGCGTTGTGAAACCAAGATGCAAGATAGGAGCACGGTTTGCTTCGAACCTACCATTGGCATGAGTTTGGATGCATTGTGAAACCAAGATGCAAGAGAGGAGCACGATTTGCTTCGAACCTACCATAGGCACGAAAACTATTTGCTTTGCACTCCATGAGAGACATTGGTGTCATAGGAGAAGAGGAACCTCATATGGATGAGTTTCGATGCGTTGAGAATCCAAGATGCAAGATAGGTGCACGGTTTGCTTCGAACCTACCATAATCACAAAATCTATTAGCTTGGCACTCCATGAAACATATGGGTGTCAAGGTACAAGTGGAACCTCATTTTGATGAGGACATCATTGGCTTGGATATGACCATATTAAACATTTCTAAACCAAAGGTGCAACCGTTCTATATGTTTCTTATTATTCATACATTTGATGAATTGGAGCCGCACCATAAAGTGTGTGTATTTTTATTTGCAGAATTACTTACATGGATCAAGGGAAGGTTTGATTGCATAACGGAAGCATGGAAGGTCAATGAAGTTGATTGGGGACCAAATCCATGTGCCCTGAATGTTTTGCACCAGGTCACCACGTCACTTTAGCCCATCGAAGGAAAGAGTCCAAGTCCAACACGTTTTGGATGTGGAATTCGGACTGCAGAAGAGTCCAAACTTGCGACGGTCACCACGACTCCATACGGACTCCGATTGGGACGTTCTAGGACTCCATGGAAAGCATATCAAGTCTACTTTCCAATGGATCTATTCTTGTTGCCATATCCTATCAGATACGTTCGTAGTCGTCGTTTTAATGTCAAGACCTTCTCTACTTATGGTGCTGCGTCACCTAATTTTGGGCTGTTGGCCCATGTATCAAGTTGGGTCCATTAGGGACACGTCCTAGGGTTGGAGGACGACCCCAACACCTCCTTGGTCGTCCTTCCATCTACATATATGCCTCTAGAGCCGCCACAAACAGATTGGATTTTGTTTTTGATGTAAGTTTAGCCGCTGCTACTTCCTTGTAGACGCGTGTGTCGACTAGACCATCCGTTCTACTCGATTCAGAACCCCACCTTCATATGTATCAGATCTGAATCTTCATCTCATATTTGCAATTGAGTGCTTGTTCTTCTTGTTCTTGCTGGTTCTTCGATTGCTTGCAGGAATAACCCTAGTGGTTTGGTTGGTCGTGCTCCGCAAGATCGCGTGCAACCGCTGGAATTGGTGTATCGATTGCTAAGGCGCATCATCCCTGGATGGTTGTAGTCGGGTCGTGAACGTCATCTCCTTCCACCAATCGAGTTATCTCATGCCTCTCATCGAAAGATCGACCACGAACCCTAGCGGGTTCTTATCACATTTGGATGAGTTCGGATGCGTTGTGAAACCAAGATGTAAAATAGGAGCATTGTTTGCTTCGAACCTACCGTAGGCACGAAAACTATTTGCTTTGCACTCCATGAAAGACATAGGTGCCATAGGAGAAGTGGAACCTCATATGGATACGTTTGGATGCGTTGTGAAACCAAGATGCAAGATTGGAGCACAGTTTGCTTCGAACCTACCATAATCACGAAAACTATTTGCTTTGCACTCCAGAAAACATATAGGTGTCAAGGGAGAAGTGGAACCTTGTTTGGATGAGTTTGGGTGCGTTGTGAAACGAAGGTACAAGATAGGAGCATGGTTTGCTTCGAACCTACCATAGGCTCGAAAACTATTTCCTTTGCACTCAATGAAACACATAGGTGTCATGGGAGAAGTGGAACCTCATTTGGATGAGTTTGGATGCGTTGTGAAACCAAGATGCATGATAGGAGCACGGTTTGCTTTGAACCTACCATAGGCACGAAAACTATTTGCTTTGCACTCCATGAAACTCATTGGCGTCATGGGAAAAGTGGAACCTTGTTTGGGTGTGTTTGGTTTCATTGTGAAACCAAGATGCAAGATAGGAGCACGGTTTGCTTCGAACCTACCTTAGGCACAAGAACTATTTGGTTTGCACTCCATAAAAGACATAGGTGTCATAGGAGAAGTGGAACCTCGTATGGATGAGTTTGGATGCGTTGTGAATCCAAGATGCAAGAAAGGAGCACGGTTTGCTTCGAACCTACCATAGGCATGAAAACTTTTAGCTTTGCACTCCATGAAACATATATGTGTCAAGGGAGAAGTGGAACCGCGTTTGGATGAGTTTGGACGCGTTGTGAAACCAAGATGCAAGATAGGAGCATGGTTTGCTTCGAACCTACCATAGGCATGAAAAGTATTTGCTTTGCACTCCATGAAACTCATCGGCGTCATGGGAAAAGTGGAACCTCGTTTGGATGTGTTTGGTTGCATTGTGATACCAAGATGCAAGATAGGAGCACGGTTTGCTTCAAACCTACCTTAGGCACGAGAACTATTTGCTTTGCACTCCATAAAAGACATAGGTGTCATAGGAGAAGTGGAACCTCGTATGGATGAGTTTGGATGCGTTGTGAATCCAAGATGCAAGAAAGGAGCACGGTTTGCTTCGAACCTACCATAGGCATGAAAACTTTTTGCTTTGCACTCCATGAAACACATAGGTGTCATGGGAGAAGTGGAACCTCGTTTGGATGCGTTGTGAAACCAAGATGCAAGATAGGAGCACGGTTTGCTTCGAAACTACCACAGGCATGAAAACTATTCGCTTTGCCCTCCATGAAACTCATAGGTATCATGGGAGAAGTGGAACCTCATTTGGATGAATTGTGAAACCAACATGCAAGATAGGAGCACGGTTTGCTTCGAACCACCATAGGCATGAAAACAATTTGCTTTGCACTCCACGAAACTCATAGGTGTCGTGGGTGAAGTGGAACCTCGTTTGGATGCGTTGTGAAACCAAGATGCAAGATTGGAGCACGGTTTGCTTCGAACCTACCAAAGGCGCGAAAACTATGTGCTTTGCACTCCACGAAACACATAGGTGTCAACAGAGATGTTTATCCTCATTTGGATGAGTTTGGATGCGTTGTGAAACCAAGATACAAGATAGGAGCACGGTTTGCTTCGAACCTACCATTTGCATGAAAACGTTTTGCTTTGCACCCCTTGAAACTCATAGGTCTCATGGGAGTTGTCGAACCTAGTTTGGATGCATTGTGAAACCAAGATGCAAGAGAGGAGCACGATTTGCTTCGAACCTACCATAGGCACAAAAACTATTTGCTTTGCACTCCATAAAAGACATAGGTTTCATAGGAGAAGAGGTACCTCGCATGGATGAGTTTGGATGCGTTGAGAATCCAAGAAGCAGGATAGGAGCACGGTTTGCTTCGAACCTGCCATAATCACAAAATCTATTTGCTTGGCACTCCATGAAACATATGGGTGTCAAGGTAGAAGTGGAACATCATTTGGATGAGTTCGGATGCGTTGTGAAACAATGATGTAAAATAGGAGCATGGTTTGCTTCGAACCTACCATAGGCACGAAAACTATTTGCTTTGCACTCCATGAAAGACATAGGTGTCATAGGAGAAGTGGAACCTCGTATGGATATGTTTGGATGCGTTGTGAAACCAAGATGCAAGATTGGAGCACGGTTTGCTTCGGACCTACCATAATCACGAAAACTATTTGCTTTGCACTCCATAAAACATATAGGTGTCAAGGGAGAAGTGGAACCTCGTTTGGATGAGTTTGGATGCATTGTGAAACGAAGGTACAAGATAGGAGCATGGTTTGCTTCGAACGTACCATAGGCATGAAAACTATTTGCTTCGCACTCAATGAAACACATAGGTGTCATGGGAGAAGTGGAACCTCATTTGGATGAGTTTGGATGCGTTGTGAAACCAAGATGCAAGATAGGAGCACGGTTTGCTTTGAACCTACCATAGGCACGAAAAATATTTGCTTTGCACTCCATGAAACTCATCGGCGTCATGGGAAAAGTGGAACCTCGTTTGGATGTGTTTGGTTGCATTGTGAAACCAAGATGCAAGATAGGAGCACGGTTTGCTTCGAACCTACCTTAGGCACGAGAACTATTTGCTTTGCACTCCATAAAAGACATAGGTGTCATAGGAGAAGTGGAACCTCGTATGGATGAGTTTGGATGCGTTGTGAATCCAAGATGCAAGAAAGGAGCACGGTTTGCTTCGAACCTACCATAGGCATGAAAACTTTTTGCTTTGCACTCCATGAAACACATAGGTGTCATGGGAGAAGTGGAACCTCGTTTGGATGCGTTGTGAAACCAAGTTGCAAGATTGGAGCACGGTTTGCTTCGAACCTACCAAAGGCGCGAAAACTATGTGCTTTGCACTCCACGAAACACATAGGTGTCAACGGAGATGTTTATCCTCATTTGGATGAGTTTGGATGCGTTGTGAAACAAAGATGCAAGATAGAAGCACGGTTTGCTTCGAACCTACCATTTGCATGAAAACGTTTTGCTCTGCACTCCTTGAAACTCATAGGTCTCATGGGAGAAGTGGAACCTTGTTTGAATGCATTGTGAAACCAAGATGCAAGAGAGGAGCACGATTTCCTTCGAGCCTACCATAATCACGAAAACTATTTGCTTTGCACTCCATGAAAAACATAGGTGTCATGGGAGAAGTGGAACCTCATTTGGATGAGTTTGGATGCGTTGTGAAACCAAGGTGCAAGATAGGAGCACGGTAATCTTCGAAACTACCATAGGCACAAAAATTATTTGCTTTGCACTCGATGAAACTCATAGGTGTCATGGGAGAAGTGGAACCTCGTTTGGATGAGTATGGATGCGTTGTTAAACTAAGATACAAGATTGGAGCACGGTTTGCTTCGAACCTACCATGGGCACAAAAACTATTTGCTTTGCACTCCATGAAATAAATAGGTGTCAAGGGAGAAGTGGAAACACGTTCGGATGAGTTTGGATGCGTTGTAAAACCAAGAAGCAAGATAGGACATTGGTTTGCTTCGAGCCTACCGTAGGCACGAAAACTATTTGCTTTGCACTCCATGAAACACATAGGTGTCATGGGAGAAGTGGAACCTCATTTGGATGAGTTTGGATGCATTGTGAAACCAAGATGCAAGATAGAAGCACGGTTTGCTTTGAACGTACCATACGCACGAAAACTATTGTCTTTGCACTCCATGAAACTCATAGGTGTCATGGGAAAATGGAACCTCATTTGGATGTGTTTGGATGCATAGTGAAACCAAGATGCATGATAGGAGCACGGTTTGCTTCGAACCTACCATAGGCACGAAAACTATTTGCTTTGCACTCCATGAAGGACATAGGTGTCATAGGAGAAGTGGAACCTCGTATGGACGAGTTTGGATGCGCTGTGAATCCAACATGCAAGATAGGAGCACGTTTTGCTTCGAACCTACCATAGGCACGAAAACTTTTTGCTTTGCACTCCATGAAACACATAGGAGTCATGGGAGAAGTGGAATGTCATTTGGATGCGTTGCGAAACCAAGATGCAAGATTGCAGCACGGTTTGCTTCGAACCTACCATAGGCATGAAAACTATTTGATTTGCACTCCATGAAACACCTAGGTGTTATGGGAGATCTGGAACCTTGTTTGGATGCGTTGTGAAACCATGATGCAAGACAGGAGCACGGTTTGTTTCAAACCTACCATAGGAACGAAGACAATTTGCTTTGCACTCAATGAAACACATAGGTGTCAAAGGAGAGGTGGAACCTCGTTTGGATGAGTTTGGATGCGTTGTGAAACCAGGATGCAAGATAGGACCATGGTTTGCTTCGAACCTACCATTGGCATGAAAGCTATTTGCTTTGCACTCCATGAAACACATAGGTGTCATGGGAGAAGTGGAACCTCGTTTGGATGAGCTTGGATGCGTTGTAAAACCAAGATGCAAGATAGGAGGCTTGTTTGCTTCAAACCTACCATAATCACGAAAACTATTTGATTTGCACTCCATGAAACTTATGGGTGTCAAGGGACCAGTGGAACCTCGTTTGGATGCATTTCCATGCATTGTCAAGATGCAAGATAGGAGCACAGTTTGCTTTGAACCTACCATAGGCACGAAAACTATTTGCCTTGCACTCTATGAAACTCAGAGGTGCCATGGGAGAAGTGGAACATTGTTTGGATGAGTATGGATGCGTTGTTAAAACAAGATGAAATATAGGAGCACGGTTTGCTCCGAACCTACCATAGGCACAAATACTATTTGCTTTGCACTCCATGAAACACATAGGTGCGATGGGAGAAGTGGATCCTCGATCGGATACGCTGTGAAACCAAGATGCTTGATAGGAGCACGGTTTGCTTCGAACCTATCATAGGCACGAAAACTGTTTGCATTGCAATCCATGAAACACATAGGTGTCATGGGAGAAGTGGAACCTCGTTTGAATGACTGTGGATGCGTTGTTAAACTAAGATGCAAGATAGGAGCACGGTTTGCTTCGAACCTACCATAGGAACGAAAACTATTTGCTTTGCACTCCTTTAACACATAGGTGTCATGGTAGAAGTGGAACCTCGTTTGGATGAGTTTGGATGCGTTGTGAAACCAAGATGCAAGGTAGGAGAATGGTTTGCTTCGAACCTACCATAGGCACGAAAACTATTTGCTTTGCACTCCATGAAACACATAGGTGTCATTGGAGAAGTGGAACCTCATCTTGATGAGTTTGGATGAGTTGAGAAACAAAAATGCAAGATAGGAGCATGGTTTGCTTCAAACCTACCATAGGCACGAAAACTATTTGCTTTGCACTCTATGAAACGCATAGGTGTCATGGGAGAAGTGGAACCTCGTTCGGATGAGTTTGGATGCGTTTTGAAACCAAGATGCAATATAGGAGCACGGCTTGATTCGAACCTACCATAGGCACGAAAACTATTTGCTTTGCACTCCATGAAACACATAGGTGTCATGGGAGAAGTGGAACCACGTTTCGATGAGTATGGAGGCGTTGTTAATCCAAGATGCAAGATCGGAGCACAGTTAGCTTCGAACCAACCATAGGCACGAAAACTATTTGGTTTGCACTCCATGAAACATATATGTGTCAAGGGAGAAGTGGAACCGCGTTTGGATGAGTTTGGACGCGTTGTGAAACCAAGATGCAAGATAGGAGCATGGTTTGCTTCGAACCTACCATAGGCATGAAAAGTATTTGCTTTGCACTCAATGAAACACATAGGTGTCAAGGGAGAAGTTGAACCTCATTTGGATGAGTTTGGATGCGTTGTGAAACCAAGATACAAGATAGGAGCACGGTTTGCTTCGAAACTACCAGTAGGCATGAAAACTATTTGCTTTGCACTCCACGAAACACATAGGTGTCATGGGAGAAGTGGAACCTCATTTGGATGCGTTCTGAAACCAAGATGCAAGATAGGAGCACGGTTTGCTTCGAAACTACCATAGGCACGAAAACTATTTGCGTTGCACTCCATGAAATACATAGGTGTCAAGGGGTAAGTGGAACCTCGTATGGCTGAGTTTGGATGTGTTGTGAAACCAAGATGCAAGATGGGAGCATGGTTTGCTTCGAACCTACCATAGGCACGAAAACTATTTGCTTTGCACTCCATGAAACTCATAGGTGTCATGGGAGAAGTGGAACCTTGTTTGGATGAGTATGGATGCGCTGTTAAACCTAGATTCAAGATAGTAGCACGGTTTGCTTCGATCCACAATAGGCTTGAAAACTATTTGCTTTGCATTCCATGAAACACATAGGTGTTGATGGGAGAAGTGCAACCTCGTTTGGATGCATCTGGATGCGTTGTCAAGATGCAAGATAGGAGCACAGTTTGCTTTGAACCTACCATAGGCATGAAAACTATTTGCTTTACACTCCATGAAACTCATAGGGGTCATGGGAGAAGTGGAACCTTGTTTGGATGAGTATGGATGCGTTGTTAAACCTAGATGCAAGATTGGAGCACGGCTTGCTTTGAACCTACCATAGGCACGAAATATATTTGCTTTGCACTCCATGAAACACATATGTGCGATGGGAGAAGTGGAACCTTGTTTGGATGAGTGTGGATGCGTTGTTAAACTAAGATGAAAGATAGGAGCACGGTTTGCTTCGAATGTATCATAGGGCCGAAAACTATTTGCTTTGCGCTCCATGAAAAACATAGGTGCGACGGGAGAAGTGGAACCTTGTTTGGATGAGTGTGGATGCGTTGATAAACTAAGATGCAAGATAGGAGCAAGGTTTGCTTCAAACCTACCATAGGCATGAAAACTATTTGCTTTGCACTCCATGAAACACATAGGTGTCATGGGAGAAGTGGAACCTTGTTTGGATGCGTTGTCAAACCATGATGGAAGACAGGAGCACGGTTTGTTTCGAACCTACCATAGGCACGAAAACTATTTGCTTTGCACTGCATGAAACACATAGCTGTCAAAGGAGAAGTGGAACATCGTTTGGATGAGTTTGGATGCGTTGATAAACTAAGATGCAAGATAGGAGCACGGTTTGCTTTGAACCTACCATAGGCACGAAAACTATTTGCTTTGCACTCCATGAAACACATAGGTATCAAAGGAGAAGTGGAACCTCATTTGGATGAGTTTGTATGCGTTGTGAAACAAAGATGCAAGCTAGGAGCATGGTTTAATTCGAACCTACCATAGGCACAAAAACTATTTGCTTTGCACTCCATGAAACACATAGGTGTCATGGGACAAGTGGAACCTCGTTTCGATAAGTTTAGATGCGTTGTGAAACCAAGATGCATGATTGGAGCACGGTTTGTTTCGAACCTACCATTGGCACAAAAATTATTTGCTTTGCAGTCCATGGAACTCATAGGTGTCATGGGAGAAGTGGAACCCCGTTTGGATGAGTATAGGATGCGTTGTTAAACCGAGATGCAAGATAGGAGCACGGTTTGCTTCGATCCAACCGTAGGCACGAAAACTATTTGCTTTGCACTCCATGAAACACATAGGTGTTGATTGGAGAAGTGGAACCTGGATTGGATGCGTTGTGAAACCAAGATGCAAGATAGGAGCACGGTTTGCTTCGAACCTACCATAGGCACGAAAACTATTTGCTTTGCACTCCATGAAACGCATAGGTGTCATGGGAGAAGTGGAACCTCGTTTGGATGCGTTGTGAAACCAAGAAGCAAGATAGGAGAATGCTTTGCTTCGAACCTACCATAATCACGCAAACTATTTGGTTTGCACTCCATGAAGCAGTGGAACCTCGTTTGGATGCATTTGCATGCATTGTCAAGATGCAAGATAGGAGCACAGTTTGCTTTGAACCTACCATAGCCACGAAAGCTATTTGCCTTGCACTCCATGAAACTCAGAGGTGTCATGGGAGAAGTGGAACCTTGTTTGGATCAGTATGGATGCGTTGTTAAAACAGGATAAAATATAGCAACACGGTTTGCTTCGAACCTAGCATAGGCACGAAAACTATTTGCTTTGCACTCCATGAAACACGTTGGTGCGATGGGAGAAGTGGTTCCTCGATTGGATGCGTTGTGAAACCAAGATGCAAGATAGGAGCGCGGTTTGCTTCGAACCTGCCATAGGCACGAAAACTATTTGCTTTGCACTCCACGAAACACATAGGTGTCATGGGAGAAGTGGAATCTTGTTTGTTTGAGTGTGGATGCGTTGTTAAACTAAGATGCAAGATAGGAGCACGGTTTGTTTCGAAAAAACCATAGGCACGAAAACTATTTGCTTTGCACTCCATGAAACACATAGGTGTCATGGGACAAGTGCAACCTCGTATGGATATGTTTGGATGCGTTGTGAAGCCAAGATGTAAAATAGGAGCATGGTTTGCTTCAAACCTACCATAGGGACAAAAACTATTTGCTTTGCACTCCATTAAACACATAGGTGTCATTGGAGAAGTGGAACCTCCTCTGGATGAGTTTCTATGCGTTGTGAAACAAAAGTGCAAGATAGGAGCATGGTTTGCTTGAAACCTACCATAGGCATGAAAACTATTTGCTTTGCACTCCATGAAACGCATAGGTGTCATGGGAGAAGTGGAACCTCGTTTGGATTAGTATGGATGCGTTGTGAAACCAAGATGCAAGATAGGAGCACGGCTTGCGTCGACCCTACCATATGATGAGGACATGATTGGCTTAGATATGACCATGTTAACCCCTTCAAAGATAAAGGTGAAACCATTCTATATGAGGTTTATATTTGTTATATTTTATGAATGGATGTTGCACTTTGAAGTTTGTACGTTTTCCTTTTCAGAATTGCTTACATGGATCAAGAGAAGATTTGATTGCATATGGAAAGCATGGAAGGTCAATGAAGTTGATTGGGGACCGTTGTGAAACCAAGATGCAAGATAGGAGCATGGTTTGCTTCGAACCTACCAAAGGCACGAAAACTATTTGCTTTGCACTCCGTGTAACACATAGGTGTCATGGCAGAAGCGGAACCTTGATTGGATGCGTTGTGAAACCAAGATGCAAGATAGGAGCACGGTTTGCTTCGAACCTACCATGGGCATGAAAACTATTTGCTTTGCACTCTAGGAAACACATAGGTGTGAAGGGAGAAGTGGAACCTCGTTTGGATGCGTTGTGAAACCAAGATGGAAGATAGGAGCACGGTTTGCTTCGAACCTACCATAATCACGAAAACTATTTTCATAGGTTTAATGGGAGAAGTGGAACCTCGTTTGGATGAGTATGGATGCGTTGTTAAACTAAGATGCAAGATAGGAGCTCGGTTTGCTTCGAACCTACCATAGGCATGAAAACAATTTGCTTTGCACTCCATGAAACACATAGGTGCGATGGGAGAAGTGGAACCTCGATTGGATGCGTTGTGCAAACATGATGCAAGATAGGAGCACGGTTTGCTTTGAACCTAGCATAGGCACGAAAACTATTTGCTTTGCTCTCCGTGAAACACATAGGTGTCATGGGAGAAGTGGAACCCCGTTTGGATGCGTTGGGAAACCAAGATGAAATATAGGAGCACGGTTTGCTTCGAACCTACCATAATCACAAAAACTATTTTCTTGGCACTCCATGAAACATATCGGTGTCAAGGGAGAAGTGGATCCTCATTTGGATGAATTTGGATGCGTTGTGAAACCAAAATGCAAAATAGGAGCATGGTTTGCTTCGAAAATACCATAGGCACGAAAACTATTTGCTTTGCACTCAATGAAACAAATAGGTGTCATGGGAGAAGTGGATCCTCACTTGGATGTGTTTGGATGCATTGTGAAACCAAGATGCAAGATAGGAGCACGGTTTGCTTCGAACCTAGCATAGGGACGAAAACTATTTGCTTTGCAGTCCATGAAACTCATAGGTGTCATGGGAGAAGTGGAACCTCATTTGGATGAGTGTGGATGCTTTGTTAAACTAAGATGCAAGATAGGAGCACGGTTTGCTTCGAACCTACCAAAGGCACGAGAACAATTTGCTTTGCGCTCCATGAAACACATAGGTGTCATGGGAGAAGTGGAACCTTGTTTGGATGCGTTGTGAACCATGATGCAAGACAGGAGCACGGTTTGTTTCGAAACTACCATAGGCTCGAAAACTATTTTATTGGCACTCCATGAAACACATAGGTGTCGTGGGAGAAGTGGAACCTCGTTTGGATGGGTTTGGATGCATTGTGAAACCAAGATGCAAGATAGGAGCATGTTTTGCTTTGAACCTACCATGGGCACGAAAACTATTTGCTTTGCACTCCATGAAACACATAGGTGCGGTGGGAGAAGTGGAACCTCCATTGGATGCGTTGTGAAACCAACATGCAAGATAGGAGCACGGTTTGCTTCGAACATACCATAGGCACGAAAACTATTTGCTTTGCACTCCATGAAACACATCGGTGCGGTGGGAGAAGTGGAACCTCCATTGGATGCATTGTGAAACCAACATGCAAGATAGGAGCACGGTTTGCTTCGAACATACCATAGGCACGAAAACCATTTGCTTTGCACTCCATGAAACATATAGGTGTCATGGAAGAAGTGGAACCTCCTTTCGATGCGTTGTGAAACCAAGATGCAAGATAGGAGCATGGTTTGCTTCAAACCTACCATAACCATAAAAACTATTTGCTTGGCACTCCATGAAACATATAGGTGTCAAGGGAGAAGTGAAACCAAGATGCAAGAGAGGAGCATGGTTTGCTTCAAACCTACCATAGGCACGAAAACTATTTGCTTTGCACTCCATGTAACCCATAGGTGTCATGACAGAAGCGGAACCTTGATTGGATGCGTTGTGAAACCAAGATGCAAGATAGGAGCACGGTTTGCTTTGAACGTACCATGGCCACGAAAACTATTTGCTTTGCACTCCATGAAACACATAGGTGTGAAGGGAGAAGTGGAACCTCGTTTGGATGCATTGTGAAACCAAGATGCAAGATTGGAGCACGGTGTGCTTCGAACCTACAATAATCATGAAAAATATTTGCTTTGCACTCCATGAAACTCATAGGTTACATGGGAGAAGTGGAACCTCGTTTGGATGAGTATGGATGCGTTGTTAAACTAAGATGCAAGATAGGAGTTCGGTTTGCTTCGTACCTACAATAGGCATGAAAACTATTTGCTTTGCACTCCATGAAACACAAAGGTGCGATGGGAGAAGTTGAACCTCGATTGGATGCATTGTAAAAACAAGATGCAAGATAGGAGCACGGTTTGCTTTGAACCTAGCATAGGCACGAAAACTATTTGGTTTGCACTCCATGAAACACATAGGTGTCATGGGAGAAGTGGAACCCTGTTTGGATGCGTTGGGAAACCAAGATGAAAGATAGGAGCACGGTTTGCTTCGAACCTACCATAATCACAAAAACTATTTGCTTGGCACTCCGTGCAACATATAGGTGTCAAGGGAGAAGTGGAACCACGATTGGATGAGTTTGGATGCGTTGTGAAACCAAGATGCAAAATAGGAGCATGGTTTGCTTCGAAAATACCATAGGCACGAAAACTTTTTGCTTTGCACTCCATGAAACCTATAGCTGTCATGGAAGAAGTGGAACCTCGTTTTGATGCGTTGTGAAACCAAGATGCAAGATAGGAGCAATTTTTGCTTCGAACCTACCATCGGCACGAAAACTATTTGCATTGCACTCCATGAAAGACATAGGTGTCATAGGAGAAGTGGCACCTCGTATGGATGAGTTTGGATGCGATGTGAATCTAAGATGCAAGATAGGAGCACGGTTTGCTTCGAAACTACCATAGGCATGAAAACTTTTTGCTTTGCACTCCATGAAACACATAGGTGTCTTGGGAGAAGTGGAACCTCGTTTGGATGCGCTTGTGAAAGCAAGATGCAAGATTGGAGCACGGTTTGCTTCGAACCTACCAAAGGCACGAAAACTATGTGCTTTGCACTCCACAAAACGCATAGGTGTCAACTGGAGATGTTTATCCTCATTTGGATGGGTTTGGATGCGTTGTGAAACCAAGATGCAAGATAGGAGCACGGTTTGCTTCGAACCTACCATTGGTATGAAAACATTTTTCTTTGCACTCCTTGAAACTCATAGGTCTCACGGAAGAAGTGGAACCTTGTTTGGATGCCTTGTGAAACCAAGATGCAAGAGAGAAGCACAATTTGCTTCGAACCTACCATAGGCACGAAAACTATTTGCTTTGCACTCCAAGAAACACACAGGTGTCATGGGACAAGTGGAACCTCATTTGGATGAGTTTGGATGCGTTGTGAAACCAAGATGCAAGATAGGAGCACGGTTTGCTTTGAATCTACCATAGGCACGAAAACTATTTGCTTTGCACTCCATGAAACTCATGGTATCATTGGAGAAGTGGAACCTCGTTTGGATGCGTTTGGATGTGTTGTTAAACTAAGATGCAAGATAGGAGTATGGTTTGCTTCGAACCTACCATAGGCACGAGAACTATTTGCTTTGCACTCCATGAAACACATAGGTGTGATGGGAGAAGTGGAACCTTGTTTGGATGCCTTGTGAAACTATGATGCAAGACAGGAGCAGGGTTTGTTTCGAACCTACCATAGGCTCGAAAACTATTTTCTTTGCACTTCATGAAACACATAGGTGTCATGGGAGAAGTGGAACCTCGTTATGATGAGTTTGGATGCGTTGTGAAACCAAGATGCAAGATAGGAGCATGGTTCGCTTTGAACCTACCATAGGCATGAAAACTATTTGCTTTCCACTCCTTGAAACACATAGGTGCGATGGGCGAAGTGGAACCTCGATTGGATGCATTGTGAATCCAAGATGTAGGATAGGAGCACGGTTTGCTTCGAACCTACCATAGGCACGAAAACTATTTGCTTTGCACTCCATGAAACACATAGGTGTCATAGGAGAAGTGGAACCTCGTTTTGATGCGTTGTGAAACCAAGATGTAAGATAGGAGCACGGTTTGCTTCGAACCTACCATAGGCACGAAAACTATTTGCTATGCACTCCATGAAAGACATAGGTGTCATAGGAGAAGTGGAACCTCGTATGGATGAGTTTGGACGCGTTGTGAAACCAAGATGCAAGATAGGAGCACGGCTTGCTTCGAACCTACCATAGGCACGAAAACTATTTGCTTTGCACTCCATGAAAGTCGTAGGTGTCATAGGAGAAGTGGAACCTCGTATGGATGAGTTTGGATGCGTTGTGAAACCAAGATGCAAGATAGGAGCACGATTTGCTTCGAACCTACCATAGGCACAAAAACTATTTGCTTTGAACTCCATGAAAGACATAGGTGTCATAGGAGAAGTGGAACCTCGTTTGGATGTGTTTGGATGCATTGTGAAACCAAGATGCAAGATAGGAGCACGGTTTGCTTCGAACCTACCATAGGCACGAAAACTATTTGCTTTGAACACCATGAAAGACCTAGGTGTCATAGGAGAAGTGGAACCTCGTTTGGATGTGTTTGGATGCATTGTGAAACCAAGACGCAAGATAGGAGCACGGTTTGCTTCGAACCCACCATAGGCACGAAAACTATTTTCTTTGCACTCCATGAAAGACATAGGTATCATAGGAGAAGGGGAACCTCGTATGGATGAGTTTGGACGCGTTGTGAAACCAAGATGCAAGATAGGAGCACGATTTGCTTCGAACCTACCATAGGCACGAAAACTATTTGCTTTGAACTCCATGAAAGACATAGGTGTCATAGGAGAAGTGGAACCTCGTTTGGATGTGTTTGGATGCATTGTGAAACCAAGATGCAAGATAGGAGCACGGTTTGCTTCGAACCTACCATAGGCACGAAAACTATTTGCTTTGAACACCATTAAAGACCTAGGTGTCATAGGAGAAGTGGAACCTCGTTTGGATGTGTTTGGATGCATTGTGAAACCAAGACGCAAGATAGGAGCATGGTTTGCTTCGAACCCACCATAGTCACGAAAACTATTTTCTTTGCACTCTATGAAAGACATAGGTGTCATAGGAGAAGTGGAACCTCGTATGGATGAGTTGTGAAACCAAGATGCAAGATTGGAGCACAGTTTGTTTTGAACCAACCAAAGGCACGAAAATTATGTGCTTTGCACTCCACGAAACACATAGGTGTCATTGGAGTTGTTTATCCTCATTTGGATGAGTTTGGATGCGTTGTGAAATCAAGATGCAAGATAGGAGCACGGTTTGCTTTGAACCTACCATTGGCATGAAAATGTTTTGCTTTGTTCTCCTTGATACTCATAGGTCCCATGGAAGAAGTGGAACCTTGTCTGGATGCATTGTGAAACCAAGATGCAAGAGAGGAGCACGATTTGCTTCGAACCTGTCATAGGCATGAAAACTATTCGGTTTGCACTCCATGAAACTCATAGGTGTCACGGGAGAAGTGGAACCTCGTTTGGATGTGTTTGGATGCATTGTGAAAACAGGATGAAATATAGCAACACGGTTTGCTTCGAACCTAGCATAGGCACGAAAATTATTTGTTTTGCACTCCATGAAACACATAGGTGTGACGGGAGAAGTGGAACATCGTTTGGATGCGTTGTGAAACCAAAATGCAAGAGTGGAGCACGGATTGCTTCGAACCTACCATAGGCACGAAAACTATTTGCTTTGCACTCCATGAAACTCACAGGTGTCATGGGAAAAGTGGAACCTCGTTTGGATGTGTTTCGATGCATTGTGAAACCAAGATGCAAGATAGAAGCACGGTTTGCTTTGAACCTAGCATACGGACGAAATATATTTGCTTTGCAGTCCATGAAACTCATAGGTGTCATGGGAGAAGTGGAACCTCGTTTGATGAGTGTGGAAGCGTTGGTAAACTAAGCTGCAAGATAGGAGCACGGTTTGCTTCGACCCTACCATAGGCACGAGAACTGTTTGCTTTGCACTCCAAGAAACACATAGGTGTCATGGGAGAAGTGGGACCTTGTTTGGATGCATTGTGAAACCATGATGCAAGGCCGGAGCACAGTTTGTTTTGAACCTACCATAGGCTCTAATACTATTTTCCTTGCACTCCATGAAATACATAAGTGTCACGGGAGAAGTGGAACCTCGTTTGGATGAGTTTGGATGCATTGTGAAACCAAGATGCAAGATAGGACCAAGGTTTGCTTCGAACCTACCATAGGCACGAAAACTATTTACTTTGCACTCCATGAAACACATAGGTGTCATGGGAGAAGTGGAACCTCGTTTCATTGCGTTGTTAAACCAAGATGCAAGATAGGAGCACGGTTTGCTTCGAACCAACCATAATCACAAAAACTATATGCTTTGCACTCCATGAAACATATGGGCGTCAAGTGAGAAGTGGAACCTCATTTGGATGAGTTCGGATACGTTGTGAAACCAAGATGTAAAATAGGAGCACGGTTTGCTTCGAACCTACCATAGGCACGAAAACTATTTTCTTGGACTCCATGAAAGACATAGCTGTCATAGGAGAAGTGGAACCTCGTATGGATGAGGTTGGATGCGTTGTGAATCCAAGATGCAAGATAGGAGCACGGTTTGCTTCGAACCTCGTATGGATATGTTTGGATGCGTTGTGAAACCAAGATGCAAGATTGGAGCACGGTTTGCTTCGAACCTACCATAATCACGAAAACTAATTGCTTTGCACTCCATAAAACATATAGGTGTCAAGGGAGAAGTGGAACCTCGTTTGGATGAGTTTGGATGCGTTGGAAGGTACAAGATAGGAGCATGGTTTGCTTCGAACCTACCATAGGCACGAAAACTATCTGCTTTGCACTCAATGAAACACATAGGTGTCATGGGAGAAGTGGAACCTCATTTGGATGAGTTTGGATGCGTTGTGAAACCAAGATGCAAGATAGGAGCACGGTTTGCTTTGAACCAACCATAGGCACGAAAACTATTTGCTTTGCACTCCATGAAACTCATCGGCGTCATGGGAAAAGTGGAACCTCGTTTGGATGTGTTTTGTTGCATTGTGAAACCAAGATGCAAGATAGGAGCACGGTTTGCTTCGAACGTACCTTAGGCATGAGAACTATTTGCTTTGCACTCCATAAAAGACATAGGTGTCATAGGAGAAGTGGAACCTCGTATGGATGAGTTTGGATGCGTTGTGAATCCAAGATGCAAGAAAGGAGCACGGTTTGCTTCGAACCTACCATAGGCATGAAAACCTTTTGATTTGCGCTCCATGAAACAAATAGGTGTCATGGCAGAAGTGGAACCTCGTTTGGATGCGTTGTGAAACCAAGATGCAAGATTGGAGCATGGTTTGCTTCGAACCTACCAAAGGCACGAAAACTATGTGCTTTGCACTCCACGAAACACATAGGTGTCAACGGAGATGTTTATCCTCATTTGGATGAGTTTGGATGCGTTGTGAAACCAAGATGCAAGATAGGAGCACGGTTTGCTTCGAACCTACCATTGGCATGAAAACGTTTTGCTTTGCACTCCTTGAAACTCATAGGTCTCATGGGAGAAGTGGAACCTTGTTTGAATGCATTGTGAAACCAAGATGCAATAGAGGAGCACGATTTGCTTCGAGCCTACCATAATCACGAAAACTATTTGGTTTGCACTACATGAAACTCATAGGTGTCATGGGAAAAGTGGAACCTCATTTGGATGTGTTTCGATGCATTGTGAAACCAAGATGCAAGATAGGAGCACGGTTTGCTACGAACCTACCATAGGCATGAAAATTATTTGCTTTGCACTCCATGAAACACATAGGTGTCATGGGAGAAGTGGAACCTCATTTGGATGAGTTTAGATCCGTTGTGAAACCAAGGTGCAAGATAGGAGCACGGTAAGCTTCGAAACTACCATAGGCGCAAAAATTATTTGCTTTGCAGTCAACGAAACTCATACGTGAGTATGGATGCGTTGTTAAACTAAGATACAAGATTGGAGCATGGTTCGCTTCGAACCTACCATAGGCTCGAAAACTATTTGCTTTGCACTCCATGAAATACATAGGTGTCATTGGAGAAGTGGAACCTCGTTTGGATGCGCTGTGAAACCAAGATGCAAGATTGGAGCACGGTTTGCTTCGAACCTACCATAGGCATGAAAACTATTTGCTTTGCACTCCATGAAAGACATAGGTGTCAAGGGTGAAGTGGAAGCTCGTTCGGATGAGTTTGGATGCGTTGTAAAATCAAGAAGCAAGATAGGACATTGGTTTGCTTCGAGCCTACCGTAGGCACGAAAACTATTTGCTTTGCACTCCATGAAATACATAGGTGTCATGGGAGAAGTGGAACCTCATTTGGATGAGTTTGGATGCATTGTGAAACCAAGATGCAAGATAGAAGCACGGTTTGCTTTGAACCTACCATAGGCACGAAAACTATTTGCTTTGCACTCCATGAAACTCATAGGTGTCATGGGAAAATGGAACCTCACTTGGATGTGTTTGGATGCATAGTGAAACCAAGATGCAAGATAGGAGCACGGTTTGCTTCGAACCTACCATAGGCACGAAAACTATGTGCTTTGCACTCCGTGAAGGACATAGGAGTCATGGGAGAAGTGGAACCTCGTATGGATGAGTTTGGATGCGCTGTGATATGGCAGGGGCTGATTCTGATCTTTCGATGAGTGGAGGGGTAACTTCGATTTGGGGTTGGAATCGACGTTGGCTGTCCGACTACAACAATCACTGGATGCTGCGCCTTAGCAACAGGTACACCGATTCCGACGTTGGCTGTTCTTGCCGTGGGAGGGTGTAAACAAAACCCAGGTTCATCCTGGCGGCTGCTACATGTATTTATACATGGGCAACAGCAAGGAGGCGTGGGAGGGTGTAAACCCTAAGCTAGAAAGGGCCCCTAGTGGGCTGCACGAGATACAAGGGTTTCAGCCCAAGACTGGAAGGCCGAACGTCTCTTTGTCAATTCTACTCAGCTCCAGTGGAATTTCATCATGAGGTTGGATCCATCTGAAAGTAGACTTCAAGATCTTTCCAGTGAGTACTCATATGCCTCAAACAACATCCGGAGTTGAGAAATATTGCCTCGTCAATTTGATGTTGCCTGGCTGTACGAACTTGAAATCTGAACTTGATGTCCGATCTTGTGCTTCCTTGTTGTGTGATCTTGATGCCAAACTGATTGGTTGATCCATTAGCCTCCTCTCCATCATTCCTGATAATTTAGCTCTCGTGCACGGGCTCTTGTCATTGGTCCTTGTTGCGTAGTAGGCATGGTTGTATCGTTGGAAGGGATGTCCTCATCATCCTCCCCTTCTTGCACTTGATTCGTCCTCGACTCAAGTTCATCTTCCGCGCCCAAATATGGTTTCAAATCTGCAATGTTAAATGTGGGGCTGACCCCAAAATCTGCTGGCAACTCAAGTTTGTATGCATTATCATTGATCTTAGCTACAACTTTAAAAGGGCCATCAGCTCTCGGAAGCAACTTTGACTTTCTCAAGTCAGGAAACCAATCCTTTCTCAAGTGCAGCCAAACCAAATCACCCAGTTCGGAAGTGACATGCTTCTTTCCTAAGCTACCAGCAAGTTTATATTTAGCATTCATGTTCTCTATGTTCTCTTTTGTGGTCTCATGCATTTTTAACATCAACTCAGCACGTTGTTTAGCATCAAAATTCAATCTCTCAGAAGTTGGTAAAGGCAGCAAATCAATAGGGGCACGAGGCACAAAACCATAAACAATCTCAAAAGGGCTCTTTTTAGTAGTAGAGTGTTGTGAACGATTGTAAGCAAACTCAACATGAGGCAAACATTCTTCCCACATTTTTATGTTCTTTTTCAAAACTGCTCTAAGCATGGTAGATAAAGTTCTATTCACAACCTCAGTTTGTCCATCAGTTTGGGGATGACAAGTAGTGGAAAATAGCAACTTAGTACCCAATTTAGCCCACAAGGTTCTCCAAAAATGACTAAGAAATTTTGCATCACGATCTGAAACAATTGTGTTTGGCACGCCATGCAAACGAACAATCTCACGAAAGAACAAATCAGCAACATTAGTAGCATCATCGGTCTTATGACATGGTATAAAATGCGCCATCTTAGAAAATCTATCCACAACCAAAAAGACACTATCCCTCCCCTTCTTTGATCGAGGCAGTCCTAAAACAAAGTCCATAGAAATATCCTCCCATGGTGCATTAGGAACAGGTAGAGGCATGTACAAACCGTGAGGATTAAGACGTGACTTAGCTTTTTGGCATGTTGTGCAGCGAGCAACAAATCTCTCCACGTCCCTCCACATCTTGGGCCAAAAGAAATGATCAGCGAGGATGTCTTCCGTCTTCTTCACACCAAAGTGTCCCATCAGCCCTCCTCCATGCACTTCCTGCAACAATAACATACGCACAGAGCTAGCCGGAATGCATAGCTTGTTAGCTCGAAATACAAACCCATCGTTGAGGACTAATTTGTTCCATGTTTTTCCCTCCTTGCAATTCAGCAACACATCTTTAAAGTCACCATCATGGGCATATTGCTTTTTTATTGTTTCCAAGCCAAAAATTTTGAAATCAAGTTGTGAAAGCATGGTATAACGTCTAGACAAAGCATCAGCAATTATATTTTCCTTTCCTTTCTTGTATTTGATGACATAAGGAAAAGACTCAATGAATTCAACCCAGCGAGCATGCCTACGGTTCAGTTTTACTTGACTTCGAATATGTTTCAAAGATTCATGATCAGAATGTATAACGAACTCTTTGGGCCATAAATAATGCTGCCATGTTTCCAAAGTCCAAACTAGAGCAAGCAATTCTTTATCATAAGTAGAATAGTTCAAACTAGGCCCACTCAACTTCTCGCTGAAATATGCTACAGGTTTTCCCTCTTGTAACAAAACACCTCCCAAACCAATTCCACTAGCATCACATTCAAGTTCAAAAGTTTTACTGAAATCAGGGAGTTGGAGCAAAGGGGCATGGGTTAACTTATCTTTCAATGTGTCAAAAGCACTCTTGTGTGCTGAAGCCCAAGTGAATGTCGTGCCCTTCTTTGTGAGTTCGTGCAATGGGGCTGCAATGGTGCTGAAATCCTTCACAAAATGGCGATAGAATCCAGCAAGCCCAAGAAAGCTTCTCACTTGTGTGACCGTTGTGGGAACCGGCCAGCTATGTATTGCTTCAACCTTGGCTTGATCAACTTCAATTCCCTGTGCGGTCACAACATAGCCAAGAAAAGAGACTCGATCCATGCAAAAGGTGCACTTCTCAAGGTTACCAAACAAACATGCATCACGTAGAGCGTTAAAAACATCACGCAAATGATCAAGATGTTCCTCAAGTGATCTGCTGTATATCAAAATGTCATCAAAATATACCACAACAAATCTGCCAATGAAAGCGCGTAAAACTTCATTCATTAATCTCATGAAAGTGCTGGGTGCATTAGTGAGACCAAAAGGCATAACTAACCACTCGTATAGACCGAATTTAGTTTTAAACGCTGTTTTCCATTCATCTCCGAGCTTCATGCGAATCTGGTGGTAACCACTACGCAAATCAATTTTTGAGAACATAATTGAGCCACTTAATTCATCAAGCATATCATCTAGCCTAGGAATAGGATGACGATATCTGATTGTAATGTTATTAATCGCTCGGCAATCTACACACATGCGCCAAGATCCATCTTTCTTAGGAACCAAAAGAACAGGAACAGCGCAGGGGCTAAGAGACTCACGCACATAACCTTTATCGAGCAATTCTTGCACTTGGCGTTGAATCTCTTTAGTTTCTTCGGGGTTGGTCCTGTATGGCGCACGGTTGGGCAATGAGGCTCCGGGAATAAGGTCAATCTGGTGCTCAATCCCACGGGTGGGTGGTAGCCCCGGTGGCACCTCCTTTGGAAAAATGTCCGCATACTCCTGCAAAAGGTTAGTGACTGCAGGAGGCAAAGAAGAAGGTATCTCCTCAAGTGAAAAGAAAGTTTGTTTTCAAATCAAAGCATAGCAAACAGCAGTATTAGCATCAATCTCATCCAAATCAGATTTGGTTGCAATGAAACATGACCCTTTCAGCTTGATCTCATTTTTATTATTGTGGGCAGATTTGGTGTTCTTCTTTTTGTGCTTTTCAAGTTCATTTGCCACAATCTGATTTTCACTCTTGGCATGCTCCTGATTCTTTATTTTACTAGCTCTAGCAAGTTCATCTTTCAAAATAGCTTCAGGAGACATTGGGTGCAAAACAAGTTTCTTGTCATTATGCATAAAAGAGTATTGATTTGTTTTACCATGATGCAAAGAATCAATGTCAAACTGCCATGGTCTACCTAACAACATAGAGCATGCTTGCATGGGTACAACATCGCAGTCAATAGAATCATGATAAGAACCAATAGCAAAATTAACTCTCACCAACCGTGTTACCTTCACCTTACCGCTACTGTTCAGCCATTGAATGTAGTAAGGTTGCGGATGTGGCTGGGTGCACAATGCAAGCTTCTCCACCATTTCAGCACTTGCCAAGTTGTTGCAGCTCCCTCCATCAATGATGACTCGGCAAGAACGCTCCTTGATCACACACTTGGTTTGAAACAAAGTGTGGCGCTGATTTTGTTCAGCCTTCTCCATTTGTACACTCAACACTCGCTGCACCACGAGGCTCTCATAGTGTTCAGCATGTTCCATTCCAATGTGCTCCTCAATTTTGTTGTGCTCCTCATCTTCCCCTATATTGTTAGCTGCAAGCAAAGCATATGTTTCTTCATCTAAACCACTAGCAGAGGAATACTCACCATCAGGACGCACAACTAGCACACGTACGCTTGTGCAGTCCTTGCGCACATGACCGTAACCCTTGCAGCGGAGGCATTGAATGTCTCTCGTTCGCCCCGAAGATGCAATTGAGGATGAACTCTTGGTTGGTGCAGCAGCTGCCCCCTTTGTTGTTTCGGGAGGGCATGGTGAGGAGTTCGTTGTCGAAGGTCGTGGTTTGCTGCTTGATGAAGATGGGGTAGTGGCTCGGTACAGTTGGGCAGCAGGGTTGGATGGCGTCCAAGAGGTAGCACGACCTGCAGAAATGTTAGTTCTCATGCTAGCTCTCCGTCCCTGTACTTCCCGTTCAGCTTTACAAGCAAGATGAAACAAACGAGTGATCGAATTGTATTCTTTGTAAGCCAAAATATCCTGAATTTCCCGATTCAGCCCACCCATGAACCTAGCCATAGCTGCATCCTCATTTTCTACCAAACCACAACGAAGCATCCCTGTTTGCAACTCTTGATAGTACTCTTCTACAGATTTGTTTCCCTGTCTCAAAAGCTGAAGCTTAAGCAAAAGATCACGTGCATGATAAGAGGGAACAAATCTAGCTCGCATAACTCTTTTCATAGCAGCCCAAGTTTGTGGAGTGTTGTTTGGGTGGCTGCGCACATATTCACTCCACCAAATAGAAGCAAAATCAGTAAACTCACTAGTAGCAGCCCTAACACATTTGTTTTCAGGAAAATCATGACATGCAAATTTTTGATCAACAGCTAGCTCCCAAGTAAGATATGCATTGGGGTCATATTTTCCATCAAAAGAGGGCATGCTAAATTTAATCTTCCCTAAAGAATCATCATTGTCGCGTACCTTGATCACTTACGTGCTATTTTCAATGCTCTACGTGATGCACGTTTGTTTGGTAACCTTGAGAAGTGCACTTTCTGCACCGATCGAGTATCGTTTCTTGGCTATGTTGTCACTCCACAGGGAATTGAGGTTGATAAAGCCAAGGTGGAAGCTATACAAGGATCGCCTGTACCCACGACGGTCACACAAGTGCGGAGTTTCCTAGGACTTGCTGGTTTCTATCGCCGTTTTGTGAAGGACTTCAGCACCATTGCTGCACCATTGAATGAGCTTACAAAGAAGGGAGCGCCCTTTTCTTGGGGCAAAGCACAAGAGCACGCCTTCCATGTGTTGAAAGATAAGTTAACACATGCACCTCTACTCCAACTCCCTGATTTTAATAAGACTTTCGAGCTTGAATGTGATGCGAGTGGAATTGGATTGGGTGGTGTTTTGTTACAAGAAGGCAAACCTGTTGCATACTTTAGTGAGAAATTGAGCGGGCCTATTCTTAATTATTCTACATATGATAAGGAATTATATGCTCTAGTGCGGACATTAGAAACATGGCAGCATTATTTGTGGCCCAAAGAATTTGTTATACATTCTGATCATGAATCTTTGAAGCATATTCGTAGTCAAGGAAAACTGAATCGTAGACATGCAAAATGGGTTGAATTTATTGAATCTTTTCCTTATGTTATCAAACACAAGAAAGGGAAGGATAATATCATTGCAGATGCATTGTCTAGGAGATATACATTGCTGAATCAACTTGATTACAAGATCTTTGGGTTACAAACAATTAAAGACCGATATGCTCATGATGCTGATTTTAAAGAAGTGCTGCTGCATTGTAAAGATGGGAAAACGTGGAACAAATTCATCGTCAATGATGGGTTTGTGTTTAGAGCTAACAAGCTATGCATTCCAGCTAGCTCCGTTCGCTTGTTGTTGCTGCAAGAAGCGCATGGAGGTGGCTTGATGGGGCATTTTGGAGCGAAGAAGACGGAGGACATTCTGTTTGCTGCGTTGTGGCTTAGAAGAAACTGATGAACTTTTGGAACATAGATTTTTGCAAGGTCTTAACATGGAAATTCAGAACATTCTTGTTGATAAACATTTTGACACATTTGATGAGTTATTTGATCTTGCTTGTGATTTCGAAAGAAAGCTTAAAAAGTGTCAAACAAATACTATAGAAGCACTTGTCTCGCCTATTCCTAACCTTTTGCAGGAGGATGAGAACAATTCCATTGAGTGCATCGAGCAATTTGAGAAACTACAACCACTGCTAAAGTGGAAAAAGAATGATAGTCCAGCACCCACCGCCTCGGAGGAGAGCGAGAACACATTTGACGCTGCAATCACTCTATGTGAGTCTGACCATGCTTTACTTATATCTAGAAGACAACTAGCACTTGGACATGATAATTCTATTCTTAATGATACACATCCTGCAGTAAGGCATGTTCATTGCATTGCTAGTGAGAAAGAGGAGTTTAATATCATATCTTCTTTAAATTGTTTAGGTTATATCGAACTTGATTTTCTTTGTGATCTGAATAGTTTGGAGAATGATATATCTATGGAATCTGGTTTGCCAAAATTTAATGGTTTCTCGCTTCATGCAATTGGCAAATATGATAACAAAGGAGAATATTTGGTGCATAAAGTTTATATTTGCTCTAATATGAAACCCCAAGTTAATGTGCAGCAATATGACCAACTCAGGGTATACTCTAGCTATAATCGTGCCATGTCGAGGTCCCCTTGTTTTATTGTAAAGAAACAGGATAACTCTCAAGAAGGGGAGCAAGGTTGGCTAACATCAACATGTACTCCAATAATGGTCAAACCGAGGACGGTTTGCTGTCAAGAAGGGGAGAATGATGAGGACATCATTGGCTTGGATATGACCATATTAAACATTTCTAAACCAAAGGTGCAACCGTTCTATATGTTTCTTATTATTCATACATTTGATGAATTGGTGCTGCACCATAAAGTGTGTGTATTTTCATTTGCAGAATTACTTACATGGATCAAGGGAAGGTTTGATTGCATAACGGAAGCATGGAAGATCAATGAAGTTGATTGGGGACCAAATCCATGTGCCCTGAACGTTTTGCACCAGGTCACCACGTCACTTTAGCCCATGGAAGGAAAGAGTCCAAGTCCAACACGTTTTGGATGTGGAATTCGGACTGCAGAAGAGTCCAAACTTGCGACGATCACCACAGCTCCATACGGACTCCGATTGGGACGTTCTAGGACTCCATGGAAAGCATATCAAGTATACTTTTCAATGGATCTACGCTTGTTCCCATATCTTATCAGATACATTCGTAGTCGTCGTTTTAACGTCAGGACCTTCTCTGCTTATGGTGCTGCGTCACCTAATTTTGGGCTGTTGGCCCATGTATCAAGTTGGGTCCATTAGGGACATGTCCTAGGGTTGGAGGACGACCCTAACACCTCCTTGGTCGTCCTTCCATCTACATATATGCCTCTAGAGCCGCCACAAACAGATAGGGTTTTATTTTTGATGTAAGTTTAGCCGCTGCTACTTCCTTGTAGACGCGTGTGTCGACTAGACCATCCGTTCTACTCGATTCAGAACCCAACCTTCATGTGTATCAGATCTGAACCTTCATCTCATATTTGCAATTGAGTGCTTGTTCTTCTTGTTCTTGCTGGTTCTTCGATTGCTTGCAGGAATACCCCTAGTGGTTTGGTTGGTCGTGCTCCACAAGATCGCGTGCAACCGCTGGAATTGGTGTATCGATTGCTAAGGCGCATCATCCCTGGATGGTTGTAGTCGGGTTGTGAACGTCTCTCCAGTCCAAATCGAAGTTATCCATCTCCACCGAAAGATTGGGACAACCCTTATCCATATCAAGTCATGGGAGAAGTGGAACGTCATTTGGATGCGTTGCGAAACCAAGATGCAAGATTGGAGCACGGTTTGCTTCGAACCTACCAAAGGCACGAAAACTATGTGCTTTGCACTCCACGAAACACATAGGTGTCAACGGCGATGTTTATCCTCATTTGGATGACTTTGGATGCGTTGTGAAACCAAGATGCAAGATAGGAGCACGGTTTGCTTCGAACTTACCATTGGCATTAAAACGTTTTGCTTTGCACTCCTTGAAACTAATAGGTCTCATGGGAGAAGTGGAACCTTGTTTGGATGCATTGTGAAACCAGGATGCAAGAGAGGAGCACGATTTGCTTCGAACCAACCATATGCACGAAAACTATTTGGTTTGCACTCCATGAAGCACATAGGTGTGAATGGAGAAGTGGAACCTCGTTTGGATGTGTTTGGATGCATTGTGAAACCAAGAAGCAAGATAGGAGCACGGTTTGCTTCGAACCTACCATAGGCACGAAAATTATTTGCTTTGCACTCCATGAAACACATTGGTGTGAATGGAGAAGTGGAACATCGTTTGAATGTGGTGTGAAGCCAAAATGCAAGATTGGAGCCTGGTTTGCTTCGAACCTACCATAGGCACGAAAACTATTTGGTTTAAACTCCATGAAACTCATAGGTGTCAGGGGAAAAGTGGAACCTCATCTAGATGTGTTTGGATGCACTGCGAAACCAAGATGCAAGATAGGAGCACGGTTTGTTCGAACCTACCATTGGCACGAAAATTATTTGCTTTGCACTCCATGAGACACATAGGTGTGAAGGGAGAAGTGGAACATAGTTTGGATGCGTTCTGAAACCAAGATGCAAGATAGGAGCACGGTTTGCTTCGAACCTACAATAGGCACGAAAACTACTTGCTTTGCACTCCATGCAATACATAGGTGTCATGGGAGAAGTGGAACCTCGTATGGATGCGCTGTGAAACCATGATGCAAGATAGGCGCACGGTTTGCTTTGAACCTACCATAGGCACGAAAACTATTTGCTTTGCACTCCATGAAAGACATAGGTGTCAAGGGAGAAGTGGAAGCTCGTTCGTATGAGTTTGGATGCGTTGTAAATCCAAGAAGCAAGATAGGAGCATGGTTTCCTTCGAACCTGCCGTAGGCACGAAAACAATTTGCTTTGCACTCCATGAAACACATAGGTGTCATGGGAGAAGTGGAACCTCATTTGGATGAGTTTGGATGCGTTCTGAAACCAAGATGCAAGATAGGAGCACGGTTTGCTTTGAACCTATCATAGGCACGAAAACTATTTGCCTTGCACTCCATGAAAAGCATAGGTGTCATAGGAGAAGTGGAACCTCGTATGGATGAGTTTGGACGCGTTGTGAATCCAAGATGCAAGATAGGAGCACGGTTTGCTTTGAACCTACCATAATCATAAAAACTATTTGCTTGGCACTCGATGAAACATATGGGTGCCAAGGGAGAAGTGGAACCTCATTTGGATGAGTTCGGATGCGTTGTGAAACGAAGATGCAAAATAGGAGCATGGTTTGCTTCGAACCAACCATAGGCACGAAAACTATTTGCTTTGCACTCCGTGAAACACATAGGTGTGATGGGAGAAGTGGATCCTCATCTGGATGAGTTTGGATACGTAGTGAAACCAAGATGCAAGATAGGAGCACGGTTTGCTTCGAACCTACCATAATCACGAAAACTATTTTCTTTGCACTCCATAAAACATATAGGTGTCAAGGGAGAAGTGGAACCTCGTTTGGATGAGTTTGGATGCGGTGTCAAACCAAGATGCAAGATAGGAGCACGGTATGCTTCGAACCAACCATAGGCACAAAAATTATTTGCTTTCCAGTCGATAAAACTCATAGGTGTCATGGGAGAAGTGGAACCTCGTTTGGATCAGGATGCGTTTATAAACTAAGATGCAAGATTGGAGCATGGTTTGCTTCGAACCTACCATAGGAAAGTAAACTATTTGCTTTGCACTCCATGAAACACATAGGTGCGATGGGAAAAGTGGAACCTCGACTGGATGCGTTGTGAAACCAAGATGAAAGATAGGAGCACGGTTTGCTTCGAACCTACCATAGGCACGAAAACTATTTGCTTTGCACTCCATGAAATACATAGTTGTCATGGGAGAAGTGTTACCTCGTTTGGATGTGCTGCGAAACCAAGATGCAAGATAGGAGCACGGTTTGCTTCGAACATACCATCGGCACGAAAACTATTTGCTTTGCACTCCTTGAAAGACATAGGTGTCAAGGGAGAAGTGGAAGCTCGTCTGGACGTGTTTGGACGCGTTGTAAAACCAAAAAGGAAGGTAGGAGCATGGTTTGCTTCGTACCTACCGTAGGCTCAAAAACTATTTGCTTTGCACTCCATGAAACACATAGGTGTCATGGGAGAAGTGGAACCTCATTTGGATGAGTTTGGATGCGTTCGGAAACCAGGATGCAAGATAGGAGCACGGTTTGCTTTGAACCCACCATAAGCACGAAAACTATTTGCTTTGCAATCCATGAAACTCATAGGTGCCATGGGAACGTCATTTGAATGAGTTTGGATGCATTTTGAAACCAAGATGCTAGATAGAAGCACGGTTTGCTTAGAAACTACCATAGGCACGAAAACTATTTGCTTTGCATTCCATGAAAGACATAGGTGTCATAGGAGAAGTGGAACCTCGTATGAATGAGTTTGGATGTGTTGTGAACCCGAGAAGCAAGATGGGAGAACGGTTTGCTTCGAACCTGCCATATGCATGAAAACTTTTTGCTTTGCACTCCATGAAACACATAGGTGTCATGGGAGAAGTGGACCTCGTTTGGATGCGTTGTCAAACCAGGATGCAAGATTCGAGCATAGTTTGCTTCGAACCTACCAAAGGCATGAAAACTATGTGCTTTGCACTCCACGAAACACATAGGTGTCAACGGAGATGTTTATCCTCATTTGGATGAGTTTGGACGCATTGTGAAACCAAGATGCAAGATAGGAGCACGGTTTGCTTCGAACCTACCATTGGCCTGAAAACATTTTGCTTTGCACTCCTTGAAACTCATGGGTCTCATGGGAGAAGTGGAACCTTGTTTGGAAGCATTGCGAAACCAAGATGCAAGAGAGGAGCACGATTTGCTTCGAACCTACCATTGGCATGAAAACGTTTTGCCTTGCACTCCTTGAAACTTATAGGTCTCATGGGAGAAGTGGAACATTGTTTGGATGCATTGTGAAACCAAGATGCAAGAGAGGAGCACGATTTGATTCGAACCTACCATAGGCACGAAAACTATTTGCTTTCCACTCCACGAAACTCATAGGTGTCATGGGAAAAGTGGGACCTCGTTTGTATGTGTTTGGATGCATTGTGAAACCAGGATGCAAGATAGGGGCACGGTTTGCTTCGAACCTACCATAGGCATGAAAACTATTTGCTTTGCACTACATGAAACACATAGGTGTCATGGGAGTAGTGGAACCTTGTTTGGATGCGTTGTGAAACCATGATGCAAGACAGGAGCACGGTTTGTTTCGAACCTACCATAGGCATGAAAACTATTTGCTTTGCACACCATGAAACACAGTGTCATGGGAGAAGTGGAACCACATTTGGATGAGTTTGGATGCGTTCTGAAACCAAGATGCAAGATAGGAGCACGGTTTGCTTTGAACCTACCATAGGCACGAAAACTATTTGCCTTGCACTCCATGAAAGACATAGGTGTCATAGGAGAAGTGGAACCTCGTATGGAAGTTTGGATGCGTTGTGAATCCAAGATGCAAGATAGGAGCACGGTTTGCTTTGAACCTACCATAATCATAAAAACTATTTGCTTGGCACTCCATGAAACATATGGGTGTTAAGGGAGAAGTGGAACCTCATTTGGATGAGTTCGTATGCGTTGTCAAACGCAGATGCAAAATAGGAGCATGGTTTGCTTCGAACCTACCATAGGCACGAAAACTATTTGCTTTGCACTCCGTGAAATACATAGGTGTGATGGGAGAAGTGGATCCTCATCTGGATGAGTTTGGATGCGTTGTGAAACCAAGATGCAAGATAGGAGCACAGTTTGCTTCGATCCTACCATAATCACGAAAACTATTTGCTTTGCACTCCATAAAACTTATAGGTGTCAAGGGAGAAGTGGAACCTCGTTTGGATTAGTTTGGAAGCGTTGTGAAACCAAGGTGCAAGATAGGAGCATAGTTTGCTTCGAACCTACCATAGGCACAAATACTATTTGCTTTGCACTCAATGAAACACATAGGTGTCGTGGGAGAAGTGGAACCTCATTTGGATGAGTTTGGATGCGTTGTGAAACCAAGATGCAAGATAGGAGCGCGGTATGCTTCGAACCAACCATAGGCACAAAAATTATTTGCTTTGCAGTCGATGAAACTCATAGGTGTCATGGGAGAATTGGAACCTCGTTTGGATGAGTTTGGATGCGTTGTGAAACCAAGATGCAAGATAGGAGCACGGTATGCTTCGAACCAACCATAGGCACAAAAATTATTTGCTTTCCAGTCGATGAAACTCATAGGTGTCATGGGAGAAGTGGAACCTGATGAGGATTGTCCATGGCATATTGTGCAATTCCGTTAACCGTCAATACAATTTTCTAGTGGTCTAGTGGTTCTTGTTCCATGAGCTATGCGACCATCTCTGTGCAGTTTTAGCATGCCCAATACATGTGTGAAGAAAACTATTGAAGTCTAGTTTCCAATGCAACAAACGGTGCATCTTTTGGACTTCCGAGCTAGGAGTTATGGCTGTTTTAGTGGAGATAGCATTAGCTGTTGGTGGCAGCGCGAGAATCAAAGAAGACCCTTCAATTTCTCCACCAAGATGACCTTCCACTTTCTTTTATTTATGCCTCTGTTCACACCCAACCAGGAGGGATGTTCCTGAGTATAAATATCCATGTAATCCTCCATTGTAATAAGATAAGATAAGAGACTTTTGATAATGATAAGATAGCCACCTTGTGTGTGTTCTTCTCCGATGGAGAGAATATTTGGAAATCTATGGTAAGGCATGAGTGCTTTGCAACTTAGTTCTTTCGATTCCTGAGGGGGTTGTAGAACGCCGAACTACGGTTCACCCAGTTTGTGCTTTACGTGTTTACGGCGTGATTGCGTGGGCTGGTTTTCGTCGATGCATGGAAGGGTGGATGTCTCGGCAGTTCGTCGCAGGTGCAACATCTTGCGGTGCGCTGCCTCTTCACCAGGTCGTGCAGCGATAGTTATCATCTTTTCTCCTTTGCTCCACCATGAAGATCGGGCAACAACAGCAGCTCACGCGTGAACCGTCACGCGTGTGTGCCTATCATCTGGTATCAAAGCCTCCGTTTCCTCAGTAGGATTGTTCTTGTTTTTGGTAGGATAGAGTTTAAATACCTACTGTCCACTGATAGCCAAAAAGAAAACCTACAGCCCAAATTCATACGTGCTACTGATTTTGTAGTTTGCTTTATCGAGTTTTAATCCTTTAAGATTTGTCTAGTTGCTGAATTTTCTTTTCCACATCGTTCTAGTTGTTATCTTTGTTCTAATCATCAAATCGCTTGCTGCATGTACCCAACCATCCCACTCTTGATCTGATCGTCCTTGCTTGCTGCATATATATATATATATATATATATATATATATATAAACCCACCCGTCCCACCCTTGTTTTCTTCCCACCACATATTCCCCAACCGAGTTTCTTGTTTTTGTGCTGTGCCATCCATCTTAGTGATCCTTATGAGCCCCTTTAGTTGAAAGTTGTGCTGCGTTAGTCACAAAGGTTAAAAGCAAAGATGTCTATGGGTCAAAAGAAGGACTGAAAACAACGAGTTCTTAAAAAAAAAACAAGAAAAAAAAAGGAAAGAAAAGAAATAAAAGAGAATTGTGTTCAGCACACCAAAAGGGGTTTGGGCAGCAACAAGTTACGGTTGGTGCAAATTGGTGTTCATCTATCCACTTCCTACATCTTGTTCCTTTCTTTGTACATCTTTTCCTTTATATTCAGCAACTTAGACTTGTGTTATTGGATTATTATTCGGTTTTGCATCACTACATTTCAGTGCATTCCACTTACATATTACCCCACCAAGCTCCACTTAAAAGCACCGTGAGTTGTTGCACCGTCATCGCTGTTACAATCACTTTTCCACTACAGATTGCAGCCACGGTTCTTGCTCTTTTCAGGGAGAGAAAGAACTTGTTTTGTAAGTGGTGAGGGAGTGATTCCACATATATATTGTCCTATTTTTTCCCCTCTACTAATATGGCAGGACGTGGAGATGGTGCCGCTGTTTCGGTGGAGGAATTTCAGGAGTTGCGTACACAAATGAATGATTTGGTGCAGCAGCTCCAAACTCTCCAATTGAACATGCCACGTAGAGAACCGCCACCAAATGAGGATGATGACATTGAGGAGGAGGCTGAGGTAGGGCATCGTCCCGCTGGCCGTGGACGTGGCGGGCGCGGTCGTGGTTTTGCTAATTTTGGTCGTGCTCGGCGTGTTCCTATTGGAGGTGGAGGAGATTATGATGGTGATGATGCTATGTTGTCCGACATGGATGATCATCGACATGGTGGCCATCATGGTTATCGTGACCGCCATCGTCGTCGTAATGATGATGGTTTAAAACACGTGAAAGTGTCTATTCCCCCTTTCAGCGGACAGGAGAATGCTGATGCTTATTTTGAATGGGAGACCAAGGTGGAACAAATATTTGATTTGTATGAATACTCTGCTGAAAAGAAGGCAAAGCTTGCAGCCATTGAGTTTAAAGGCTATGCCATAACTTGGTGGAATCAGGTCCGTACTGAATATCAGAGAGTTGGGCATGTTCGTATAACTTGGGAAGACATGAAGAGAGAAATGCGACGTCGTTTTGTTCCTGCATATTACTCTCGTGATCTACATTTGAAGCTGAAACGTCTTGTGCAAGGTACTCGTACTGTTGATGAATATTTTCAAGAATTGGAAATGTGTTTACTTCGTACAGGGATAACTGAAGATGAGGAATCCACAATGGCTCGGTTTCTGGTTGGCCTCAATAAACCCATTGCTGATAAAGTGGATATGACAAACTACACATGTCTCACCGAGTTGGTTCATTTTGCAAAGAGGGCTGAAAGGCAAATTGCTACGTCTTACAAATACAATGCTTCATGGCGTCATTCCCAACAGCAAGGGGATGTCACGCCTCAATTCCAACAGCAAGGAGCTGCAACACCCAAATCCTCATCTCGTGGAGCAAATAGATCTCTTCCAACTTCTTCCAAACAATTGGATGTGAAAGGTAAAGCTGTGAGTTCAAGTCAGCCCACTTCTTCTACTGCAGCCACCCAACGCAAGACAAGCAAGATTGAGTGTTTTAAGTGTGGTGGTCATGGGCATAAGCAAGCTGAATGTCCCAATCGTCGTACTATTATTGCACTTGCTGATGGTTCTTATGATTCACAAAGTGAAGAGGAGGACGAGTTTAACAATGTATTTGCAGATCTTAATCTTGACACTTGTGAGTATTCAGCAGAGGATGGTACATTTGAGCTAGGTCTAAATTGTTTAGCCATTCAACCTATTCCAACTTTTGCTCACAATGACATATTACAAGATGTTGTTTCTCCATCTTTCGACGAGATTACTAGTGATGATTTTGATGAGTTGCTTGCTGATTTTCCTGATTTGACGCCTTCTATAATGAACACACCATCTCCTTCTTTGGTGGTGAGGCGAGTTCTTTCCACTCAATTTGTTGCTGCTGAACAAGGACAACGCCATAATTTGTTTCAATCCAGATGCAAAGTGAAAGGACAAGTGTGCCGTTTCATCATAGATGGTGGGAGCTGCAATAATATTGTTAGTGCTTTGCTTGTTGAGAAGCTTGGTTTGCAGCCACGTCGCCATCCACATCCATACCATATGCAATGGTTGAATAATTCTGGGACAGTTAAGGTTTCAGCCATGATTCGTTTGTCATTTTCCATTGGTGATTATCATGGAGAGGTGGATTGTGATATTGTCCCCATGCAAGCATGCCATTTGCTGCTTGGTCGGCCCTGGCAATTTGATGTGGACTCGGTGCATTTTGGACGGTCTAACAAACACACTTTCATTCACAATGACAAGAAGGTGGTTCTTGTTCCATTATCTCCAGAGGAGATACATGCTTCAGATATGGCTCGCAAGAAAAGAGAGGAATCTGACAAAAGAAAATTGAGTGAGATCCCCAACACAAGTAAGGGAGAGAGTTCTAACCCATCCAGCCACATAAAGCCTCATGCCAATCCTAAACAGCCACGCCACACTGAGTGTCTCTTTGTGAGCAAGAGTGATATGAGAGAAGTGAGAAACACCACAGCCCCATTCTTTGTGCTCTTGCACAAGGAGGTCCTACTTTCAACTAACGATTTACCTTCATCGCTGCCTAGTGTTGTTCTTGATCTCTTACAGGACTTCGAAGATGTTTTTCCCGATGAGATACCAGCTGGACTTCCTCCACTCCGTGGAATTGAGCATCAAATTGATTTGGTACCAGGTGCTTCTCTTCCAAATCGTCCAGCCTACCGCACCAATCCCGCAGAGACAAAGGAAATTCAGCGACAGGTAAAAGAGCTTTTGGACAAAGGGTATGTTCGTGAATCCTTATCACCATGTGCTGTTCCCGTTCTTTTAGTTCCAAAGAAAGATGGCTCTTGGCGCATGTGTGTTGATTGTCGTGCTCTCAATGCTATAACTGTTCGATATCGCCATCCCATTCCACGACTTGATGACATGTTAGATGAATTGAGTGGTTCCATCATTTTCACCAAGATTGATTTGCGTAGTGGCTATCATCAAATCCGCATGAAACTTGGTGATGAATGGAAAACAGCGTTTAAAACTAAAATTGGTCTCTATGAATGGCTTGTGATGCCATTTGGCTTGACAAATGCTCCTTCAACTTTTATGCGCTTAATGAACCATGTTTTACGAGCTTTCATTGGCAAGTTTGTAGTTGTTTATTTTGATGATATTCTGATCTATAGCAAATCATTTGATGAACATCTTGATCATATCCGTCAAGTACTTGCTGTTTTGAGGGAAGAGAAATTGTATGGCAACATTGCTAAGTGCACCTTTTGCACAGACCGTGTTGTTTTCCTTGGCTTTGTTGTTTCCGCAGATGGTATTCAGGTTGATGAAGAGAAGGTTAAAGCAATAAAGGATTGGCCTACACCGGTAAATGTGAGCCAAGTTCGAAGCTTTCATGGTCTTGCAAGTTTCTATAGGCGTTTTGTCAAAAATTTTAGCACCCTCGCTGCACCCCTTAACAATCTCACAAAGAAGGATGTTCCATTCACGTGGGGCCATGACGAAGACCAAGCATTTCACACACTGAAAACAAAGCTTTGTGAAGCACCGCTGCTACAACTTCCTGATTTTGGTAAGACATTTGAGATCGAATGTGATGCAAGTGGTATTGGCATAGGAGGTGTACTGCTGCAAGAAGGTAAACCTGTTGCCTACTTTTCTGAAAAGCTAAATGGTCCACATCTGAATTACTCGGTTTATGACAAAGAGCTTTATGCCTTAGTTCGCGTTTTGGAAGTTTGGCAACATTACTTGTTCCCTAAAGAATTTGTAATTCATTCTGATCATGAAGCTTTGAAATATCTTAAAAGCCAAGGCAAGCTGAACCGTCGACATGCTAAATGGATTGAGTTCATTGAAACGTTTCCCTATGTTGTCAAACATAAGCGTGGTAAAGATAACATTGTTGCCGATGCCTTGTCTAGAAGATGTGCATTGATTACACAACTAGATACAAAAGTGCGAACAAGAATTCCAAGAGTTGGTATTCCTAGGGCTGATGGTCCGTTCAAGGTTCTCCAACAGATAAATGATAATGCTTACAAACTTGAGCTGCCACCTGAATATTCCAATGTGAGTACCACATTCAATGTCAAAGACTTGCTTCCATTTCCTGGTGAGCCTGAGTCGAGGACGACTCCTTCCCAAGAGGGGGAGGCTAATGAAGACATTCCTAGCATTCACTCATCTCCAAATGAAGCTACACTTGATATAGCTGGTCCAATTACAAGGAGTAGAGCTAAACAATTGGAGAAGGAAATTCATTCTCAGGTGAACGCTAACCTTATGCTTAATAATCAGATTACATTGAATGAACCTATGCTTTTGAGTACTTGTTTCAATGTTCTTAGGAATGATGGAGTGCACGAACAAGCATGGGATGATGATGGATTCTGCCCGCCAAATATATGCAAGGAACCTGGACGTGCATGAGAGAGGAAAGGCCATTCAGCTACCATGAATATCAGCCGTTGAAGTGCAAGCAAATAATTCGGGAGTTAGGAATGCATGCAACCAGCAACTGGGTTGCTGTCCACACACGCTCCAGCATGCATGCAGAGAATACCAACCAGCCAGGCGTCCTACTAGGCTTGGTTATTAATAAAAGTAGTGCTGCAACTTCCCACTACATGTTCTCAATTATTTTCCACCAAACTGAAACTCCACTAGTGCTATATATCCCTGTAATGGATGACGTGAACAGTAACTCGTGATTGCAATTTCAGAATACCAACTCTTGGAATTCTTGTTCCAGCGTGAGTCTTGAGAGGCTTGCAAACTTGTTCTTTCGATTCCTGAGGGAGTTGTAGAACGCCGAACTGCGGTTCACCCAGTTTGTGCCTTCACGTCTATACGGCGTGATTGCGTGGGCTGTTCGTCGGTACGTGGAAGGGTGATTGTCTCGGTAGTTCGTCGCGTGGACAGCCTCGCGGTGCATTGCCTCTTCACCAGGTCACGCAACGACAATTTATCAAGTTCGTAGATCCTACGAGAAGATCGGGCCACAACAACTTGCTACACGTGCTGCATAGACGTGTGCATATCATATATCTTTCATGGAGTGCAAAGCAAATAGTTTTCGTGCCTATGGTAGGTTCGAAGCAAACCGTGCTCCTATCTTGCATGTTGGTTTCACAACGCATCCAAAGTCATCCAAATAAGGGTCCACTTCTCCCATGACACCTATGTGTTTCATGGAGTGCAAAGCAAATAGTTTTCGTGCCGATGGTAGGTTCGAAGCAAACCATGCTCCTATTTTCATCCTGGTTTCACAACGCATCCAAACTCATCCAAATGAGGTTCCACTTCTCCCTTGACACCTATATGTTTCATGGTGTGCCAAGCAAATAGTTTTTGTGATTATGGTAGGTTCGAAGCAAACCATGCTCCTATCTTGCATCTTGGTTTCACAACGCATCCAAACGTGGTCCCACTTCTCCCATGACACCTATGTGTTTCATGGAGTGCAAAGCAAATAGTGTTCGTGCGTATGGTAGGTTCGAAGCAAACCGTGCTCCGGTCTTGCATCTTGGTTTCACAGCGCATCCAATCGAGGTTCCACCTCTCCCATCGCACCTATGTGTTTCATGGAGTGCAAAGAAAATAGTATCCGTGCCTATGGTAGGTTCGAAGCAAACCGTGCTCCTATCTTGCATGTTGGTTTCACAACGCATCCATACTCATGCAAACGAGGTTCCACTTTCCCCCTGACACCTATGAGTTTCATTGAGTGCAAAGCAAATAGTTTTCGTGTCTATGGTAGGTTCGAAGCAAACCGTGCTCTTATCTTGCATCTTGGTTTCACAACACATCCAAACGTGGTTCCACTTCTCCCATGACACCTATGTGTTTCATGGAGTGCAAAGCAAATAGTTTTCGTGCGTATGGTAGGTTCGAAGCAAACCGTGCTCCGATCTTGCATCTTGGTTTCACAGCGCATCCAATCGAGGTTCCACCTCTCCCATCGCACCTATGTGTTTCATGGAGTGCAAAGAAAATAGTATCCGTGCCTATGGTAGGTTCGAAGCAAACCGTGCTCCTATCTTGCATCTTGGTTTCACAACACATCCATACTCATGCAAACGAGGTTCCACTTCTCCCATGACACCTATGAGTTTCATGGACCGCAAAGCAAATTATTTTTGTGCCTTTTGTAGGTTCGAAGCAAACCGTGCTCCTATCTTGCATCATGGTTTCACAATGCATCCAAACTGATCCAAATGAGGTTCCAAATCTCCCATAACACCTATGCGTTTCATTGAGTGCAAAGCTGTGACAGAACCGCATTAATCATAGGGCCCACGTGCCCCGTCATCGTCCCTAAGGACCTTTGACCAGTCAGCACGAGTTCCCTTTGACCTGGGTGGCCTGCCGGGTCTCCTAGGAAACCCAATTTTCCCCGAGGATCTCATTGTAAAGACATTGCAAGTATTACAATAGTTTTACATAAATAAAATGAATCAGAATTAAGAGTGCGGAAGTTTTACATGAATATAAATTTTGAACTTAAATTACATTGTCCCGAACCAGAGCTTTGTAGTGGAGTAGCAGTATACGACTATACCCTTGCCCAAGGGTTATATCATGATCACATCTTCATCCATGCGCGATCCTTCAACCCGCACGGTAGCGCGTAGACTTATATTAAAATACCTGTAACAGGGGGGGTTTACAAACCCTGAGTACTGGGTACTCCGCAAGACTTACCCGACTAAAAAAAATATTTGACTCTTGGAATGTAAGGCTGAGGGTAAGGCTAGCAGAAGATGAGAGTTTAGCAGAAAAGCATTACTAACTTATCTCAGGATTATAGTTCATCATATATTTTAATAATATCAATAGTTCCATCAACAATATTCACATATCCACATTCTTTTCCGTTATTCAATTACTTTCAAAATCCCCTATGTTCCGAACCACTTTTCGGTGTAGACGTGAGGATCAAGTCTCCATAACCGAGGAGCACGTCGATTCGAATCAAGTAAGTACCCAGCTGGGGATTCTATCCACACTGCATATTTAGCACTTAAGCTTGCATATACCAACCCGTCGTCATGATTTTTCTATCCCGGAACCGATCCTACGCCACCCGAGAGCACAGTACTCCTCTCGTCTCCAGGCCTGCCTGCCGCACGGCAGCCACGAGGGTACACGCTATTCTCGCCATCTCTCCACTCCCAGTGCGCGGTTGTCGGTTCCAGCAATAGAGCCACCTGACTCTAGGCTTTCCGTAATGGTATGTGGCTAGGCTGTTCATCATGATCACAACAGGCCTTACAACGAACGGTCCCTACTGCTTTCCGTCGGAAACCATGCATTGGGACTCTAACCCATATACCCTGGAGTCCGCCCGGTTTTCAAAACCCCTTTTCCGATGGCGACGAAAGTTGGAACTTCTGGCCCAAACAGTTGGCCGACCACTCGGAAAAACCCATCCCCTCCGATGACAATGGACTGATCAGGTACACTGTCAACGAACGAGGACAAATACCCTTCCCAGGCAATAATTCATTTGTTTCAATCATCAGAGTTGAAAATAGCATTTTGCAAATCTAAGATTGATTAAGCATGGCTAAGCATTTTTAACAAAGCATTTCAAATCATCAGGTTCTTTGGATAATGAGTAGTCAAGGATGGTAAATGCATCAATTGGTTTTCATTCAACTCCTATCAACTTAATGCATTAGTTTTAAACTCAGTGTTATAAAGGTTTTTGAAATAGAAGGGTTAATGCACCGGGGCTTGCCTGTTGCTTGATGAAAAAAACTTGCACGAACTCCGGAGTGGTTCCTCAGTAGTCACTTCAACTGGTACCTCCGGATTCCCGATCTCTACACGTGTGCATAATGAATGTATGAATGCGATGCACATGAAATGACAGTGCAGGATTTAAATAAATAACACCTAGCACAGGACATAATATAGCTACACAAGCTAAACATGACAAGGATAGGCTAGGGTGTTCTAGGTCATAGGGGTTTAGACCTAGAACCACAAACAATCATAAAGTCACCCAAAACCTATAATTAAACCACCTTCTATTCATTTTATTAATTATTAACCCTAGTAATAATTAGCTAACAATTATTTTAATTCCAAAAGGGCTCCAAATTTACTAACAGATAGGTTTCAATTTAAGATAGCAGCACAAAGAATTTTAGAATTCTTGGAGCTACACAAAAGTCCTAACTTCAAATTCTAATTTATTTTTATTATGCATTTAAACTAACATATACTTAATTCATAAGTAAATTAGCTCCATTTGTGTCCAAACTTCACCAACAGATATGTTTTCAAGCCAAACAGAGCCACATAAATTTTTATGATTTTTGGAGTTACCTAGAATTAATTAAAAATATGCAAAGATCCATTTTCTATTTGCTTTAATGATTTTTAATAATTTCAGAAAGTGCTCAAACATAGCATAGCATATTTTTATAAAAATATACACTATCCAGATAGCATCTGTGATTTATTTCACTATTTTAGGCTACACAGAATTATTCACACAAAAATAACAAAACAGCTTACTATTCATACAAAAATAAAATAGAAAAGCACTTGGTTATTCTCTGGAAATTGAAAAACCTGATTTCAGCCCACTCGGCCCACGAGCACGACAGGCCGGCCCAATTGGCCTGCACACGTGCGGCGCCTGCACACTTGCGCAAGACTCCCTGGAAGATCTGCCTTTTAACCCGAGCCCCACAGGATACTATTCACATGAGTCATGGTCTTCACAGAAAACCCCCCGGACTTCCCTTCCTTCTAACCCGGGGTCCCTGGGCTCCTCTCTGTTTAGAACAGAGGCAAGGCGCCAGCGGTTCGCCGCCCGTGGCTCGCCGCCGGTGACCGCAAAGACACAACCGACACCACCACTGTACTTAGGACTCAAAGCCGCACCGAACAAGCTATTATACGGCAAGAAAGGGCGCTCGGAGCACCCACGGCCACCTCCGCGGCGGCTCGGCGGTGGCGGTCGGACGTACTCTGGCGAGGCTAAGGCTTAATCGAGCCGGATGAAAGCATGGGAAGGATCGGGAGCTCACCGGAACTTGATTAGTATGGAGAGCGTGACCCGAGATGGTGTAGAGACACGGTGGTGATGGTAGCCGCGACCGCAACGACCTCCGCCGGCGGTGAGGGCTCCGTTCCGGGGAACCTACGGTCAGAGATGAAGAACCAACAGGCGCATGAGCATCAAAGAAGGCCGGCGAGCACAAAAAGCGACTCGGACGAGGCAATTGCTCACTGGAAAGAGCTGTGGACGAGGGACGACCTCGCGGCGGCGCTCCGCCGAAAGCGCGCGCGGCGACGACTGTCCTGTGACACACAGAGAGTTAGAGCAAACTCTAAGAGCACCAAACGACGCGCCAGGAAGCACTCTACCAACCGGTGAGATGGGGAGGATGGAGGTGGTCGGAGTGTGATGAATTTCTTCGCGAACTGCGGCGAACTCGTCGGCGACCGGTGAGATGGGAAACGGATGGACGAGCTGGGCGGGGGCTTAAATAGGCGGGGAAATGGTCGGGAAGAACGTGGGTGAGGCCGCCTTGCTGCTGCGCACGAAACGGACAGCGGCCCGGCGCCGGAGGACGCGCTGCACGGTCGCGCACGCCGGCGACGTGCGCGCCGCGCGCTGCCACAGGAAGGACGGGTGAACAGTGCCGGGTACAGTACTTGCTCATCCCTAATTCATCCAATTTGATCATGCAAACGACCGAATCAGAGGGAGTGGTCAAAAGGAAAGATGTAGATCTTTTTGTACTGGACAACTTTTGTTTTTGCTCCAATTCAAAATTCAGCCTGGATTTGAAAATATTCAAAAGGGGGTAAATTAGGGTTTTGAAATTTAAACTGTAATTCTAAAATTACTTTTTATTTTTCTCAACAACTTGAAAAATACCCAAAATAAAAGTTGTTCTACTCAGTGAGATTTACAACTTCTATTAATGAAGTTTTGCCAAATTCTTGATATTTTTGGAATTGAATTTTCAAATTTAAATTTTAAACTAGTAATTCAAAGTTAATTCAAACTTTTACAACAGAACTCCAAAATTGGCCAAAATGAAATTTGTGCATCTCAGAGAGATCTAAAACTCTTATTAATGAAGTTTTATCAGATTCTCAATAATTTTTGAAGTGTATTTTCAAATTCAAATCTTAAAGCACTGTTTTGAGTTTAATTCAAATATTTTCAACATAACTTCAAACTACCCCAAAATAAAAGTCTCTTAATTTTAAAAGATTTATAACTTTTATTAAAGCACCTACCTCAGATTCCTTATAGTTTTTGATTTTGGGTTTTAGGGCCAAAATAAGGCTTAAATTGGATTTTTCTTTTTATTTAATAATTGATTTTAATTAAGTGTTTATTTGCACAATCAATCACAAACACCATCAAGAAAATCAATCTAAGCCCTAATGCACAAACATAATGCAATTATGAAAAATTAAATATGATGACATGGCAGTTTTATTAACCGTAATACCCGGGGTATTACAGCCTTCCCCCCTAAAATAAATCTCGTCCCGAGATTTCTGATATGGATAAAGCCTTAGGTTTTGCAATGGAAAAGAAAAGGTCTCAAGCACTTAGTTTGAACTTGATTAGTAAATAAGCAGAGGTTTTTATTTTATGGAACTTCATAGGGAAGAATTATGTTTAAAGGGTAGCAAGAATTTAGAAAGCTTTCGGGTGGACATTTCTCTGAATTCTAGGATTGCTTCTCCTTCTGACGGCTGATTTCAATACACTTGTATCTTCTTGCTAGAGTCTTTTGAGTCACATAATTCCTTCATGTTCTAGCTCTCATGCTGGATACTCGGAGTGTGCCAGACCTGGTCCAATTTACTCTTATCAAGTCAACATCTTGATCAGACTCTTGTCGACACTTCCCAAGGGGTGACTTATGGAACACACTTAGCACACTCATGAGGGTTCAGACACTGGAGCCAACACTCTACTAACCCACACTTAACTTCCCAATTATAATAAAGATTCTTATTTAACCTAATCAGTTGTCTCTCAACACTATAACCTTAAACCTTAATTCTCCAAAATAAAACACCTATGAGGAAAGTTTTCTGAGTGTGATCTCACAATAAGTTAAGGTTAAGAGTGACGATACCAGCGTGGGCCAAGTAGCTACTCCTGTATAAAACAAGAGAAACTCTTGGTTGCGTCGCGGCACCATCAATCGATGACCCTAACACCATTATCAAATACACTCAAATAATTCACCACAAGGTGGTTTTTGTATTCTAATTTAATTTTTGACTATAACAAACACTCTTGTTACTACTTAAGTTGAAATGGTTTTTCAAAAGTGGTGCTAGAAGTACACAGAGTTTATGCAAGTCAAATACGATCCTCAAAAGAGATTTCAAGGAGGTGATGGACTGATGACACATTAATTGCGAGCTACAATGGTTTAGGAGTACTGACCACGATACCAGTGAATACCCTAATGAACTCCTAGGTGGCTGCAGTCCACAGAGGATCCCAAGTGTAGCACAGCACCATAGTCACGGAGCGAGTTACCATTATAGAACACAATTAAAGTGACCATAGCAAAGGGAAAAGTAAGGTGATTATGGATATGATGAAATATGACCACAGATATTGGCACGAGCATATACCTTCAAAATCTCAGGTAGTGGAGTCACGAGAGACTTTAGGTTGCTACAGTGTATCTCAATCGTAGGTCATGTTTCACCAAACATAATCGAATAGAGCTTTATTCGTTGTGAAACTATAGTAGATCAGAACCTTCGTCCTTGATACCTGCACGTGCCTAGCAGAACCTCGTGTGACCATGGTACACAAGAGACCCTAGGTTTCGATGCGGCACCATGGCCTTAGGTCATGGCACTACTATAGGACACAAACCATAAAGACTCTGATAACAAGTCGAATTCAAAAGGGGTGGTACGTGCCGAATCAGGACATGACACATACATAGGTGGAAGAAAAATTTTAGAACAAGTTTTGGACTAGGCAGTGGGATGAATGCGAGGGCATCGCAAAATTTTGAGAAAGAAGATTTTTCATAGATTCCAAGATACTCAGGAATTCATAAAACAACGGGGAATCCTCAGCAGATCATAGATACAATTTCCAAGTGAATGGATTTCAGGTACCATTTCCAAATCGGTTCCCGTTATTTTATCAGATAAGATTAGTATGATCGGAGGGACGAGGAATTTCGGGAGATCAGATGTGGATTCTCAAAATAGACTTTTGTTATATTTGTAATAACAAAAGAATTTTAGATATTCAGGAAGATATACTAATATGAATATTGTGTAAGATTTTTGAAGGCGAGTGAAAGCACATTAATTGCAGGCTAGGATCATAACCTCTATCCCTGATAACAACGAGCGTCCGGCAATAACTTCTTATGGTTGCGACCCATAAGAGACCCCAGATTTCGACGTTGCATCATGGTTGTAGATCGTGATATCCAATAGACTACAATTATAGTAGTTTTCACGGAAATAGCAGATTAGTTGGTTACATACTTCAAGGAAATAGCATATGCCGCGAGAGTAGAAAGTAAGGTTGACACACACAGGTAAGTCCATGATGTGGTCATTCCTTGTATTAAATTGATTTCTTTCAGAAGTTGTCAAAAGACTGGCAACTTATGCAACAAGGATTATTGGTAGAAGAGATCGCACCAATTATGACCTTCGTGATGAGTAGCACTGACTATGATATTAGTATGTGCCCTGAGAAAACTTATGTGATTGTACATCACTCAATTTCCTCAGTTTACAAGGCACCATAGTCGTGGACATTCATCATTTTAGGGTCATAATTAAAATAACTTCGGTAAACAGGAGTTACCGAAATGAAGATATAACGGGTAAACGTATGATGGATAATGACTATGGAACTTGATGCAAGCAAATACCTTAAAAATTTCTTGCGGCAGCAAACCACAAAAGATTTCAAGTTTCGACATTACATGATACCCGTAGACCATGAGTCATCATAGTGAGATGGTTTCGTTTCCACAAAAAGTGTAAACGAAGAAGAATTGTGAAGCTATGGTAGACAACAACCATAAACCCCAATGCCCGCGCGCACCCAGCAGAATCTCGCATGATTCAGACATGCAAATGACACTAGGTTCCATCACGTCATTACGGTTACTGATTATAATACCACCATAGGACACAATTAGGATAGTTTTGGAAGTACGTGACAATATCTTGAAAGAAGATAAAATTTACACATGAATAGTTTTCACGAAATCGAGAATTAGCTAAGGCCTTATATTGGGTTGACAGAGTGAACGAGTGCATCCAGAAGTTTCCCAAGGACCAGAAACTCATGGAGTAATGATCATTTACGATTGACAGGAACTTGATATAGAACCAGGTTCATTGATTTAATTGATCCTGATATATATATATATATATATATATATATATATATATATATATATATATATATATATATATATATATATATATATATATATATATTTTACTTTGGAAGAGGATTTTTAACAGAGTCTAACTTGAAAATTCAGTGGTGCTCAGTACCATTAGAGGGCGGTCACGATCATAGCACGATACCAGCATACTCTCGGCAGCAAGCCATGTGGATGCATCACACATGGGGCTCCAAGCTTTACAGCGGCACCGTAGGTCGAGAACGACTTATCCCATCGAGGTACTAGCATCAACCTGAGATTCCAAGCAGGTGAAAGGCAAGGGAGCCTTTAGAGAAATTCTTTTTAACTGATTTAGGACCTTGTTCCTCTGAAATCCTAAGGGATAGGTGACTTTTTGAAAGGATAGAATTTTAAAATTAAGTTGTTTCGTAAACTTTTGACAAGAGACTTCTGGTCAAAGGTGTTTTAAAATAGTGCTATTCAGAGTTAGGATTATTCGGAAGGAACTGTACATTTACCACAAGCCTTTCAGGATGATGGAACTCAATTAATGTTTAAGAGTTGAAAAGCATTTTGTAAATTTTAAACTCTAGGTTTGAGATTAGTTTTGAACCCAAAACGAGTTTTTGAAAAAAAAACAAATCTTTTGACTGTCTTGCTTTTTTTTAACAAAAATTTAGAATGTATTAATTCCAAATTTGCAAAACTTGGTTTGAATGATTCAGCTTTCATATCAAGGCCGTTTGTTTACTTTAAACAAAATTGGGAGGACTTTTGCACTCATCTTTGTTTTCAAAACCTGCCTTTGACTTGAGTTGCCAGAAAACTTCATCAAATCTTTCAGCAAGCACAAGGAAAGATATGAGAATGAGACCTTTTGAAATAGGTTTTGTTTATGGAAATACAATTATACTTTATTATGGGGGAAGTATTAATTGTTGTAATGCATGATATCATGATGCATGAACGTTCCAACGCGAATTAGAATACTACGATATACGTATATATTCACATAAATAAAATATTAGGTGACATGCACTCAATTTTTTTTAGAACATAGGGCATACCTAGGGTGCTAATCCACTACTAGGCCTAAAGTCTATCTACAGACCTATAGAAAGAATAAAAGAAAGATCCTATAGACGAATGAGGTGAGTTTAGAAGCAACTCAGACCAAACTACCCCATTGTTTTTATTTGATCCAAAACATTTTGAACGTTGTTGTAACGTAATACCGCAAGTTCTCTACAATGAAATGCTCTGATACCACTTGTGACAGAACCGCCTTAATCATAGGGCCCACGTGCCCCGTCATCGTCCCTAAGGACCTTTGACCAGTCAGCACGAGTTCCCTTTGACCTGGGTGGCCTGCCGGGTCTCCTAGGAAACCCAATTTTCCCCTGAGGATCTCATTGTAAAGACATTGCAAGTATTACAATAGTTTTACATAAATAAAATGAATCAGAATTAAGAGTGCGGAAGTTTTACATGAATATAAATTTTGAACTTAAATTACATTGTCCCGAACCAGAGCTTTGTAGTGGAGTAGCAGTATACGACTATACCCTTGCCCAAGGGTTATATCATGATCACATCTTCATCCATGCGCGATCCTTCAACCCGCACGGTAGCGCGTAGACTTATATTAAAATACCTGTAATAGGGGGGGTTTACAAACCCTGAGTACTGGGTACTCCGCAAGACTTACCCGACTAAAAAAAATATTTGACTCTTGGAATGTAAGGCTGAGGGTAAGGCTAGCAGAAGATGAGAGTTTAGCAGAAAAGCATTACTAACTTATCTCAGGATTATAGTTCATCATATATTTTAATAATATCAATAGTTCCATCAACAATATTCACATATCCACATTCTTTTCCGTTATTCAATTACTTTCAAAATCCCCTATGTTCCGAACCACTTTTCGGGGTAGACGTGAGGATCAAGTCTCCATAACCGAGGAGCACGTCGATTCGAATCAAGTAAGTACCCAGCTGGGGATTCTATCCACACTGCATATGTAGCACTTAAGCTTGCATATACCAACCCGTCGTCATGATTTTTCTATCCCGGAACCGGTCCTACGCCACCCGAGAGCACAGTACTCCTCTCGTCTCCAGGCCTGCCTGCCGCACGGCAGCCACGAGGGTACACGCTACTCTCGCCATCTCTCCACTCCCAGTGCGCGGTTGTCGGTTCCAGCAATAGAGCCACCTGACTCTAGGCTTTCCGTAATGGTATGTGGCTAGGCTGTTCATCATGATCACAACAGGCCTTACAACGAACGGTCCCTACTGCTTTCCGTCGGAAACCATGCATTGGGACTCTAACCCATATACCCTGGAGTCCGCCCGGTTTTCAAAACCCCTTTTCCGATGGCGACGAAAGTTGGAACTTCTGGCCCAAACAGTTGGCCGACCACTCGGAAAAACCCATCCCCTCCGATGACAATGGACTGATCAGGTACACTGTCAACGAACGAGGACAAATACCCTTCCCAGGCAATAATTCATTTGTTTCAATCATCAGAGTTGAAAATAGCATTTTGCAAATCTAAGATTGATTAAGCATGGCTAAGCATTTTTAACAAAGCATTTCAAATCATCAGGTTCTTTGGATAATGAGTAGTCAAGGATGGTAAATGCATCAATTGGTTTTCATTCAACTCCTATCAACTTAATGCATTAGTTTTAAACTCAGTGTTATAAAGGTTTTTGAAATAGAAGGGTTAATGCACCGGGGCTTGCCTGTTGCTTGATGAAAAAAACTTGCACGAACTCCGGAGTGGTTCCTCAGTAGTCACTTCAACTGGTACCTCCGGATTCCCGATCTCTACACGTGTGCATAATGAATGTATGAATGCGATGCACATGAAATGACAGTGCAGGATTTAAATAAATAACACCTAGCACAGGACATAATATAGCTACACAAGCTAAACATGACAAAGATAGGCTAGGGTGTTCTAGGTCATAGGGGTTTAGACCTAGAACCACAAACAATCATAAAGTCACCCAAAACCTATAATTAAACCACCTTCTATTCATTTTATTAATTATTAACCCTAGTAATAATTAGCTAACAATTATTTTAATTCCAAAAGGGCTCCAACTTTACTAACAGATAGGTTTCAATTTAAGATAGCAGCACAAAGAATTTTAGAATTCTTGGAGCTACACAAAAGTCCTAACTTCAAATTCTAATTTATTTTTATTATGCATTTAAACTAACATATACTTAATTCATAAGTAAATTAGCTCCATTTGTGTCCAAACTTCACCAACAGATATTTTTTTCAAGCCAAACAGAGCCACATAAATTTTTATGATTTTTGGAGTTACCTAGAATTAATTAAAAATATGCAAAGATCCATTTTCTATTTGCTTTAATGATTTTTAATAATTTCAGAAAGTCCTCAAACATAGCATAGCATATTTTTATAAAAATATACACTATCCAGATAGCATCTGTGATTTATTTCACTATTTTAGGCTACACAGAATTATTCACACAAAAATTACAAAACAGCTTACTATTCATACAAAAATAAAATAGAAAAGCACTTGGTTATTCTCTGGAAATTGAAAAACCTGATTTCAGCCCACTCGGCCCACGAGCACGACAGGCCGGCCCAATTGGCCTGCACACGTGCGGCGCCTGCACACTTGCGCAAGACTCCCTGGAAGATCTTCCTTTTAACCCGAGCCCCACAGGATACTATTCACATGAGTCATGGTCTTCACAGAAAACCCCCCGGACTTCCCTTCCTTCTAACCCGGGGTCCCTAGGCTCCTCTCTGTTTAGAACAGAGGCAAGGCGCCAGCGGTTCGCCGCCCGTGGCTCGCCGCCGGTGACCGCAAAGACACAACCGACACCACCACTGTACTTAGGACTCAAAGCCGCACCGAACAAGCTATTATACGGCAAGAAAGGGCGCTCGGAGCACCCACGGCCACCTCCGCGGCGGCTCGGCGGTGGCGGTCGGACGTACTCTGGCGAGGCTAAGGCTTAATCGAGCCGGATGAAAGCATGGGAAGGATCGGGAGCTCACCGGAACTTGATTAGTATGGAGAGCGTGACCCGAGATGGTGTAGAGACACGGTGGTGATGGTAGCCGCGACCGCAACGACCTCCGCCGGCGGTGAGGGCTCCGTTCCGGGGAACCTACGGTCAGAGATGAAGAACCAACAGGCGCATGAGCATCAAAGAAGGCCGGCGAGCACAAAAAGCGACTCGGACGAGGCAATTGCTCACTGGAAAGAGCTGTGGACGAGGGACGACCTCGCGGCGGCGCTCCGCCGAAAGCGCGCGCGGCGACGACTGTCCTGTGACACACAGAGAGTTAGAGCAAACTCTAAGAGCACCAAACGACGCGCCAGGAAGCACTCTACCAACCGGTGAGATGGGGAGGATGGAGGTGGTCGGAGTGTGATGAATTTCTTCGCGAACTGCGGCGAACTCGTCGGCGACCGGTGAGATGGGAAACGGATGGACGAGCTGGGCGGGGGCTTAAATAGGCGGGGAAATGGTCGGGAAGAACGTGGGTGAGGCCGCCTTGCTGCTGCGCACGAAACGGACAGCGGCCCGGCGCCGGAGGACGCGCTGCACGGTCGCGCACGCCGGCGACGTGCGCGCCGCGCGCTGCCACAGGAAGGACGGGTGAACAGTGCCGGGTACAGTACTTGCTCATCCCTAATTCATCCAATTTGATCATGCAAACGACCGAATCAGAGGGAGTGGTCAAAAGGAAAGATGTAGATCTTTTTGTACTGGACAACTTTTGTTTTTGCTCCAATTCAAAATTCAGCCTGGATTTGAAAATATTCAAAAGGGGGTAAATTAGGGTTTTGAAATTTAAACTGTAATTCCAAAATTACTTTTTATTTTTCTCAATAACTTGAAAAATACCCAAAATAAAAGTTGTTCTACTCAGTGAGATTTACAACTTCTATTAATGAAGTTTTGCCAAATTCTTGATATTTTTGGAATTGAATTTTCAAATTTAAATTTTAAACTAGTAATTCAAAGTTAATTCAAACTTTTACAACAGAACTCCAAAATTGGCCAAAATGAAATTTGTGCATCTCAGAGAGATCTAAAACTCTTATTAATGAAGTTTTATCAGATTCTCAATAATTTTTGAAGTGTATTTTCAAATTCAAATCTTAAAGCACTGTTTTGAGTTTAATTCAAATATTTTCAACATAACTTCAAACTACCCCAAAATAAAAGTCTCTTCATTTTAAAAGATTTATAACTTTTATTAAAGCACCTACCTCAGATTCCTTATAGTTTTTGATTTTGGGTTTTAGGGCCAAAATAAGGCTTAAATTGGATTTTTCTTTTTATTTAATAATTGATTTTAATTAAGTGTTTATTTGCACAATCAATCACAAACACCATCAAGCAAATCAATCTAAGCCCTAATGCACAAACGTAATGCAATTACGAAAAATTAAATATGATGACATGGCAGTTTTATTAGCCGTAATACCCGGGGTATTACAAAAGCAAATAGTTTTTGTGCCTACGGTAGGTTCAAAGCAAACCACGCTCCTATCTTGCATATTGGTTTCACAAAGCATCCAAACTCAACCAAAAGAGGTCCCACTTCTCCGTTGACACCCATATGTTTCATGAAGTGCAAAGCAAATAGTTTTCGTGATTATGGTAGGTTCGAAGCAAGCCGTGCTCCTATCTTGCATCTTGGTTTCTCAACGCATCCGAACTCATCCAAATGAGGATCCACTTCTCCCATGACACCTATATGTTTCACGGAGTGCAAAGCAAATAGTTTTTGTGCCTATGTTAGATTTGAAGCAAGCCATGCACCTATCTTGCATCATGGTTTCACAACGTGATGAGGACATCAACACCGATCATACATCCACGCCGTCCACGCCGACACCTGCTGGTCCTATTACTCGTACTCGTGCTCGAAAACTTAATCATCAAGTGAGTTCCTTCTTGAGCTCTTGTCCATCCTGTTTAGATCTTGGAGACACGTGCACTCTTGTTTTGATTAGGAATCAAGGAGAAGACCGAAAGGGAAAAGGACTCGCGTAGGTTGGATTCGGACTGCCGCACACCTCCAACTTGCGACTGTCGCCACGGTTACATACGGAGTGGGATTGGGGTGATTCTGGACTTGTTGGAAAGCTAATCAAGTCTATTTTCATACGGATCTGACCTCGTACTCATACCTGCTCAGAAGCGGCGTCAACAGTCCAAAAATCACCGAGAGGTCTATTCTGTCCAGGGTGCTGCGCACCTTAAGTTAGCCCAATGGGCTTGTATCGTTTAGAGTCCAGTAGGGACGCGTCCTAGGGTTGGAGCACGACCCAAACTCTCTTGTGGTCGTCCTCCACACGTCATATACCCCTTAGCCGCCACCAGGAACACTTGGGTGTTGTTTAGATCAAGTTTAGCCATCGCTACTTGCTTGTAGGCGCGCGTGCTGATCCAGTCGCCCGTCTCCTTGTCTTCGGAACCCACTCATAATAAGATTCAGTGTGAAACCTTCAATTTCATCTTGCAATTTCAGTGCTTGTTTCCTCGTTCTTGCTAGTTCTTCGATTGCTTGCAGGACGGGAGCCCTAGGGGCTGGTTGTCGTGCTCCACAAGATCGTGACGGCCTTTGGAAGTGGTGTATCGGTCGTTAAGGCGCGGTCTTGGAAGGCTGTAATCGGGCCGTGAACGTCATCTCCATCCACCAATCGAGTTATCTCACGCCTCTCATCGAAAGATCGACCACAAACCCTTGCGGGTTCATATCAATTGGTAATCAGAGCAAGGTTTATCGGTGAGAGACTTCCAATCCTTCACTGTTTTATTTTTCCTATAGTCCAGAAAAGCCAAAAAAATAGTAGATTAGTTTCCTGCAATCCTATAGACCTTTGAGCCGTGGCTAGTGCTACCTAGTTAGGGCTTGTTGAATATTCGGTTGCATCGGGTGTGTCGGATTGCTGGTCTTAGTTTATTCCCTTAGAGTTTCGAGTTCTTGTCACTTTCCTATCACAACACGCGCTATCATATAGTCTCTCTGTTGGCCGAATCCAAGTAGGGTTTGAAGTTTGAATCGGACAAGGAATCGGCTGTTCCTCTCTGTTGGCCGAATCCAAGTAGGTTTTCAAGTTTGAGTCGGATCAAGGAATCGGTTATTCCTCGCTGTTGGCCAAGTCCGTGCTCCTATCTTTTTTTTTACCGGAATACCCCTGCCTTTGGGAAAAAGTGTGTGTGTTGAGTTACTCTTTGGGAGTGTTCTTGTTCATATAATCAGTTTTGAGTGCCCCCTGAAAAAAATATTCAAAAAAAATAAAAAAATAAAAGAGAAAGAAGCAAAAGAAAAGAAGAGAAAGGGGCTGATCTTGGAGATTTTTCGTTCACTTCGGGTGGTGTGTTGTGCTCTCCTTTGTGTCCAGGCTCGCGTCTCTAGCACGGTCTAGGCTAGGACCAGCATAGTATCGCCGGTTGAACGATTATTCAGCTTGCTTTTTGTAACTAACGTGGTGCTAGTTCGTTCCTTGTTTCAGCCCACCTATAGCTCCACATATTCTACAGCTTGATAGGTCTCGTGCTGCGGCGCCGATACACTTCATCCATTGCTACAGACTTGGTGGCAGACGACCCCTCCTGTCGAGCAAGGTAAGAACTGGTAAGAACTTGTGTAACAGGTGGAGAGTGAGCGACTTGCTGTAGCTACATCCTAGTAGTTGTAGGGCTTTTATTTCTTCACTTGTCTTCTTGTTGTCTTTGTCTTTGAACCATGCCAGGGTCCGACGAAGATAACCAAATTCCACATTCGCCTCGCACAAAGGGCATCATACAACATTTTGAAAGAAAAGTGAAGCTGCACACGGAGGGACTTGATAATGACTTGCAGGTGACAAATGACAAACTTGGGCAGTTGGAGGCTACGCAGATTGCCGCAAACAACAAGCTTGCAGGTTTGGAGAAGTCCATTGCTAGTGTGGACAAAAGCCTTGCTGCTCTGTTGAGGCGTTTTGATGACCTCCACAACGATGATAAAGACAAGCATAAAGAAGAAAAGAAGGAGGAAGATCGAGAGGATGGTAGTTATGATGAAGAATACACAGGTGATACTGAACATGATGATCGAGACACTCATGATCGACGTCGCCTACGTCACAACCGTAGAGGTATGGGTGGCCGCCGCCGACGCGAGGTACACAATAATGATGATGCTTTCAGTAAGATTAAATTTAAAATACCTCCTTTTGATGGTAAATATAATCCTGATGCATACATTACTTGGGAGATTGCTGTTGATCAAAAGTTTGCATGCCATGAATTTCCTGAGAACACACGTGTTAGGGCCGCTACTAGTGAGTTCACAGATTTTGCTTCTGTTTGGTGGATCGAATATGGCAAGAAAAATCCTAATAACATACCTAAAACTTGGGATGCGTTGAAACGAGCCATGAGAGCTAGATTTGTTCCATCTTACTATGCCCGTGATATGATAAATAAGTTGCAGCAATTGAGACAAGGTTCTAAAAGTGTAGAAGAATACTATCAGGAATTACAAACGGGTATGTTGCGTTGTAAATTAGAGGAGGATGAGGAACCTGCTATGGCCAGATTTTTAGGCGGGTTAAATCGGGAAATTCAGGATATCCTCGCTTACAAAGAATACAATAACGTAACCAAACTGTTTCATCTTGCTTGTAAAGCTGAACGGGAAGTGCAGGGACGACGTGCTAGCGCAAGGACTAATGTTTCTGCAGGGAAAGCTAGTTCATGGCAGCAGCGCACGTCTACAACTCCGTCTACACATACTCCTACGCCATCATCTGGTGACAAGACTTGAACTGCCTCCACCAATTCAGTAGCGAAGACAGCGCAAAAGCCGGCTGCGAGTACTTCATCCGTGGCATCGACAGGTAGAACAAGCAACATACAATGTCATCGGTGCAAGGGATATGTCCATGTGATGCGTGACTGCCCAAACAAGCGTGTTATGATTGTCAAAGATGATGGTGAGTGTTCATCTGCTAGTGACTTTGATGAAGATACACTTGCATTGCTTGCGGCTGACTATGCAGGTAGTGAGGAACACATAGAAGAACACATTAATGCAGGTGACGCGGAGCACTATGAGAGCTTGATTGTACAGCGAGTGCTTAGTGCACAAATGGAGAAGGCGGAGCAAAATCAGCGACACACTTTATTCCAAACAAAGTGTGTCATCAAGGAGCGTTCGTGCCGCATGATCATTGATGGAGGTAGCTGCAACAACTTGGCAAGCAGCGACATGGTACAGAAGCTCGCCCTCACCACCAAACCACACCCCCATCCCTACTACATCCAATGGCTGAACAACAGTGGTAAGGCAAAGGTAACGAGACTTGTGCGAATCGATTTTGCCATCGGATCATACAAAGATATTGTTGAATGTGATGTTGTGCCTATGCAAGCTTGCAATATTCTGCTAGGTAGACCATGGCAATTTGATAGAGATTCGATGCATCATGGTAGATCAAATCAATATTCGTTTCTATACCATGATCGAAAAATTGTGTTGCATCCTATGTCTCCTGAAGCTATTACGCAATCTGATGTTACTAAGGCTGCAAAAGCAAAGAGCGAGAGCAATAAAAATGACAAATCTGTTGTTGATGACAAAGATGAGATAAAATTGAAAGGACGTTGTATGCTTGCTACAAAATCTGATATTAATGAGTTCAATGCATCCACCTCTGTTGCTTATGCTTTGGTATGCAAGGATGCTTTGATTTCATTTGAGGATATGCAATGTTCTTTGCCCCCTGCTGTTGCTAACATTTTGCAGGAGTATTCTGATGTGTTCCCCAGTGAGATACCAGCGGGCTGCCACCAATACGCGGGATTGAGCATCAAATTGATCTTATCCCTGGTGCATCTTTGCCAAACCGTGCGCCATACAGGACCAATCCGGAAGAAACGAAGGAAATTCAGCGACAAGTGCAAGAACTACTAGACAAAGGTTATGTGCGTGAGTCTCTTAGTCCTTGTGCTGTTCCAGTTATTTTAGTGCCTAAGAAAGATGGAACATGGCGTATGTGTGTTGATTGTAGGGCTATTAATAATATCACCATTCGATATCGACACCCTATTCCACGATTAGAGGATATGCTTGATGAATTGAGTGGTGCTGTTGTGTTTTCAAAGGTTGATTTACGTAGTGGGTACCACCAGATTCGTATGAAATTGGGAGATGAATGGAAAACTGCTTTCAAAACTAAGTTCGGTCTATATGAGTGGTTAGTCATGCCTTTTGGGTTAACTAATGCACCTAGTACTTTCATGAGATTAATGAACGAGGTTTTGCGTGCTTTCATTGGGAAATTTGTTGTTGTCTACTTTGATGATATACTGATTTATAGCAAATCCGTGGATGAACACCTTGATCACTTACGTGCTGTTTTCAATGCTCTACGTGATGCACGTTTGTTTGGTAACCTTGAGAAGTGCACTTTCTGCACCGATCGAGTATCGTTTCTTGGCTATGTTGTCACTCCACAGGGAATTGAGGTTGATAAAGCCAAGGTGGAAGCTATACAAGGATGGCCTGTACCCACGACGGTCACACAAGTGCGGAGTTTCCTATGACTTGCTGGTTTCTATCGCCGTTTTGTGAAGGACTTCAGCACCATTGCTGCACCATTGAATGAGCTTACAAAGAAGGGAGTGCCCTTTTCTTGGGGCAAAGCACAAGAGCACGCCTTCCATGTGCTGAAAGATAAGTTAACACATGCACCTCTACTCCAACTCCCTAATTTTAATAAGACTTTCGAGCTTGAATGTGATGCGAGTGGAATTGGATTGGGTGGTGTTTTGTTACAAGAAGGCAAACCTGTTGCATACTTTAGTGAGAAATTAAGCGGGCCTATTCTTAATTATTCTACATATGATAAGGAATTGTATGCTCTAGTGCGGACATTAGAAACATGGCAGCATTATTTGTGGCCCAAAGAATTTGTTATACATTCTGATCATGAATCTTTGAAGCATATTCGTAGTCAAGGAAAACTGAATCGTAGACATGCAAAATGGGTTGAATTTATTGAATCTTTTCCTTATGTTATCAAACACAAGAAAGGGAAGGATAATATCATTGCAGATGCATTGTCTAGGAGATATACTTTGCTGAATCAACTTGATTACAAGATCTTTGGGTTAGAAACAATTAAAGACCGATATGCTCATGATGCTGATTTTAAAGAATTGTTGCTGCATTGTAAAGATGGGAAAACGTGGAACAAATTCATCGTCAATGATGGGTTTGTGTTTACAGCTAACAAGCTATGCATTCCAGCTAGCTCCGTTCGCTTGTTGTTGCTGCAGGAAGCGCATGGAGGTGGCTTGATGGGGCATTTTGGAGCGAAGAAGACGGAGGACATTCTTGCTGGTCATTTCTTTTGGCCAAAGATGCGACGAGACGTGGAGAGATTTGTTGCTCGCTGCACAACATGTCAAAAGGCTAAGTCCCGGTTGAATCCACACGGTTTGTATATGCCTCTTCCTGTTCCTAGTGCTCCTTGGGAGGATATTTCTATGGATTTTGTGTTGGGATTGCCACGCACTAGGAAAGGGTGAGATAGTGTTTTTGTGGTTGTGGATCGATTCTCTAAAATGGCACATTTCATACCATGTCATAAAACTGATGATGCTACAAATATTGCTGATTTGTTCTTTCGAGAAGTTGTTCGCTTGCATGGTGTGCCAAATACAATTGTTTCTGATCGTGATGCTAAATTTCTTAGCCATTTTTGGAGAACTTTATGGGCTAAATTGGGGACTAAGCTTTTATTTTCCACCACTTGTCACCCCCAAACTGATGGTCAAACTGAAGTTGTGAATAGAACTTTGTCTACTATGTTAAGGGCTGTTTTAAAGAAGAATATTAAGATGTGGGAAGATTGTTTGCCTCATATTGAGTTTGCTTATAATCGTTCGCTGCATTCTACTACGAAGATGTGTCCCTTTGAGATTGTTTATGGCTTGTTACCACGTGCTCCTATTGATTTAATGCCATTGCCAAGTTCTGAATTGATGCTAAGCAACGTGCTGAATTGATGCTAAAACTACATGAAACCACTAAAGAAAACATGGAGCGCATGAATGCTAAGTACAAATTTGCCAGAGATAAAGGTAGAAGGGAATTGATTCTTGAACCTGGAGATTTGGTTTGGTTGCATTTGCGAAAGGATAGTTTCCTGAATTTAGAAAATCTAAATTGATGCCTAGAGCGGATGGTCCTTTTAAAGTGATGCAACGAATAAATGAGAATGCATATAAGCTTGATCTTCCTGCAGATTTTGGGGATTAGTCCCACATTTAACATTGCAGATTTGAAGCCTTATTTGGGTGAGGAAGATGAGCTTGAGTCGAGGACGACTCAAATTCAAGAAAGGGAGGATGATGAGGACATCAACACCGATCATACATCCACGCCGTCTACGCCGACACCTGCTGGTCCTATTACTCGTACTCGTGCTCGAAAACTTAATCATCAAGTGAGTTCCTTCTTGAGCTCTTGTCCATCCTGTTTAGATCTTGGAGACACGTGCACTCTTGTTTTGATTAGGAATCAAGGAGAAGACCGAAAGGGAAAAGGACTCGCGTAGGTTGGATTCGGACTGCAGCACACCTCCAACTTGCGACGGTCGCCACGGTTACATACGGAGTGGGATTGGGGTGATTCTGGACTTGCTGGAAAGCTAATCAAGTCTATTTTCATACGGATCTGACCTCGTACTCATACCTGCTCAGAAGCGGCGTCAACAGTCCAAAAATCACCGAGAGGTCTATTCTGTCCAGGGTGCTGCGCCACCTTAAGTTAGCCCAATGGGCTTGTATCGTTTAGAGTCCAGTAGGGACGCGTCCTAGGGTTGGAGCACGACCCAAACTCTCTTGTGGTCGTCCTCCACACGTCATATACTCCTTAGCCGCCACCAGGAACACTTGGGTTTTGTTTAGATCAAGTTTAGCCATCGCTACTTGCTTGTAGGCGCGCGTGCTGATCCAGTCGCCCGTCTCCTTGTCTTCGGAACCCCACTCATAATAAGATTCAGTGTGAAACCTTCAATTTCATCTTGCAATTTCAGTGCTTGTTTCCTCGTTCTTGCTAGTTCTTCGATTGCTTGCAGGACGGGAGCCCTAGGGGCTGGTTGTCGTGCTCCACAAGATCGTGACGGCCTTTGGAAGTGGTGTATCGGTCGCTAAGGCGCGGTCTTGGAAGGCTGTAGTCGGGCCATGAACGTCATCTCCATCCACCAATCGAGTTATCTCACGCCTCCCATCGAAAGATCGACCACAAACCCTTGCGGGTTCATATCACAACGCATCCGAACTCATCCAAATGAGGTTCCCATGACACCTATGTGTTTCATGGAGTGCAAAGCAAATAGGTTTTGTGCCTATGGTTGGATCGAATAAAACTTCTTGGTTTAACAAAGCATCCATACTCATCCAAACGAGGTTCCACTTCTCCCATGACACCTATGAGTTTCATGGACGTGGAAAGCAAATAGTTTTCGTGCCAATGCTAGGTTCGAAGCAAACCGTGATCCTATCTTGCGTCTTGGTTTCACAATGCATCGAAACACATCCAAAAGAGGTTCCACTTTCCCCCTGACACCTATGAGTTTCATTGAGTGCAAAGCAAATAGTTTTCGTGTCTATGGTAGGTTCGAAGCAAACCGTGCTCTTATCTTGCATCTTGGTTTCACAACGCATCCAAACGTGGTTCCACTTCTCCCATGACACCTATGTGTTTCATGGAGTGCAAAGCAAATAGTTTTCGTGCGTATGGTAGGTTCGAAGCAAACCGTGCTCCGATCATGCATCTTGGTTTCACAGCGCATCCAATCGAGGTTCCACCTCTCCCATCGCACATATGTGTTTCATGGAGTGCAAAGAAAATAGTATCCGTGCCTATGGTAGGTTCGAAGCAAACCGTGCTCCTATCTTGCATCTTGGTTTCACATCCATACTCATGCAAACGAGGTTCCACTTCTCCCATGACACCTATGAGTTTCAGGGACTGCAAAGCAAATTATTTTTGTGCCTTTGGTAGGTTCGAAGCAAACCGTGCTCCTATCTTGCATCATGGTTTCACAATGCATCCAAACTCATCCAAATGAGGTTCCAAATCTCCCATAACACCTATGCGTTTCATTGAGTGCAAAGCAAATAGTTTTTGTGCCTACGCTAGGTTCGAAGCAAACCACGCTCCTATCTTGCATATTGGTTTCACAAAGCATCCAAACTCAACCAAAAGAGGTCCCACTTCTCCCTTGACACCCATATGTTTCATGGAGTGCAAAGCAAATAGTTTTCGTGATTATGGTAGGTTCGAAGCAAGCCATGCTCCTATCTTGCATCTTGGTTTCTGAACGCATCCGAACTCATCCAAATGAGGATCCACTTCTCCCATGACACCTATATGTTTCACGGAGTGCAAAGCAAATAGTTTTCGTGCCTATGGTAGTTTCGAAGCAAGCCATGCATCTATCTTGCATCATGGTTTCACAACGCATCCAAACTCATCCAAATGAGGTTCCCATGACACCTATGTATTTCATGGAGTGCAAAGCAAATAGGTTTTGTGCCTATGGTTGGATCGAACCAAACTTCTTGGTTTAACAAAGCATCCATACTCATCCAAACGAGGTTCCACTTCTCCATTGACACCTATGAGTTTCATGGACTGGAAAGCAAATAGTTTTCGTGCCAATGCTAGGTTCGAAGCAAACCGTGATCCTATCTTGCATCTTGGTTTCACAATGCATCCAAACTCATCCAAATGAGGTTCCACCTCTTCCATCACACCAGTGTGTTTCATGGAGTGCAACGCAAATAGTTTTTGTGCCTATGTTACGTTCGAAGCAAACCATGCTCCTATCTTAAATCTTGGTTTCACAATAATCCAAACTCATCCAAATGAGGTTCCACTTCTCCCTTGAGACCCATGTGTTTCATGGTGTGCAAAGCAAATAGTTTTCGTGCCTATGGTAGCTTCGAAGCAAACCGTGCTCCTATCTTGCATCTTAGTTTAACAAAGCATCCACACTCGTCCAAATGAGATTCCACTTCTCCCATGACACCTATGAGTTTCATGGACTGCAAAGCAAATAGTTTTCATCCCTATGCTAGGTTCGAAGCAAACCGCGCTCCTATCTTGCAACTTGGTTTCACAATGCATCCGAACACATCCAAACGAGGTTTCGCTTTTCCCATGACACCTATGAGTTTCATGGAGTGCAAAGAAAATAGTTTTCGTGCCTATGGTAGTTTCGAAGCAAACCATGCTCCTATCTTGCATCTTGGTTTCACAACGCATCCAAACTCATCCAAATGAGGATCCTATTCTGCAATGACACGTATGTGTTTCATGGAGTGCAAAGCAAATAGTTTTCGTGCCTATGGTAGGTTCAAAGCAAACCGTGCTCCTGTTTTGCATCTTGGTTTCACAACACATCCAAACTCATCCAAATGAGGTTCCACTTCTCCCTTGACACCAATATGTTTCATGAAATGCCAAGCAAATAGTTTTTGTGATTATGGTATTGCTCCTATATTGTATATTGGTTTCACTATGCATCCAAACGAGGTTCCACTTCTCCCATGACACCTATGTGTTTCATTGAGTGCAAAGCAAATAGTTTTCGTGTCTATGGTAGGATCGAAGCAAACCGTGCTCTTATCTTGCATCTTGGTTTCACAACGCATCCAAACGAGGTTCCACTTCTCCCATGACACCTATGTGTTTCACGGTGTGCAAAGCAAATAGTTTTCGTGCCTTTGGTAGGTTCGAAGCAAACCGTGCTCCTATCTTGCATCTTAGTTTAACAACGCATCCATACTCATCCAAACGAGGTACCACTTCTCCCACGACACCTATGAGTTTCAGTGGACTGCAAATCAAATAATTTTTGTGCCTATGGTTGGCTCGAATCAAACCGTGCTCCAATCTTTCATCCTGGTTTCACAAAGCTTCCAAACTCATCCAAATGAGGTTCGACTTCTCCCATGACACCTATGTGTTTCATTGAGTGCAAAGGAAATAGTTTTCGTGCCTACGGTAGGTTCGAAGCAAACCACGCTCCTATCCTGCATATTGCTTTCAGAACGCATCAAAATTCAACCAAACGAGGTCCCTCTTCTCCCGTGACACCTATATGTTTCCTGGAGTGCAAAGCAAATAGTTTTCGTGCCTATGGTAGGTTCGAAGCAAACCGTGCTCCTATCCTGCATGTTGCTTTAACAACGCATCCGTACTCATCCAAATGAGGTTCCACTTCTCCCAAGACACCTATGAGTTTCATGGACTGCAAAGCAAATAATTTTTGTGCCTATGGTAGGATCGAAGCAAACCGTGCTCCTATCTTGCATGTTGGTTTCACAACGCTTCGAAACTCATCCAAATGAGGTTCCACTTCTCCATGACACCTATGTGTTTCATTGAGTGCAAAGCAAATAGTTTTCGTGCCTACGGTAGGTTCGAAGAAAACCACACTCCTATCTTGCATATTGGTTTCACAACGCATCCAAACTCAACCAAACGATGTCCCACTTCTCCCTTGACACCTATATCTTTCATGGAGTGCAAAGCAAATAGTTTTCGTGCCTATGGTAGGTTCGAAACAAACCGTGCTCCTATCTTGCATGTTGGTTTCACAACGCATCCAAAGTCATCCAAATGAGGGTCCACTTCGCCCATGACACCTATGTGTTTCATGGAGTGCAAAGCAAATAGTTTTCGTGCCTATGGTAGGTTCGAAGCAAACCATGCTCCTATTTTGCATCCCGGTTTCACAACGCATCCAAACTCATCCAAATGAGGTTCCACTTCTCGCTTGACACCTATATGTTTCATGGTGTGCCAAGCAAATAGTTTTTGTGATTATGGTAGGTTCGAAGCAAACCATGCTCCTATCTTGCATCTTGGTTTCACAACACATCCAAACGTGGTTCCACTTCTCCCATGACACCTATGTGTTTCATGGAGTGCAAAGCAAATATTTTTCGTACCTATGGTAGGTTCGAAGCAAACCGTGCTCCGATCTTGCATCTTCGTTTCACAGCGCATCCAATCGAGGTTCCACCTCTCCCATCGCACCTATGTGTTTCAAGGAGTGCAAAGAAAATAGTATCCGTGCCTATGGTAGGTTCGAAGCAAACCGTGGTCCTATCTTGCATCTTGGTTTCACAACGCATCCATACTCATGCAAACGAGGTTCCACTTCTATCATGACACCTATGAGTTTCATGGACTGCAAAGCAAATTATTTTTGTGCCTTTGGTAGGTTCGAAGCAAACCGTGCTCCTATCTTGCATCATGGTTTCACAATGCTTCCAAACTCATCCAAATGAGGTTCCACATCTCCCATAACACCTATCCGTTTCATTGAGTGCAAAGCAAATAGTTTTTGTGCCTACGGTAGGTTCGAAGCAAACCACGCTCCTATCTTGCATATTGGTTTCACAACACATCCAAACTCAACCAAAAGAGGTCCCACTTCTCCCTTGACACCCATATGTTTCATGGAGTGCAAAGCAAATAGTTTTCGTGATTATGGTAGGTTCGAAGCAAGCTGTGCTCCTATCTTGCATCTTGGTTTCTCAATGCATCCGAACTCATCCAAATGAGGATCCACTTCTCCCATGACACCTATGTGTTTCACGGAGTGCAAAGCAAATAGTTTTCGTGCCTATGGTAGATTCGAAGCAAGCCATGCACCTATCTTGCATCATGGTTTCACAACGCATCCAAACTCATACAAATGAGGTTCCCATGACACCTATGTGTTTCATGGAGTGCAAAGCAAATAGGTTTCGTGCCCATGGTTGGATCGAACCAAACATCTTGGTTTAACAAAGCATCCATACTCATCCAAATGAGGTTCCACTTCTCCAATGACACCTATGAGTTTCATGGACTGGAAAGCAAATAGTTTTCGTGCCAATGCTAGTTTCGAAGCAAACCGTGATCCTATCTTGCATCCTGGTTTCACAATGCATCGAAACACATCCAAAAGAGGTTCCACTTTCCCCCTGACACCTATGAGTTTCATTGAGTGCAAAGCAAATAGTTTTCGTGTCTATGGTAGGTTCGAAGCAAACCGTGCTCTTATCTTGCATCTTGGTTTCACAACGCATCCAAACTCATCCAAATGAGGTTCCACCACTCCCATGACACCTTTGTGTTTCATGGAGTGCAAAGCAAATAGTTTTTGTGCCTATGTTACGTTCGAAGCTGATAGGAACACAAGCGCGTACGGATCGCACGTGTGCTGCTATAGTGGCCCAATCTTCATGGTGGAGCGTAGGAGAAGAGAAGATAACTATCGCTGCACGACCTGGTGAAGAGGCAGCGCACCGCAAGATGTTGCACCTGCGACGAACTGCCGAGACATCCACCCTTCCACGCATCGACGAAACCAGCCCACGCAATCACGCCGTATAGACGTGAAGCACAAACTGGGTGAACCGAAGTTCGGTGTTCTACAACCCCCTCAGTAGTTGAAAGAACTCAGGCGCAAAGCACTCATGCCTCACTAAAGGCTCCAAATATTCTCTCCATTAGAGAAGAACAGATGCACAGTGGCTATCCTTTCATTATCAATATCATATCATATCATATTTCTTTACAATGGAGGATTACATGGATACTTATACTCAGGAACATCCCTCCTGGTTGGGTGTAAACATGGGTACTAATTGATGTAGTTGAAAGGTTATCTTAGTGGAGAAATTGAAGGGGCATCTCTGATTCTCGCGCAGCACTAACAGCCTGTGCAGCCTCCACTAAAACAGCCATAACTCCAAGCTCGGAAGTCCAAAAGATGCACCGTTTGTTGCGTTGAAAAATAGACTTCAATAGCTTTCTGTTGATATGGAATGTGAATGCTGAAACATGTCCTAAATTTGCAGATATAGCTGTAGAAATTGATCCAGTGTTGCTGCGATAATTGTCCAATCAAATTTCCAGCTGGGTTATACTTGTTCACATCATCGTGCCTATGCTAGGTTCTAAGCAAATCGTGCTCCTATCTTGCATCTTGGTTTCACAATGCATCCATTCACCTCCAAACGAGGTTTCATTTCCCCCGCGACACCAGTGAGTTTCATGGAGTGCAAAGCAAATACTTTCCGTGCCTATGCTAGGTTCTATGCAAACCGTGCTCCTATCTTGCATCTTCGTTTCACATAGCATCCATACTCATCCAAACGAGGTTCCACTTCTCCCATGACACCTATGAGTTTCGGGGACTGCAAAGCAAATAGTTTTCGTGCCAATGCTATGTTCGAAGCAAACCGTGCTCCTATCTTGCATCTTGGTTTCACAATGCATCCATACACGTCCAAACAAGGTTTCACTTTTCCCATGACACCTATGAGTTTCATGGAGGGCAAAGCAAATAGTTTTCGTGCCCATGGTAGGTTCGAAGCAAACCGTGCTCCTGACTTGCATCTTGGTTTCACAATGCATCCAATTGAGTTTCCACTTCTCCCATGACACCTATATGTTTTATGGAGCACAAAGCAAATAGTTTTGGTGTCTATGGTAGGTTCGAAGCAAACCATGCTCCTATCTTGTATCTTGGTTTAACCATGCATCCAGACTCATGCAAACGAGGTTCCATTTCTCCCATGACACCTATCACTTTCATGGAGTGCAGAGCAAATAGTTTTCGTGCCTATGCTAGGTTTTAAGCTAACCGTGCTCCTATCTTGCATCTTGGTTTCACAATGCTTCGAAACACATCAAAAAGAGGTTCCACTTTTCCCATGACACCAATGAGTTTCATGGAGTGCAAAGCAAATAGTTTTCGTGCCCTTGGTTGGTTCGAAGCAAACCGTGCTCCTGACTTGCATCTTGGTTTCACAATGCATCCAATCAAGTTTCCACTTCTCCCATGACACCTATGTGTTTCATGGAGTGGAAAGCAATGTTTTTGTGCCGATGGTAGGTTCGAAGCAAACCATACTCCTATTTTGCGTCTTGGTTTCACAATAATCCAAACTCGTCCAAATGAGGTTCCACTTCTCCCTTGACACCTATGTGTTTCATGGAGTGCAAAGCAAATAGTTTTCGTGCCTATGGTAGGTTTGAAGCAAACCATGTTCCTATCTTGCATCTTGGTTTAATAATGCATCCATACTCATTCAAACAAGGTTCCATTTCTCCCAAGACACCTATGAGTTTCGTGGAGTGCAAAGCAAATAGTTCTCGTCCCTATGCTAGGTTCTAAGGGAAACCGTGCTCCTATCTTGCATCTTGGTTTCACAATGCATCAAAACACATCCAAACAAGGTTTCACTTTTCCCATGACACCTATGAGTTTCATGGAGTGCAAAGCAAATAGTTTTCGTGCCCATGGTAGGTTCGAAGCAAACCGTGCTCCTGACTAGCATCTTGGTTTCACAATGCATCCAATCGAGTTTCCACTTCTCCCATGACACCTCTGTGTTTCATGGAGTGCAAAGCAAAGTTTTTCTGCCGATGGTAGGTTCGAAGCAAACCATACTCCTATCTTGCGTCTTGGTTTCACAATACTCCAAACACTTCCAAAGGAGGTTCCACTTCTGCCTTGACACCTATGTGTTTCATGGAGTGCAAAGCAAATAGTTTTCGTGCCAATGCTATGTTCGAAGCAAACCATGCTCCTATCCTGCATCTTGGTTTCACAATGCATCCAAACACATCCAAATGAGGTTCCACTTTTCCCATGACACCTATGAGTTTCATGGAGTGCAAGCAAATAGTTTTCGTGTCTATGGTAGGGTCGAAGCAAACCATGCTCTTATCTTGCATCTTGGTTTCACAACGCATCCAAACTCGTCCAAATGAGGTTTCACCTCTCCTAAGACACCTATGTGTTTCATGGAGTGCAAAGCAAATTGTTTTTGTGCCTATGGTAGGTTCGAAGCAAACCATGCTCCTATCTTGCATCTTGGTTTCACAATAATCCAAACTCATCCAAATGAGGTTCCACTTCTCCCTAGACACCAATGTGTTTCATGGAGTGCAAACCAAATAGTTTTCGTGCCTATGGTAGGTTTGAAGCAAACCATGCTCCTATCTTGCATCTTGGTGTAACAATGCATCCAAACTCATCCAGATGAGGTTCCATTTCTCCCATGAAACCTATGAGTTTCATGGAGTGCAAAGGAAACAGTTTTCATGCCTATGCTAGGTTCTAAGAAAACCGTGCTCCTATCTTACATCTTGGTTTCACAATGCATCCAAACACATCCAAACAAGGTTCCACTTTTCCCATGACACCTATGAGTTTCATGGAGTGCAAAGCAAATAGTTTTCGTGCCCATGGTAGGTTCGAAGCAAACCGTGCTCCAGACTTGCATCTTGGTTTCACAATGCATCCAATCGAGTTTCCACTTCACCCATGACACCTATGTGTTTCGTGGAGTGCAAAGCAAATAGTTTTGGTGCCGATGGTAGGTTCGAAGCAAACCATACTCCAATCTTGCATCTTGGTTTCACAATAATCCAAACTCATCCAAATGAGGTTCCACTTCTCCCTTGACACCTATGTGTTTCATGGAGTGCAAAGCAAATAGTTTTCGTGCCTATGGTAGGTCTGAAGCAAACCATGCTCCTATCTTGCATCTTGGTTTAATAATGCATCCATACTCATCCAAACATGGTTCCATTTCACCCATGACACCTATGAGTTTCGTGGAGTGCAAAGCAAATAGTTTTCGTGCCTATGCTAGGTTCTAAGCAAACCGTGCTCCTATCTTGCATCTTGGTTTCACAATGCATCAAAACACATCCAAACAAGGTTTCACTTTTCCAATGACACCTATGAGTTTCATGGAGTGCAAAGCAAATAGTTTTCGTGCCCATGGTAGGTTCGAAGCAAACCGTGCTCCAGACTTGCATCTTGGTTTCACAATGCATCCAATCGAGTTTCCACTTCACCCATGACACCTATGTGTTTCGTGGAGTGCAAAGCAAATAGTTTTGGTGCCGATGGTAGGTTCGAAGCAAACCATACTCCAATCTTGCATCTTGGTTTCACAATAATCCAAACTCATCCAAATGAGGTTCCACTTCTCCCTTGACACCTATGTGTTTCATGGAGTGCAAAGCAAATAGTTTTCGTGCCTATGGTAGGTCTGAAGCAAACCATGCTCCTATCTTGCATCTTGGTTTAATAATGCATCCATACTCATCCAAACAAGGTTCCATTTCACCCATGACACCTATGAGTTTCGTGGAGTGCAAAGCAAATAGTTTTCGTGCCTATGCTAGGTTCTAAGCAAACCGTGCTCCTATCTTGCATCTTGGTTTCACAATGCATCAAAACACATCCAAACAAGGTTTCACTTTTCCAATGACACCTATGAGTTTCATGGAGTGCAAAGCAAATAGTTTTCGTGCCCATGGTAGGTTCGAAGCCAACCGTGCTCCTGACTTGCATCTTGGTTTCACAATGCATCCAATCGAGTTTCCAATTCTCCCATGACACCTATGTGTTTCATAGAGTGCAAAGCAAAGTTTTTGTGCCGATGGTAGGTTCGAAGCAAACCATACTCCTATTTTGCGTCTTGGTTTCACAATAATCCAAACTCGTCCAAATGAGGTTCCACTTCTCCCGTGACACCTATGTGTTTCATGGAGTGCAAAGCAAATAGTTTTCGTGCCTATGGTAGGTTTGAAGGGAACTACGCTCCTATCTTGCATCCTAGTTTAATAATGCATCCATACTCATCCAAACGAGGTTCCATTTCTCCCATGACACCTATGAGTTTCATGGAGTGCAAAGCAAAGAGTTTTGGTGCCTATGCTAGGTTCTAGGCAAACCGTGCTCCTATCTTGCATCTTGGTTTCACAATGCATCAGAACACATCCAAACAAGGTTTCACTTTTCCCATGACACCTATGAGTTTCATGGAGTGCAAAGCAAATAGTTTTCGTGCCCATGGTAGGTTCAAAGCAAACTGTGCTCCTGACTTGCATCTTGGTTTCACAATGCATCCAATCGAGTTTCCACTTCTCCCATGACACCTATGTGTTTCATGGAGTGCAAAGCAAATAGTTTTCGTGCCTATGGTAGGTTCGAAGCAAACCATGCTCCTATCGTGCATCTTGGTTTAACCATGCATCCATACTCATGCAAACGAGGTTCCATTTCTCCCACGACATCTATCAGTTTCATGGAGTGCAAAGCAAATAGTTTCGTGTCTATGGTAGGGTCGAAGCAAACCGTGCTCTTATCTTGCATCTTGGTTTCACAACGCATCCAAACTCATCCAAATGAGGTTTCCACTTCTCCCATGACACCTATGTGTTTCATGGAGTGCAAAGCAAATAGTTTTTGTGCCTATAGTAGGTTCGAAGCAAACCATGCTCCTATCTTGCATCTTGGTTTCACAATAATCCAAACTCATCCAAATGAGGTTCCACTTCTCCCTTGACACCAATGTGTTTCATGGAGTGCAAAGCAAATAGTTTTCGTGCCTATGGTAGGTTTGAAGCAAACCATGCTCCTATCTTGCATCTTGGTTTAACAATGCATCCATACTCATCCAAATGAGGTTCCATTTCTCCCATGACACCTATGAGTTTCATGGAGTGCAAAGCAAACAGTTTTCATGCCTATGCTAGGTTCTAAGCAAACCGTGCTTCTATCTTACATCTTGGTTTCAAAATGCATCCAAACACAACCAAACAAGGTTCCACTTTTTCCATGACACCTATGAGTTTCATGGAGAGCAAAGCAAATAGTTTTCGTGTGCATGGTAGGTTCGAAGCAAACCGTTCTCCAGACTGGCATCTTGGTTTCACAATGCATCCAATCGAGTTTTCACTTCTCCCATTACACCTATGTGTTTCAAGGTGTGCAAAGCAAATAGTTTTGGTGCCGATAGTAGGTTCGAAGCAAACCATACTCCAATCTTGCATCTTGGTTTCACAATAATCCAAACTAATCCGAATGAGGTTCCACTTCTCCCTTGACACCTATGTGTTTCATGGAGTGCAAAGCAAATAGTATTCGTGCCTATTGTAGGTTTGAAGCAAACCATGCTCCTATCTTGCATCTTGGTTTAATAATGCATCCATACTCATCCAAACAAGGTTCCATTTCTCCCATGACACCTATGAGTTTCGTGGAGTGCAAAGCAAATAGTTTTCATGCCTATGCTAGGTTCTAAGCAAACCGTGCTCCTATCTTGCATCTTGGTTTCACAATGCATCAAAACACATCCAAACAAGGTTTCACTTTTCCCATGACACCTATGAGTTTCATGGAGTGCAAAGCAAATATTTTTCGTGCCCATGGTAGGTTCGTAGCAAACCGTGCTCCTGACTTGCATCTTGGTTTCACAATGCATCCAATCGAGTTTCCACTTCTCCCATGACACCTATGTGTTTCGTGGAGTGCAAAGCAGAGTTTTTGTGCCGATGGTAGGTTCGAAGCAAACCAGACTCCTATCTTGCGTCTTGGTTTCACAATAATCCAAACTCGTCCAGATGAGGTTCCACTTCTCCCTTCACACCTATGTGTTTCATGGAGTGCAAAGCAAATAGTTTTCGTGCCTATGGTTGGCTTGAAGCAAACCATGCTCCTATCTTGCATCTTGGTTTAATTATGCATCCATACTCATCCAAACAAGGTTCCATTTCTCCCATGACACCTATGAGTTTCGTGGAGTGCAAAGCAAATAGTTTTCGTGCCTATGCTATGTTCTAGGCGAACTGTGTTCCTATCTTGCATCTTGGTTTCACAATGCATCAAAACACATCCAACCAAGATTTCACTTTTCCCAAGACACCTATGAGTTTCATGGAGGGCAAAGCAAATAGTTTTCATGCCTATGGTAGGTTCGAAGCAAACCGTGCTCCTGACTTGAATCTTGGTTTCACAATGCATCCAATCGAGTTTCCACTTCGCCCCCGACACCTATGTGTTTCATGGAGTGGAAAGCAAATAGTTTTCGTGCCTATGGTAGGTTCGAAGCAAACCATGCCCCTATCTTGCATCTTGGTATAACCATGCATCCATACTCATGCAAACAAGGTTCCATTTCTCCCATGACACCTATCAGTTTCATGGAGTGCAAAGCGAATAGTTTTCGTGCCTATGCTAGGTTCTAAGCAAACCGTGCTCCTATCTTGCATCTTGGTTTCACAATGCATCGAAACACATCCAAAAGAGGTTCCTCTTTTCCCATGACACCTATGAGTTTCATGGAGTGCAAAGCAAATAGTTTTCGTGTCTATGGTAAGGTCGAAGCAAACCGTACTGTTATCTTGCATCTTGGTTTCACAACACATCCAAACTCATCCAAATGAGGTTTTCACTTCTCCCATGACACCTATGTGTTACATGGAGTGCAAAGCAAATAGTTTTGGTGCTATGGTAGGTTTCGAGCAAACCATGCTCCTATCTTGTGTCTTGGTTTAACAATGCATCCATACTCATCCAAATGAGGTTCCATTTCTCCCATGACACCTATGAGTTTCAAGGAGTGCAAAGCAAACAGTTTTCATGCCTATGCTCGGTTCTAAGCAAACCGTGCTCCTATCTTACATCTTGGTTTCACAATGCATCCAAACACATCCAAACAAGGTTCCACTTTTCCCATGACACCTATGAGTTTCATGGAGAGCAAAGCAAATACTTTTCGTGCCCATGGTAGGTTTGAAGCAAACCATTCTCCAGACTTGCATCTTGGTTTCACAATGCATCCAATCGAGTTTTCACTTCTCCCATGACACCTATTTGTTTCATGGAGTGCAAAGCAAATAGTTTTGGTGCCGATAGTAGGTTCAAAGCAAACCATACTCCAATCTTGCATCTTGGTTTCACAATAATCCAAACTCATCCAAATGACGTTCCACTTCTCCCTTGAATCTATGTGTTTCATGGAGTGCAAAGCAAATAGTTTTCGTGCCTATGGTAGGTTTGAAGCAAACCATGCTCCTATCTTGCATCTTGGTTTAATAATGCATCCATACTCATCCAAACAAGGTTCCATTTCTCCCATGACACCTATCAGTTTCGTGGAGTGCAAAGCAAATAGTTTTCGTGCCTACGCTATGTTCTAAGCAAACCGTGCTCCTATCTTGCATCTTGGTTTCACAATGCATCAAAACACATCCAAACAAGGTTTCACTTTTCCCATGACACCTATGAGTTTCATGGAGTGCAAAACAAATAGTTTTCGTGCCCATGGTAGGTTCGAAGCAAACCGTGCTCCTGACTTTCATCTTGGTTTCACAATGCATCCAATCGAGTTTTCACTTATCCCATGACACCTATGTGTTTCATGGAGTGCAAGGCAAAGTTTATGTGCCGATGGTAGGTTCGAAGCCAACCAGACTCCTATCTTGCGTCTTGGTTTCACAATAATCCAAACTCGTCCAAATGAGGTTCCACTTCTCCCTTCACACCTATGTGTTTCATGGAGTGCAAAGCAAATAGTTTTCGTGCCTATGGTAGGTTTGAAGCAAACCGTGCTCCTATCTTGCATCTTGGTTTAATAATGCATCCATACTCATCCAAACAAGGTTCCATTTCTCCCATGACACCTATGAGTTTCATGGAGTGCAAAGCAAATAGTTTTCGTGCCTATGGTAGGTTTGAAGCAAACCATGCTCCTATCTTGCGTCTTGGTTTAATAATGCATCCATACTCATCCAAACGAGGTTCCATTTCTCCCATGACACCTATGAGTTTCACGGAGTGCAAAGCAAATAGTTTTCGTGCCTATGCTAGGTTCTAGGGAAACCGTGCTCCTATCTTGCATCTTGGTTTCACAATGCATCAAAACACATCCAAACAAGGTTTCAGTTCTCCCATGACACCTATCAGTTTCATGGAGTGCAAAGCAAATAGTTTTCATGCCTATGCTAGGTTCTAAGCAAACCGTGCTCCTATCTTGCATCTTGGTTTCACAATGCATCCAAACGAGTTTCCACTTCTCCCATGACACCTATGTGTTTCATGGAGTGCAAAGCAAATAGTTTTCGTGCCTATGGTAGGTTCGAAGCAAACCATGCTCCTATCTTGCATCTTGGTTTAACCAAGCATCCATACTCATGCAAACGAGGCTCCATTTCTCCCATGACACCTATCAGTTTCATGGAGTGCAAAGCAAATAGTTTTCGTGCCTATGCTAGGTTCTAAGCAAACCGTGCTCCTATCTTGCATCTTGGTTTCACAATGCATCGAAACACATCCAAAAGAGGTTCTACTTTTCCCATGACACCTATGAGTTTCATGGAGTGCAAAGCAAATAGTTTTCATGTCTATGGTAGGATCGAAGCAAACCGTGCTCTTACCTTGCATCTTGGTTTCGCAACGCATCCAAACTCATCCAAATGAGGTTCCACCTCTCCCATGAGACCAATGTGTTTCATGGAGTGCAAAGCAAATAGTTTTTGTGCCTATGGTAGGTTCGAAGCAAACCATGCTCCTATCTTGCATCTTGGTTTCACAATAATCCAAACTCATCCAAATGAGGTTCCACTTCTCCCTTGACACCAATGTGTTTCATGGAGTGCAAAGCAAATAGTCTTCGTGCCTATGGTAGGTTTGAAGCAAACCATTCTCCTATCTTGCATCTTGGTTTTACAATGCATCCATACTCATCCAAATGAGGTTCCATTTCTCCCATGACCCCTATGAGTTTCATGGAGTGCAAAGCAAACAGTTTTCATGCCTATGCTAGGTTCTATGCAAACCGTGCTCCTATCTTACATCTTGGTTTCACAATGCATCCAAACACATCCAAACAAGGTTCCACTTTTCCCATGACACCTATGAGTTTCATGAAGTGCAAAGCAAATAGTTTTCGTGCCCATGGTAGGTTCGAAGCAAACCGTGCTCAGACTTGCATCTTGGTTTCACAATGCATCCAATCGAGTTTTCACTTCTCCCATGACACCTATGTGTTTCGTGGAGTGCAAAGCAAATAGTTTTGGTGCCGATGGTAGGTTCGAAGCAAACCATCCTCCAATCTTGCATCTTGGTTTCACAATAATCCAAACTCATTCAAATGAGTTTCCACTTCTCCCTTGACACCTATGTGTTCATGGAGTGCAAAGCAAATAGTTTTCGTGCCTATGGTAGGTTTGAAGCAAACCATAATCCTATCTTGCAGCTTGCATCCATACTCATCCAAACAAGGTTCCATTTCTCCCATGACACCTATGAGTTTCGTGGAGTGCAAAGCAAATAGTTTTCGTGCCTATTCTAGGTTCTAAGCAAACCGTGCTCCTATCTTGCATCTTGGTTTCACAATACATCCAAACACATCCAAACAAGGTTCCACTTTTCCCATGACACCAATGAGTTTCATGGAGTGCAAAGCAAATAGTTTTCGTGCCTATGGTAGGTTCAAAGCAAACCGTGCTCCTATCTTGAATCCTTTTTTCACAATAATCCAAACTCGTCCATATGAGGTTCCACCTCTCCCTTGACACCTATGTGTTTTATGGAGTGCAAAGCAAATAGTTTTTGTGGCTATGGTAGGTTCGAAGCAAACCATGCACCTGTCTTGCAACTTGGTTTCACAATAATCCAAACTCATCCAAACGAGGTTCCACTTCTCCCTTCACATCTATGTGTTTCATGGAGTGCAAAGCAAATAGTTTTCGTGCCTATGGTAGGTTCGAAGCAAACCGTGCTCCTATCTTGCATCTTGGTTTCACAACGCATCCAATCGAGGTCCCACTTTTCCCATGACACCTATGTGTTTCATGGAGTGCAAAGCAAATAGTTTTTGTGCCAATGGTAGGTTCGAAGTAAACCGTGGTCCAATCTTGCATCTTGGTTTAACAGCACATCCGTACTAATCCAAACGAGTTCCACTTCTCCCATTACACCTATGATTTTCATGGACTGCAAAGCAAATAGTTTTCGTGCCTATGGTAGGTTCGAAGCAAAGCGTGCTCCTATCTTGCATCTAGGTTTCAAAATGCATCCAAACACATCCAAACGAGGTTCCAATTTTCCCATGACACTTATGAGTTCCATGGAGTGCAAAGCAAATAGTTTTCGTGCCTACGGTAGGTTTGAAGCGAACCATGCTCCTATCTTGCATCTTGGTTTAACAATGCATCCATACTCATCCAAACGAGGTTCCATTTCTCCCATGACACCTATGAGTTTCATTGAGTGCAAAGCAAATAGTTTTCGTGCCTATGCTAGGTTCTAAGCAAACCGTGCCCCTATCTTGCATCTTGGTTTCACAATGCATACAATGACATCCAAACGAGGTTCCACTTTTCCCATAACACCTATAAGTTTCATGGAGTGCAAACCAAATAGTTTTCGTGCCTATGCTAGGTTCTATGCAAACCGTGCTCCTATCTTGCACCTTGATTTCACAACGAATCCAAACTCATCCAAATGAGGTTCCCATGACACCTATGTGTTTCATGGAGTGCAAAGCAAATAATTTTTGTTCCTATTGTAGGTTCGAAGCAAACCGTGCTCCTATCTTGCATCTTGGTTTAACAACGCATCCATACTCATCCTGATATGGCAGGGGCTGATTCCGATCTTTCGATGAGAGGAGGGGTAACTTCGATTTGGGGTTGGAATCGACGTTGGCTGTCCGACTACAACAATCACAGGATGCTGCGCCTTAGCAACAGGTACACCGATTCCGACGTTGGCTGTTCTTGCCGTGCCAAGAACACCCTTGAACCTGCTAGCAATCGAGAACAAGCAAGAACAAGATGAACAAGCAAATAAACTCATGGATCTGAACCAAATGAAACCTGAATCACGAGTTGGGGTCTTGAATCAAGCAAAACAGGTGGTCTGGTCGACACACGCGTTCACTAGGAAGTAGCAGTAGCTAAACTTGCATCTAAACAAAACCCAGGTTCATCCTGGCGGCTGCTACATTTATTTATACATGGACAACAGCAAGAAGGCGTGGGAGGGTGTAAACCCTAAGCTAGAAAGGGCCCCTAGGGGGCTGCACGAGATACAAGGGTTTCTGCCCAAGACTGGAAGGCCGAACGTCTCTTTGTCAATTCTACTCAGCTCCAGTGGAATGTCGTCATGAGGTTGGATCCATCTGAAAGTAGACTTCAAGATCTTTCCAATGAGTACTCATATGCCTCAAACAACATCCGGAGTTGAGAAATATTGCCACGTCAATTTGATGTTGCCTGGCTGTACGAACTTGAAATCTGAACTTGATGTCCGATCTTGTGCTTCCTTGTTGTGTGATCTTGATGCCCAAACTGATTGGTTGATCCATTAGCCTCCTCTCCATCATTCCTAATAATAATAAAATCATCACAATGATTTAGTAGCATCCAATTCTGAGACGAGGGTTTATGGACAGCAAGGAACGAGTTTACCTGATAATTTAGCTCTCGTGCACGGGCTCTTGTCATTGGTCCTTGTTGTGTAGTAGGCATGGTTGTATCGTTGGAAGGGATGTCCTCATCACATCCAAACGAGGTTCCACTTCTCCCATGACACCTAAGAGTTTCATGGACTGGAAAGCAATTAATTTTCGTGCCAATGCTATGTTCGAAGCAAACCGTGCTCCTATCTTGCATCTTGGTTTCACAATGCATCCAAACACATCCAAAAGAGGTTCCACTTTTCCCATGACACCTATGAATTTCATGGAGTGCAAAGCAAATTGTTTTCGTGTCTATGGTAAGTTCAAAGCAAACCGTGCTCTTATCTTGCATCTTGGTTTCACATCGCATCCAAACTCATCCAAATGAGGTTCCACCTCTCCCATGACACCTATGTGTTTCATGGAGTGCAAAGCAAATAGTTTTTGTGTCTATGGTAGGTTCGAAGCAAACCATGCTCCTATCTTGCATCTCGGTTTCACAATAATCCAAACTCATCCAAATGAGGTTCCACTTGTCCCTTGACACCTATGTGTTTCATAGAGTGCAATGCAAATAGTTTTCATGCCTATGGTAGTTTTCAAGCAAACCATGCTGCTATCTTGCATCTTGGTTTAATAATGCATCCGTAGTCATCCAAACGAGGTTCCATTTCTCCCATGACACCTATGAGTTTCATGGAGAGCAAAGCAAATAGTTTTCGTTCCTATGCTAGGTTCTAATCAAACCGTGCGCCTATCTTGCATCTTGTTTCCACAATGCATCCAATCACATCCAAACGAGGTTGCACTTTTCCCATGACACCTATGAGTTTCATGGAGTGCAAAGCAAATAGTTTTCGTGCCTATGCTAGGTTCTATGCAGACCGTGCTCCTGTCGTGCATCTTGATTTCACAACGCATCCAAACTCATCCAAATGTGGTTTGATGAGGACATCTCTTCCGTTGATACAACTACACCTGCTGTAGAACAAGGTCCGATGACAAGAGCCCGAGCACAACAACTTAATTATCAAGTAAAGTCGTTCCTTGCTGTTCATACAAACTCATCTCAGAATTGGGTGCTACTAAATCATTGTGATCATTTCCTTGTTCTTAGGAATGTTGTTCAAGACCCCATTTGCTCATGTTCAAAAACCCCGATGAGGATGGAGCAGCTGAACAAGTGGGAATCATCATTAATTGGGCGCTCAGCTCTCGAGACAGCAGAAAGCACTCCCCTCAAAAACATCATAACTCCATGATACGAGACCCAATGAAGCTATTGTTTGACTTGTTAGAGCGAGCTCGTCGTCCTCTTTCAAATGGGTCCAACCCCACTATCAGATTCCACCGAAATTGTGCTCAGCAAGCAAAAGGATGCTCAGACCTACACCCAGACTTGGCTGGGCTTTGTATTCACTAAAGCCCACTATGGGGGGACGCCCAAATTAGGGTTTGCCACGCCCCCTGGTGCTCTCCTCCATATAAATAGAACCAGCAGCCACCAGAATGACTTTGGGTTTTGATTAGATGCAAGATAGCTACTGCTTCTTCCTTGTAAACGCGTGTGTCGGCTAGACCATCCGATTTGCTTGTTTCAAGACCCCAACTTGTGATTCAGATTCAGCCTTTGGCCTAAATTCGTGACTTATTTGCTTGTTCATCTTGTTCTTGCTTGTTCTCGGTTGCTAGTAGGTACATGGTGTTCTTGGCACAGCATGAACATCACAATCGGAGCCGGTGTACCTGTTGCTAAGGTGCAACAATCTTGTGGTTGTTGTAGTCGGACAGCCAACGTCGATTCCACCCCAAATCGAGTTATCCCCACCTCTCATCGAAGATCAGGAACAAACCCCAGCGGGTTCTATCATGTGGTAATCAAAGCAAGGTTTTCGGTGAGAGATTTTACACATATTTTACATTACCTACTGTCCAGAAATCCAGCAATAGGATAGAACTGAAATCCCCTAGAACAAGTTTGAGCCTGGCTGTTCTTCTTAGTTCTTGCTTGTTGAATTTTCGGTTGCATTGTTGGTCAAATTGCTGGTTCTTGGTGTCTAATCCTTTAGAGTTTGAGTTCTCCTCGCATTTTTGTCACCACTTTTACAACCAGCACCATCTGCATCACCACCACCCCAGAGCCACCACCATCAATCGCCACTACAATAATTTCGCTGCCACCATCACCACTGCATCCTTTTCTTTCTCCCATCCATCTGCTTCTAGTTCAAATATATATTCCATTCTTGTTGTTGTGCCATCCCCAATGGAAGTGTTATTTTATTAAGAAGAAAGAGAAACAAAAAAAAAGTGTGTGCAGTTTGTCATTCTCAAATCCTTGTGAGAAGTTGCAAATTTGTCTTAGTTGTGAAAAGAAAAAAAAGAGAACAAAACAAATCAGAAAAGAAGGAAACAAAGGAAAAGGGGGAGGAGAAGAGGAAGTGCTTCCATTGCTGCTCACTTTCTACATTGTTTTGGCTGATCTAGGTCACAACATATGTGTGTAGACTCGTGTCTCTAGCATGGTTTAGCCTAGGACCAGCAAGTACCATCACTGAACGATCATTCAACTTGCTTTAACTAACGTGGTTCTAGCTACTCCTTGATTTTACTTGCAGCTACCTATAGCTCCACAAATCATCCACGACATCACAAGGTTGTGTTGTGTCACCGTTTTGTGTTGTTCTTGCTGGCTGCCAACACCGACCACTTAGCATGGTGAGAACATGTAAGAACTCAGTTGCACAAGTTTGAGGGAAATGATATCACCTAGTCCCACTAGTTCAAAGGACATAAGTTCTTGTGTTTTCCTTGCTTCATGCTAACCATGACAGGAGAAGGCGAAAAGGCCCCTCCACAATCACCACGATCGAAGGCTCTATTGCAGCACTTTGAGCGCAAAGTAAGGCTGCATACCGAACACCTTGATGAGGATGTGCGAGTCACCAATGAGCACATTGGTCAGATAGAAACAGCCCAACTTGACACCAAACCAGGTTGGCCACACTAGAGAGGTCTATTGGGGATGTAAATGCTTCTCTTGCAGCTATTTTGAACAGATTAGAGAAGATGGACAGGGAAGAACCCCAGAAAAACAACATCATGGGCAGCACCATGGGTCACGACGAGGAAGAGTATTCTGCGGACACCGAGCTAGATGGTGAGGTGAATGCTCATCCACGCCGCCATCCACGTCGCAGCCGTCATATTATAGGTACTCGCCCACCGCGGCGAGAGGTATGTGCTGATGACTCACTAGGAAAGATTAAATTCACTATGCCTGCTTTTGATGGAAAATACGATCCTGATGTATACCTTACATGGGAATTAGCTGTTGATCAAAAATTTAGTTGCCATGATTTTCCTGAGGACAAACGTGTTAGAGCTGCCACTAGTGAGTTTACTGATTTTGCCTCTATTTGGTGGTCTGAATACCATCGTAAGAACCCAAACAACACGCCAAATTGGGATGCCTTAAAAAGAATCATGAGGGCCAGATTTATTCCTTCTTATTATGCCCGTGATCTTTTACATAAGTTGCAACAACTGAGGCAAGGATCCAAATCTGTAGAGGAGTACTATCAAGAGCTACAAATGGGTATGCTTCGTTGTGGGTTGGAGGAAAAGGAGGAAGGTGCCATAGCTAGATTTATGGGTGGGCTGAACCGAGAGATTCAGGACATTCTATCTTATAAGGAATATAATTCTATCAATCGTTTATTTCACCTTGCCTGTAAAGCTGAACGAGAAGTGCAGGGACGACAAACTAGCATGAGGGCTTACATTCCTGCAGGTCGTGCTAACCCTTGGGCATCCACCAATGCTGTAGCAACACCATCACGTACACCCCCACAGTCTTCCTCGATCATCAGGCCACGCTCCTCCACAACAAATTCTGCACCATTCCCAAGTGAACCAACTAGAGGAGCAGCGGCTACACCTGCTAGGAGTTCATCATCGGTGGCATCCACAGGAAGAGCAAGGGATATTCAATGCCTTCGCTGCAAAGGATATATATGGCCACGTACGCAAGAACTGCCCAAGCACACGTGTGATGGTTGTGCGAGCTGATGGTGAGTATTCTTCTGCAAAGGATATATATGCTTTGCTTGCTGCTAACAATGTAGAGAAGGGAGATGATTTTCAACAAGACGAAGAGCATATTGGGGCTGACGCTGCTGAGCACTATGAGAGTCTCGTGGTGCAACGGGTGCTAAGTGCTCAAATGGAGAGGGCTGAACAAAATCAGCGCCACACCTTGTTTCAAACAAAGTGTGTGATCAAGGAACGCTCTTGCCGCGTGATCATAGATGGAGGAAGCTGCAACAACTTAGCAAGTGCTGAAATGGTGGAAAAGCTTTCATTGAGCACAAAACCACACCCGCAGCCTTACTACATTCAGTGGCTCAACAACAGTGGCAAGGTAAAGGTTACACGGTTGGTAAGAGTGGACTTTGCCATTGGTTCTTATCATGATTACACCAATTGTGATGTTGTGCCTATGCAAGCATGCTCTGTATTGTTAGGCAGACCATGGCAGTTTGATAAAGATTCCTTGCACTTTGGTAAAACAAATCAGTACTCTTTCATACATGATGATAAGAAGATTGTGTTGCACCCCATGTCTCCTGAAGCTATTCTAAGAGATGAACTTGCTAGAGCTAGCAAACTTAAGAATCAGGAGCATGTTGCTAGTGAAAATCAAATTCTTGCTAATGAACTTGAGAAACATAAGAAGAAGTCATCCAAATCTGGACATTCTAATAAAAATGAGATCAAGCTAAAAGGCTCTTGTTACCTTGCCACCAAATCTGACATGGATGAAGTTGATGCTAGTACTACTATTTGCTATGCTTTAGTGTGCAAAGAAACATTATTTTCACTTGATGATTGTAACAGAACCGCCTAAATCACGTGGCCCACAGGCACCTGCCATCATCACTAATGACATCTGACAGCCGGGCCCGTGTTCCAGATGACCTAGGCGGGCTCTGCCGGGCTACATAAGCACCCGTTATCTCCGACAGGATCCCATTGCGAAGCCATTACAGGGTTACAACATTTTATAAGAAAATACATCAGAGTAAAATTTGCGGAAGAGTAAATAGTACTTAATATTACAGACCAGTGTTTGAATAGAAATTAGGTGCAGTTATTACAGACCATAAATTAAAAGGGTAGCAGTAGCGGTAGAATCAACAGTACAACAGATAGATAAGTATTAACAAACCCTGCCCACGGGTTCAACCTTAATCTTCTTCACCCTCCTAGACGATAGTGACGCAGCCCGGAGCAAGGCAGACTTCGGGCTCCTGCTGCCCTCCTGCAACGGGGTTAACAAACCCTGAGTACATGGGGTACTCCGCAAGACTTACCCGACTAAGAGTGTAAAATTAGACTCAGGAATGCAGGCTGAGGGGAGTCAAGGTAAGGCTTTAGCAAGAGTTCAAGAGTTTTGCGAAAAAGCATTACTAGCCCTATCTCAATATTTTATTTCAATAATACTATTCATCACTAACCATATCTCCAAGTTCTTTCTCATATATCAACACTCTTTCATTTGCTTTATCCATTCAAAAACAATCCTAGTTCTGAACCACTATTCACTGTAGGTGTGAGGATCAAGTCTCCATAACCGAGGAGCAACGACGATTCGAATCGATTAGAACCCAGCTGGGGATCCCTATCCACACTGCGTATGTAGCACCCAAGCTTGCATACGCCAACCCCGCCTACCACGGCTTTTCATACCCCGGAACCGGTCCTGCGCCACCCGAGAGCACAGTACTCCTCTCATCTCCAGGCACGACGGCCACGAGGGTACACGCTACTCTCGTCATCTCTCCACTCCCAGTGCGTGGTTGTCAGTTCCAGCAGTAGAGCCACCGGAGTCAGAGGCTTCCCGTAGTATGTGGCTAGTTGCAAAGTCTTGATCACAGCAGGCCTGACAACGAACGGTCCCTAATATTTTTCCGTTAGAAACCATGCATTGGGACTCTAACCCAAGTACACTGGTAACTACCTGGTTTTCACATCCCTTTCCCGATGGCAACGAAAGTTGGGACTCTAACCCAAACAGTTGGCCAACCAAACGGGAAAACCCATCCCCGTTGATGACAATGAACTAGCTAGGAACACTGTCAACCAACAAGGACAAACCAGTCCCATAAAATGATTCATTTATTTTGTATCATCACAGTTGAAAATAGCATTCTTGCAAATCTAATCAGTTAGCATGACTAAGCCTTTTTCAATACTTTAAATAAATCAGGTTCTCCGGTATTGATAAGTGGTCAAGGGTGGTAATGCATCAATTGGTTGTCACACAACTCCTATTAACCTAATGCAATTAATTAACTCAAGTGATAAATATTTTTGAAACAACAAGGGGAGGGGCAAATGCACCGGGGCTTGCCTTGGATTGCGTAGAGTGTCGGATCCGGGTCAGTGCCACAAATATCAAAACCTTGTACAATTTCCTGAGCAGTCTCCTCAGACGGACCCTTAGACTTTACCTCCGGATTCTCGGTCACTACACGTTTGCAATGAATGAATGTATGAATGCGATGTGCATGAAATGACAGATAAATTTTAAAAATAAATAAGGTAGACACATGATCAAGACCCTACCATAGGCTAGCCATGATTGCTCTAATTCACAGTGCCCTAGGTCATAAAGGTGATTGACCTAGAATCTCAAGCAATCCATAAATCACACCAATTAATAATCATTTCATTTCGTATCCCTTTTATTAATCATTTAAACCAATATATAATTTAATAAATATTTAAATATTTCCATTTGATGTCAAACTTCACCAAAAGTTAGCTCTGGACCTAAAACAGTACCAATTAAATTTTCATGATTTTTGGACTTACAGAGAATTTATTAAAAATCATCAAAGTTCCTTTTATCATTTAATGTGCTGATTTTTATTTAATACAGAAAGCACTCAAACCCTACCTTTAATATTTTTATTAAATTCTAAACATCACAGAGAGGATCCACAAATATTTTCATAATTTTTGGTGCAGTAGATTAATCCACACAAAAAGATTAAAACCTAACACTATTCCTTTTAATTAAAAATGAAAAAGCTCTTGAAAATCAATCGGGAAAATGAAACGGCCATTCGGCCCATTCTGGCGAACAGGCCCAGCATGGCCCGGCCGCGCCCGCGCACGCACGCCCGCCGCACGGGGACACTGACAGGCCGGCCCAGCCGTCAGTTCCTCCTTCCACCTCTCGCCGCGTCCAGGGGCGCGAGCGCGCGCGACGGGCCGCCGCGGAACTCGCCGCCAACGACCGCAGCAGCGAAGCCAAACGACCCTACACCTACCCTCGAGCCTAGTTAGCCATCCTAAGCACCTAGCCCCTACTCTAGCCGCCTTCGACGAGCACCAACACGCCCATGGCGGCTCGGCCACTACGGCGGAAAGAACTCCGGCCACGACGAACCTCAAACGACCCAAGGAAACCGTTCCAAAGAACCAGAGGCTCACCCAGAAGATGAAGCGCACCCTGGTGGAGTTGGAGGAAGAGTGGAGACTAGAAGTTGATGCCGGCGGAGAACGCAGCAGCGTGCGCCGACGAGGAGGCTTCCGTTCCGGCGTACCTAGACCGGCAATGTTTAAAATAACGCAAGCATGAGAACCACAGTATTCATAGCAGCACCGGACGTGGGTTGGAATAGCGAAAAACTTGCCAGAGCAAGCTGGCCTTACCACATCGCCCCGCGGCGGAGCTCTAGCCGGAACTGAGGACGACAGCGGTGTTCCGGGACCCCTAGGCTACTGTAGCTTGCACCACAGGGCAGAAATGGAGCGCAAGAACGAGACGACGCTACTGGCAAAATGAATTTGCTAGAGGTGGAACCGAGAGAGTGAATTTGGCCGAAGGTCGATGGTGGTTGCCGACTGACCGCGCGGGAGGAAATAGGGGAATGGGGGGCTCGTCGCCTTTAAGCGACCGAGGAGGAGAGGATAAGGTCGAGCGCCTGTCCGGGTCCCCCGAACGGCTTTGGCACGGCGGCGACAGCGCTCCTGCCGGCCGGACGGCGGCCGGCGCGCGGCGCGGGCACGCGCGCACGACGCCGCGCACTGTAGGGGCCCCCAGGTACTGTAGCTAGTTTTTCTGGGTCAAAACCTATTCAAATCAATAGAGTGCCTAAACGTTTGAATCAGAGAAAGACCCCAAAACAAAAGTTGTGCAAATCTTTCTGGAGAACAACTTTGCTTTTGAGACCAAGTTCAAATTCTGCACCAATTTGAATTTATACAAAAGGGGGTAGAATTAGGTTTTGAATTTCAAACTGAAATTTTAAAATTACTTTTGATTTTTCTCAACAACTTGAAAATTGGTAGAGATGAAAGTTGTTCTACTCAGTGAGCTTGACAACTTCTATTAATGAAGTTTTTGAATATTCTCAATATTTTTTAAATTGAAGTTTCAAATTTAAATATCAACATACTAATTTGAGGTTAATTTGAATTTTTATAATATAACTTCAAAATCTCCAAAAATAAAAGTTGTACCATTTTAAAAGCTCTACAACTTTCATTAAGACATTTTCCTCAGATTCATTATAGATTTTGCATTGGTGTTTTAAGTCAACTCTAGGGTTTAATTTGATTTCTATTTAATTTTTATTTTGATTTTGATTAAGGACTTAATTACACACTCAACACTAGCTGAAATCAAACCACTCTAGGAGCCCTAAGCACAATCATATGCAGATGCTTAAATTTAAACATGATGACATGGCAAGTTAATTAAATTGTAATACCAAGGGTATTACAGCCTTTCCCCCCTAAATAGAAATCTCGTCCCGAGATTTAATATAATTATAGAAATATTACGCGAAACAAAGTAATGGAAAAGAAAATGTCTCAACTAACTAGTTCTAAACTATCCACTAAACAGGGGAACATTTACATATGTCGAGACTAGGAAGATTACATTCTACAAGGTAGCAAAGAACTCGGGGAAATTTTCTGCGAGGTAGTCTTCCGATTCCCAAATGGCTTCTTCCTCGGAATGTACACTCCACTTGATCTTGTACCATCTGGTTGTATTCCTTCGCATGACACGATCTTTTATGTCCAAGACTCGAATAGGATACTCCGAGTACGTCAGCTCAGGTTCAAGTTCCACTCCTTCCACATCGATGACCTGATCAGGTACTCGAAGACATTTCTTGAGTTGTGACACATGGAATACATTATGCACATCTAAAAGATGCTCTGGCAACTGCAACTTATAAGCTACTTTTCCCACGCGTTCTATGATTAAGAAGGGTCCAACATAACGCGGGGCCAACTTGCCCTTGACACCAAATCGACTGACTCCCTTCATTGGCGATACCTTCAAATACACATAGTCTCCCATCTTGAATGCCAAAGGTCGACGCCTTTTATCGGCATAACTTTTCTGTCGAGACTGTGCTACTTTCAAATTTTCTTGGATCTACCTAACCTTTTCTTCGGCTTCATTGACCAAATCCACGCCATAAAACCATCTTTCTCCAGGTTCAGACCAATTCAATGAGGTAACTGTTGTTATACGAGAATTCTGCCAATGCCAGACAGTCATCCCACTTGTCAGGGTAATTGAGCGCACAAGCCCTCAACATATCCTCCAATACTTGATTGACTCTTTCCGTCTGCCCATCCGTCTGCGGATGGTAGGCAGTGCTATGCAGAAGCTTCGTACCTAAGGACTTGTGAAAAGCCCGCCAAAACTTGGAGACGAACTGAGTACCTCGATCAGAAACGATGGTCCTCGGTACACCATGCAACTTCACTAAGTTTTCAATATAAAGCTTCGCGTATGTCGGTGCCCTGAAATCTTTCTTGACTGGTAGAAAATGAGCTTGCTTCGTGAGGCGGTCCACAATAACCCAGATGGATTCAAAACCTCTAGTCGTCCTGGGTAATCCCACGATGAAATCCATGCTGACGTCTTCCCACTTCCATGCAGGAACAGGCAATGGTTGCAACTCTCCTCCAGGCTTCATATGGACAGCTTTCACTTTCTGGCAAGTGTCACATCTCGCTACATACCGAGCAATCTCTATCTTCATCTTTGTCCACCAGAATTTTTGCCTCAAATCCTGATACATCTTGTTGCTGCCAGGATGGATGGAAAACCTTGTCAAATGTGCTTCGTCAAGGATCTTTTATCGCAACTCCGGCACCTTTGGAACTACCAGACGATCCTTGAACCACACGACACCATCATCATCAATCTTGAAGCAATTTGCCTTGCCAGCTTGAACCTTTTCCTTGATGTGCCTGATTCCTTTACTTTCCCGCTGAGCGGCAATAACCTCATCTCGGATGGGTGTTTCAATACTAATATTGGTCAGACTGCCTTGTGGAATTATTTCTATCCCTAATTTTTCCAACTCATAGCACAAGGATAGATCATACGGCTTGACTGTCAAACAAGTGCAGTGCACCTTTCGACTGAGTGCATCGGCGACCACATTCGCCTTGCCTGGGTGATAATGCACTTCTTCGCTGTCTCATGTTCAACTCTTCTTGAGTGAAAATGTATTTCAAACTCATGTGATCAGTGTATACATTGCAGGTACTGCCCAGTAAATAGTGACGCCATATCTTCAAGGCATGTACCACAACTGCTAACTCCAAATCATGAGTGGGATAGTTCTCTTCATGACGCTTGAGTTGCCGTGAGGCATAAGCAATGACTCTTCCTTCTTGCATCAAGACACAACCAAGTCCGGTACCAGAAGCATCACAGTACACATCAAAGGGCTTTTCAATGTCTGGTTGAGCTAGGACTGGTGCAGTGGTCAACAACCTTTTCAAGGTTTGAAATGCCTTCTCATATTCTGGTGACCAGACAAATTTGACTTGATTCTTCAACAGGTTGGTAATGGGCTTGGCTATTCTTGAGAAGTCCGGAATAAACCGACGGTAATACCCCGCCATTCCCATAAAACTACGGACTTTGATGAACTGTGGTTGGTGGCTTCCAATTCAAGATTTCTTCCACCTTGCTCGGATCCACGGATACACCTTCAGCTGATAAAATATGACCGAGAAAAGGAACTCGATCTAGCCAAAACTCACATTTGCTAAACTTGGCATATAGTTGGTGTTCTCTCAAACGGGTTAGGATAATACGAAGGTGGTTGGCATGTTCATCAGGGGTTTTGGAATAAACAAGGATGTCATCGATGAACACGACTACAAACTTGTCAAGCTCGAGCATGAAAACAGAGTTCATGAGATAGATGAAATAGGCAGGGGCGTTGGTTAGGCCAAAAGACATGACCAGATACTCATAAAGGCCGTATCTGGTGGTGAATGCTGTTTTAGAAATATCCTCGGGACAGATCTTTATTTGGTGGTAACCAGACCTAAGGTCAATTTTGGAAAAGACCTTGGCTCCAGCTAACTGGTCAAAGAGTAGGTCAATACGAGGTAAAGGATATTTATTTTTAATGGTGACCTCGTTGAGTGGGCGATAATCGACACAGAGTCTGAGTAACTTGTCCTTTTTCACAAATATAGCAGGACAACCCCTAGGGAGACGAACTAGGTCGGATGAAACCCTTATCAAGCAGATCCTGCAGTTGAATTTTAAGCTCGGCTAATTCCTTGGGAGGCATCCTATAGGCTCTAGGGATATAGGTGCAGTTCCCGACTTCAACTCAATAGCGAACTCCACGTCACGGTCAGGTGGCAGACCGGGTAGATCATCAGGAAATACATCCAGAAATTCACAGACTACCGGAATATTTTGGATTTCTTGGACTGAGGTGGCACACAATCTCTGCACTGTCTTTTCAATCATTCTCACGGGTAGTGGTAATTGGATAAGAAGCTGAGATTGACTACCAGGTATGCTGACCTTTATGGTCCTATTCAGCACATCTATTAGTGCCTTGTGCTGATACATCCAATTCATACCTAAGATGACATCTATGTCCTGATCCTTGAGCACTATCATGGTGGTTGGGAATATATGCCCGCCCAACTCGATAGGTACTCGATTCACTACATCCTTAGTATTTATACGCCCTCCGGGCGAATGTATAAGGAAGTTTTCCTTTATTTCTCCAATTGGAATCTCATGCTTTACCACAAATGTACAATTGATGAATGAATGTGATGCACCAGAATCAAAAAGTGTAATAGCAGGGTGACTGGCGACAGGAAACCTACCCATCATGATGGGCTCTCCTGCAGGGATGTCATCCACATGAGTATAATAGACATGTCCTGCCTTCTTGACAAGTTTAACCTTCTGAGCCTGGTGCTGCTGGCCACGATGCTGATTCTGTTGTTGCTGCTGCTGCTGCTGTCCAGGACCTGTCTGGGCATTTTGATTGTACTTCTTGGGATATGGGCAGTCACGAGCCCAATGTCCTATCTTGCCACAGTTGTAGCAAGGATGATTGTAGATGGTCTGAGGTGTATTGATACGAACGCCTGGGGCATTCGGCTGAGTGGTGTTCTGTCGGTTCGAGGTATGAGAGGTAGCCGCGGTGCGTACCATGACTTGCTGCTGGGGGTAAGCTGGACGATTGTGGTGAGTAGGATGATGATGATCTTCTGGCGTTTTTGACCGCCAGAAAAGCCTGATTTCTTTTTCTTCTTCTCATCTTGATGCTTACGATCACTTTCTTCGTAAGCAATGGCGTTGTTTACAGCTTCGTGATAAGAGCAGTTAAGGATGTTAGATAAGCTGTGCTGGATCTTGAAGTTTAAGCCCCTGACAAGGCAATCTTTCTTCTTTTGGTCAGTATTGGTGTGTTCAAGAGCATACTGGGCAAGATGGTTGAATTGGTTCACATATTGCATCACAGAAGAATCCTTCTGCTGTAAAGCCAAGAACTGATCCAGTTTCATTTTCATTACACCTGCAGGGATATAATGTGCTCGAAAGGCTTCACGAAACTCTGCCCAAGTAAGTTGATGCCCCTCGGGCTGTGCCGACAACAAGTTGGCATACTAGGCACTGGCCGGACCCTGCAGCTGCTGAGCCGCAAACAGTGGCTTTTGGAATTCTGTGCAGCGAATTAAGCTGAACTTCTGTTCCATAGTACGGAGCCAGTCATCGGCCTCCAAGGGTTCTTCGGCTTTTGTGAATACTGGTGGACGGGTTTCAGTGAAGTCCACATAGGTGGTTTCCTCATCTTCGCGGCGGCCTCGACTCCCGCCACGATTTTCTCGTTTTAGGGCCATAGCGTTGGCTGCATTAGCCAGGGCTGCGATGGCATCAGCTAAGGTGGGAGGAATGGGTGGTGGGTAGGGAGCCGCTCCTTCGTCAGAAGTACCAGCACCAGTCGAGCGAGTGTTGACCATCTATTTTAAGACAACCACTAAGGACTCACATTGCACAATTAAAAACAAAGTAGCATTACAACTTAAAACATCAAATATAACAAGGTTCGACACACACAAATCATGACAAGTTCCATCTCAGACTACGGTTCTTGGCACTACGATTACGACACTCGGATAACAGAAGACTAAAAATCACTAGTCCTAAGACTAGCTTAGTCGATAACGACACCTCCTCCTCATCATCCTCCTCTACGACTACATCCTCCATTGGGTCGACTGCCTCAAAGTAACCGTCCTCCGTAGCCTCACTGTCATAATACTCCTCATCGGGTCCTATGACAACACCCTCCTCAGGCTCCTCCTCTCTTGGAACTAGAATCGGATTAAGCTGATCGTTCAGCCTATGCACCTCCTCGTGCAGCATGCCGTTGTTCCACTCAAGGTTCTCAACGTACCCCTTCAGCTCCTCAACCCTATCACGTGCCATGCCCTCCTACTCCAAAGCCTGATCCCTCTCTTGAGTTAGGCGGTCGATCTCCCGCTGTAGGTCTCTATTGGTCCTCACATCCCGGTAGTGATCAGCCCGGGCCACTTGGAAGTCCTCCCTCATGAGGCTTATCTCTCTGTGCAGCTCCTTGATCTCCTTCTTCAATTCCTTACGGCTGCGGCGGGGTGGACGGCTGCCGGACGCCTCCTCACTGTCGCGGGGTGCCAACTGGTGGCGCGGAACTCCACGGAGACCAGTCATCTTGCGTGCCGTCAACTTGGAACGTGCCAGCTGGAAAGGTAAGTTTGAATTAGTGAGGATATAATAGGCTAGCAAGAATAGGTGTGATAGTTTCTAACCCATATAACCACTTTTAAGGAGGAAGTTATTAACATGTGTGATTATCATGATGCATGCACGTACTTACGAATTTCAAATCATGCAATACAAATCAAAGCATAATTAGTTTGAACATAGGGCTAGTGTTAATAATGTTATTCCACCTGCTACCATAACCATAATAAGATAAATTACAGAACAGGATAAGAACTACCGAGTAAGGTAAGATCGTAAGCAGTTTGGACTCAAAATAACAGCTTAAGTTTTTATGATCCAAAACATTTTGAAGTTTTCGAAAGGTAACCTGTAATGATTTAGCAATGGAATGCTCTGATACCAGCTGTAACAGAACCGCCTAAATCACATGGCCCACAGGCACCTGTCATCGTCACTAATGACATCTGACAGCCGGGCCCGTGTTCCAGATGACCTAGGCGGGCTCTACCGAGCTACATAAGCACCCGTTATCTCCGATAGGATGCCATTGCGAAGCCATTACAGGGTTACAACATTTCATAACAAAATACATCAGAGTAAAATTTGCGGAAGAGTAAATAGTACTTAATATTACAGACCAGTGTTTGAATAGAAATTAGGTGCAATTATTACAGACCATAAATTAAAAGGGTAGCAGTAGCGGTAGAATCAACAGTAGAACAGATAGATAAGTATTACACGAACCCTGCCCACGGGTTCAACCTTAATCTTCTTCACTCTCCTGGACGATAGTGACGCAGCACGGAGCGAGGTAGACTTCGGGCTCCTGCTGCCCTCCTACAACGGGGTTAACAAACCCTGAGTACATGGGGTACTCCGCAAGACTTACCCGACTAAGAGTGTAAAATTAGACTCAGGAATGCAGGCTGAGGGGAGTCAAGGTAAGGCTTTAGCAAGAGTTCAAGAGTTTTGCGAAAAAGCATTACTAGCCCTATCTCAATATTTTATTTCAACAATACTATTCATCATTAACCATATCTCCAAGTTCTTTCTCATATATCAACACTCTTTCATTTGCTTTATCCATTCAAAAACAATCCTAGTTCCGAACCACTATTCACTGTAGGTGTGAGGATCAAGTCTCCATAACCGAGGAGGAACGACGATTCGAATCGATTAGAACCCAGCTGGGAATCCCTATCCACACTGCGTATATAGCACTAAAGCTTGCATACGCCAACCCCGCCTACCACGGCTTTTCATACCCCGGAACCGGTCTTGCGCCACCCGAGAGCACAGTACTCCTCTCGTCTCCAGGCACGACGGCCACAAGGGTACACGCTACTCTCGCCATCTCTCCACTCCCAGTGCGTGGTTGTCGGTTCCAGCAGTAGAGCCACCGGAGTCAGAGGCTTCCCGTAGTATGTGGCTAGTTGCCAAGTCTTTCCGTTAGAAACCATGCATTGGGACTCTAATCCAAGTATACTGGTAACTACCCGGTTTTCACATCCCTTTCCCGACGGCGACGAAAGTTGGGACTCTAACCCAAACAGTTGGCCAACCAAACGGGAAAACCCATCCCCGTTGATGACAATGAACTAGCTAGGAACACTGTCAACCAACAAGGACAAACCAGTCCCATAAAATGATTCATTTATTTTTGTATCATCACAGTTGAAAATAGCATTCTTGCACATCTAATCAGTTAGCATGACTAAGCCTTTTTCAATACTTTAAATAAATCAGGTTCTCCGGTATTGATAAGTGGTCAAGGGTGGTAATGCATCAATTGATTGTCACACAACTCCTATTAACCTAATGCAATTAATTAACTCAAGTGATAAATATTTTTGAAACAACAAGGGGAGGGGCAAATGCACCGAGGCTTGCCTTGGATTGCGTAGAGTGTCGGATCCGGGTCAGTGCCACAAATATCAAAACGGCCATTCGGCCCATTCGGGCGAACAGGCCTAGCATGGCCCGGCCGCGCCCGCGCGCGCACGCCCGCCGCAACGGGGACACTGACAGGTCGGCCCCAGCCGTCAGTTCCTCCTTCCACCTCTCGCCGCGCCCCTGGACGCGAGCGCGCGCATCGGGCCGCCGCGGAACTCGCCGACGACGACCGCAGCAGCGAAGCCAAACGACCCTACACCTACCCTCGAGCCTAGTTAGCCATCCTAAGCACCTAGCCCCTACTCTAGCCGCCTTCGACGAGCACCAACACGCCCATGGCGGCTCGGCCACAACGGCGGAATGAACTCCGGCCACGACGAACCTCAAACGACCCAAGGAAACCGTTCCAGAGAACCAGAGGCTCACCCCGAAGATGAAGCGCACCCTGGTGGAGTTGGAGGAAGAGTGGAGACTAGAAGTTGATGCCGGCGGAGAACGCAGCAGCGTGCGCCGACGACGAGGCTTCCGTTCCGGCGTACCTAGAGCGGCAATGTTTAAACCAACGCAAGCATGAGAACCACAATATTCACAGCAGCACCGGACGAGGGTTGGAATAGCGAAAAACTTGCCGGAGCAAGCTGGCCTTACCACGTCGGCCCGCGGCAGAGCTCTAGCCGGAACTGAGAACGACAGCGGTGTTCCGGGACCCCTAGGCTACTGCAGCTTGCACCACAGGGTGGAAATGGAGCGCATGAACGAGACGACGCTACTGGCAAAACGAATTTGCTAGTGGTGGAACCGAAAGAGTGAATTTGGCCGGAGGTCGATGGTCGTTGCTGGCGACCGCGCGGGAGGAAATAGGGGAATGGGGGGGCTCGTCGCCTTTAAGCGACCAAGTAGGAGAGGATACGGTCGAGCGCCTGTCAAGGTCCCCCCGAACGGCTTTGGCATGGCGGCGACAGCGCGCCGGCCGCCGTCGGGCGGCCGGCGCGCGGCGCGGACACGCGCGCCTGACGCCGCGCACTGTAGGGGCCCCTAGGTACTGTAGCTAGTTTTTCTAGGTCAAAACCTATTCAAATCAACTGAATGCCTAATGTAATACCTCTGGTATTACAAGTTAATTAATCTGCCATGTCATCATATTGAAATTTAAGCATCTGCATATGATTGTGCTTAGGGCCTAGAGTGATTTGATTTTAGCTAGTATTGATTGTGTAATTAAGTCCTTAATCAAAATCAAAAATAAAAATTTAAAAAGAAATCAAATTAAACCCTAAAGTTGACCAAAAACCCCAATTCAAAATCTATAAGGAATCTGGGAAAAATGTCTTAATGAAAGTTGTAGAGCTTTTAAAATGGAACAACTTTTATTTTTGGATATTTTGAAGTTATATTATAAAAATTCAAATTAAACTCAAATTGCTATATTGAAATTACATTTGAAACTTCAATTTAAAAATATTAAGAATATTCAAAAACTTCCTTAATAGAAGTTGTCAAGCTCTCTGAGTAGGACAACTTTCATGTTGACCAATTTTCAAGTTGTTGGGAATAATCAAAAGTAATTTTAAAATTTCAGTTTGAAATTCAAACCTCACTTTTATCCCCCTTTGCTGTAGTTTGAAAATTTGGCCGAATTTGAAATTAGTGTCAAAAGCAAAAATGATCTACACAAAATTCTCTACAACTTTTGTATTCACCACTTCATCGGATTCTGGCTGGATCAGATCAAATTGAATCAAATAGCGTTTGACCTACACAGCCTACTACTGTAGCTAGGGGGGTCCCCCTGTTCACGTCGTAGCCGTACGCGCGCGTGCCGCGATCGGCGCTGAGCGCCGTCCGGCCGGCGTGGGCATGCCGCGGCGTTGTCAAGCGGCCGAGGAGGGGGCCCCGAACGCCCCGACCTTATCTCCACCCTTTCCCTGCCCTTTTAAAGTCGACAAGCCCCAAATTCCCCATTTCTTCCCGAGCGGCCGCCGGCGACCTCCTCGTCGTTCGTGACCGAATTCGCAGCCACCGAGCCATCTTCACCCTCTCCATCTCCCAGATAGGTAGCCAAGCTCGTGGCGCTTCGATTGGTGCTCGTCACGTGAGCCGTGGTACCCTGGGTAGCTCTCGGTGAGCATCTTCGTCTTCGGGTTGTCACCAGAGCTCCGCCGCGGCCATCCTCTCCTCGTCCGGTCGGTTTGTGTGAGCACCTTTACTCTCGGGGTAGTGTTCTAAGTTCCCGTGGTGGTGTAGTTTCTGATGCGCGCGGTGGTTGGTGATGTGGTGCACCAGGTTCGTCGGAACGGATCTTCGTCGCCGACGGCCGAGTCGTGTCCGCCGCCGTGATCGTCAAGCCAACCTCACCGCACCGCCTCTTCGTCATCCAACTCGCCCGTTAGCTTCGTGGTGAGCCCCTCATTCTCCCTGGCGTTTTTCCTGTGACCTTACCATGCCACCACGGCCGGAACAGCCTCACCGTGCCGCCGAGGTCCGCCATGGGCGAGCTCTCGCTCATTGGAGACGGTTAGAGCTAGGGATAGGTTCTTAGGGAGTCGGCTAGGGTCGTGGGGTAGGAGTTCGACCGTGGGCACTCGCTGTTAGGGCCGCCGGCGACGAAGTCCGCGCCGTGCCATGCGCACGCGCGCGCGTGGAAGCGACGGCTGGAGGTAGGAGAAGGTCCTGACAGGGGTGGCCCGCCTGTCAGCGACCGGGTGAGGGAGAGCGCACGCGCGGGGGCTGACGGCTAGGGCCGGCCTGTCAGCGACCCGGCTCGGAGGCGGGTGCGCGCGGGCGCGTGCGGGCCGTGCTGGGCCTGTGCGTGATTGTGGGCCGGCTCGGTGGCGCGCGCGCGCGCGGCCGTGGCCTGGGCCATGCTGGGCCTGTTCATTTGAATGGGCCGAATGGCCGTTTTCTTTTCCCGTCCGAATTATTAAAGCTTTTACATTTTAAATAAAATTGAATAGTGTTACTTTTTAATCTTTTTGTGTGGATTAATCTGCTGCACCATAAATTATGAAAATATTGGTGGGTACTCTATGTGATGAGTAGAATTTAATAAAAATATTAAATGCAGGAGTTGAGTGTTTTCTGTATTAATTAAAAATCAGCACATTAAATGATAAAAGGAACTTTGATGATTTTTTAATAATTTCTGTGATGTTCCAAAAATCATGAAATTTATTGTGTCACTGTTTGGTACTAAAATCTATCTGTTGGTGGATTTTGGCATCAAATGGAAATAGTTAAATATTTATTAAATTATATTTTAGTTTAAATGATTAATAATAGGAATAGGAAATGGAATAATTATTTGAATGGTGTGATTTTTGAATTGATTGAGATTCTAGGTCAATCACCTTTATGACCTGGGGTACTATGAATTAGGGCAATCATGGCTAGTTTATGGTAGGGTCTTGATCATGTGTATACCTCATTTATTTTTAAATTTAGTTGTCATTTCATGTGCATCGCATTCATACATTTATTCATTGCAAACGTGTAGTGACTGAGAATTTGGAGGTAAAGTCTGAGGGTCCATCTGAGGAGACTGCTCAGGAAGTTGTGCAAGGATTTGATATTTGTGGTACTGACCCGGACCCGACACTCTACACAATCCAACGCAAGCCCGGGTGCATTTGCCCTCTCCTTGTTTTTTAAAAATATTTATTACCTGAGTTAATTAAGTGCATTAGGTCAATAGGAGTTGAGTGATAACTAATTGATGCATTTCCATCCTTGAATAAATGACAATACTTGAAAACCTGATTTATTAAAAAGTATTGCAAAAATGCTTAGTCATGCTTAATGATTAGTTTTGCGAAAATGCTATTTTGAACTGTGATGAGATTAATCGAATGAATCACTTTATGGGAATGGTATGTCCTTGTTGGTTGGCAGTGTTCCTAGCTAGTTCATTGTCAACCACAGGGATGGGTTGTTCCGTTTGGTCGACCTTCTATTGGGTTAGAGTCCCAACGATCCTCACCATCGGAAAGGGATGTGAAAACTGGGTAGTTACCAGTGTACTTGGGTTAGAGTCCCAATGCATGGTTTCTAACGGAAAAATATTAGGGACCGTTCGTTGTCAGGCCTGCTGTGATCATGACTTTGCAACTAGCCACATACTACGGAAAGCCTCTGACTCCGGTGGCTCTACAGTTGGAACCGACAACCACGCACTGGGAGTGGAGAGATGGCGAGAGTAGCGTGTATCCTCGTGGACGTCGTGCCTGGAGACGAGAGGAGTACTGTGCTCTCGGGTGGCGCAGGACCGGTTCCGGGGTATGAAAAGCCATGGTAGGCGGGGTTGGCGTCTGCAAGCTTAAGTGCTACATACGCAGTGTGGATAGGGATCCCCAGCTGGGAATTAATCGATTCGAATGGTCGTTGCTCCTCGGTTATGGAGACTTGATCCTCACCCCTACATCGGATAGTGGTTCGGAACTAGGATTGTTTTAGAATGGATAAAGCAAATGAAAGAAGGATGAAATATGAGAAAGAACTTGGAGGCATGGTTAATAATGAATAGTATTATTGAAATAAAATATTGAGATAGGATTAGTAATGCTTTTCCGCAAAACTCTTGAACTCTTGCTAAGCCTTACCTTGACTCCCCTCAGCCTGCATTCCTGAGTCTAATTTTACACTTTTAGTCGGGTAAGTCTTGCGGAGTACCCCATGTACTCAGGGTTTGTTAACCCCGTTGCAGGAGGGCAGCAGGAGACCGAAGTTTGTCTCGCTCCGTGCTGCGTCACCATCGTCCAGGAGAGTGAAGAAGAATAAGGTTGAACCCTTGGGCAGGGTTCGTGTAATATTTATCTATCTGTCGTACTGTTGCTCCTACCGCTACTACTAATTTATGGTCTGTAATCACTGTACCTAATTCTATTCGAACACTGGTCTGTAATATTAAGTACTATTTACTCTTCCGCAAAATTTTACTCTGATGTATTTTGTTATGAAATGTTGTAACACTGTAATGGCTTCGCAATGGGATCCTGTCGGAGATAACGGGTGCTTATGTAGCCCGGCAGAGCCCGCTTAGGTCATCTGGAACACGGGCCCGGCTGTCAGATGTCATTAATGACGATGACTGGTGCCTGTGGGCCATGTGATTTAGGCGGTTCTGTTACAGCTGGTATCAGAGCGTTCCATTGCTAAACCATTGCAGGTTACCTTTCGAAAACTTCAAAATGCTTTGGATCATCAAAACTTAAACTGTTATTTTGAGTCCAAACTGCTTACAATCTTACCTTACTCAGTAGTTCTTATCTTGTTATGTAATTTATCTTATTATGGTTATGGTAGCCGGTGGAACAGCATTATTAACACTAGCCCTATGTTCAAACTAATTATGATTTGATTTGTATTACATGATTTAAAATTCGTAAGTACGTGCATGCATCATGATAATCACCCATGTTAATGACTTCCTCCTTAAAAGTGGGCATATGGGTTAGGTATTATCACACCTATTCTTGCTAGCCTATTATAACTTCACTAATTCAAACTTACCCTTCCAGCTGGCACGAACTAAGTTAACGGCGCGCAAGATGACTGGCCCTCGTGGAGTCCCGCGCCACCAGTTGGCACCCCGCGGCAGTGACGAGGCGTCCGGCAGCCGTCCACCCTGCCGCAGCCGCAAGGAATTGAAGAAAGAAATCAAGGAGTTGCACCGTGAGATAAGCCTTATGAGGGAGGACTTCCAGCTGGCCCTGGCTGATCATTACCGGGATGTGAGGACCAACAGAGACCTACAGCGGGAGATCGACCGCCTGACTCAAGAGAGAGATCAGGCTTTGGAGCAAGTTGGCGCGGCACGTGATCGGGTTGAGGAGCTGGAGGGGTACGTTGAGAACCTTGAGTGGAACAACGGGATGCTGCACGAGGAGGTGCATAGGTTGAACGATCAGCTTAACCCGATTCTGATTCCACGAGAGGAAGAGCCTGAGGAGGGTGTGGTCATAGGACCCGATGAGGAGTATTATGACAGTGAGGCCTCAGAGGACGGTTACCTTGAGGCAGTCGACCCAATGGAGGATGTAGTCGTCGAGGAGGACGACGACGAGGAGGTTGTCGTTATCGACTAAGCTAGTCTTAGGACTAGTGAGGTTTGGTCTTCTGTATCCGAATGTCGTCATCGTAGTGCCAAGAACCATAGTCTGGGTGGAACTTGTTGTGATTTGTATGTGTTGAACATTGTTAAATTTGGTGTTTTAAGTTGTAATGCTACTATATGTTTATTTAAGCAATGTGAGTCATTAGTGGTTGTCTTAAAACAGATGGTCAACACTCGCTTGAATGGTGCTGGTACTTGACGAAGGAGCTGCTCCCTATCCACCACCCATTCCACCAACCTTAGCAGATGCCATCGCGGCCCTGGCTAATGCAGCCAACGCTATGGCCCAAAACCGAGAAAATCGTGGCGGGCATCGAGGCCGCCGCGAAGATGAGGAAACCACCTATGTGGACTTCACTGAAACCCGTCCACCAATATTCACAAAAGCCGAAGAACCTTTGGAGGCCGATGACTGGCTCCGTACTATGGAGCAGAAATTCGGCTTGATTCGCTGCACGGAAATCCAAAAGCCACTATTTGTGGCTCAGCAGCTGCGTGGTCCGGCCAGTGCCTGGTACGCCAACCTGTAGTCTGCACAGCCCGAGGGGCATCAGCTTACTTGGGCAGAGTTCCGTGAAGCCTTCCGAGCACATTACATTCCAGCAGGTGTAATAAAAATGAAACTGGACCAGTTTTTAGCTCTGCAGCAGAAAGATTCTTCTGTGATGCAATATGTGAACCAATTCAACCATCTTGCCTAGTATGCGCCTGAACACACCAATACTGACCAAAAGAAGAAAGATTGCTTTGTCAGGGGCCTAAACTTCAAGATCCAGCGTAGTTTATCTAACAACCTCAACTGCTCTTATCACGAAGCTGTAAACAGCGCCATTGCTTACGAAGAAAGTGATCGTAAGCATCAGGATGAGAAGAAGAAAAAGAAATCAGGCTTTTCTGGCAGTCAAAAACGCCAGAAGATCATCTATCATCCTACACACCACAATCGCCCCGCTTACCCTCAGCAGCAAGTCGTGGTACGCACCGCGGCTACCTCTCATACCTCGAATCAACAGAACACCACTCAGCCGAATGCTCCAGGCTACAATCATCCTTGCTACAACTGTGGCAAAATGGGACATTGGGCTCGTGACTGTCCATATCCCAAGAAGTACAATCAAAATGCCCAGAAGGGCCCTGGGCAGCAGCAACAGCAGCATCAGAATCGGCACCGTGGCCAGCAGCACCAGGCTCAAAAGGTCAAGCTTGTCAAGAAGGCTGGACATGTCTATTATACTCATGTGGATGACATCCCTGCAGGAGAACCCGTCATGATGGGTAGGTTTTCTGTCGCCAGCCATCCTACTATTACACTTTTTGATTCTGGTGCATCACATTCATTCATCAATCGTACATTTGTGGTAAAACATGAGATTCCAATTGGAGAAATAAAGGAAAACTTCCTTATACATTCGCCCGGAGGGCGTATAAATACTAAGGAGGTAGTGCATCGAGTACCTATCGAGTTGGGCGGGCATATATTCCCAACCACCATGATAGTACTCAAGGATCAGGACATAGATGTCATATTAGGTATGAATTGGATGTATCAGCACAAGGCACTGATAGATGTGCTGAATAGGACCATAAAGGTCAGCATACCTGGTAGTCAATCTCAACTTCTTATCCAACTGCCACTACCCGTGAGAATGATTGAGAAGACAGTGCAGAGATTGTGTGCCACCTCAGTTCAAGAAATCCAAAATATTCCGGTAGTCTGTGAATTTCCGGATGTATTTTCTGATGATCTACCCGGTCTGCCACCTGACCGTGACGTAGAGTTCGCTATTGAGTTGAAGCCAGGAACTGCACCTATATCCCGCAGAGCCTATAGGATGCCTCCCAAGGAATTGGCTGAGCTTAAAATTCAACTGCAAGATCTGCTTGATAAGGGTTTCATCAGACCGAGTTCATCTCCTTGGGGTTGTCCTGCTATATTCGTGGAAAAGAAGGACAAGTCACTCAGACTCTGTGTCGATTATCGCCCACTCAACGAGGTCACCATTAAAAATAAATACCCTTTGCCTCGCATTGACCTACTCTTTGACTAGCTAGCTGGAGCCAAGGTCTTTTCCAAAATTGAGCTTAGGTCTGGTTACCACCAAATAAAGATCCGTCCTGAGGATATTCCTAAAACAGCATTCACCACCAGATACGGCCTTTATGAGTATCTGGTCATGTCTTTTGGCCTAACCAACGCACCTGCCTATTTCATGTACCTCATGAACTCTGTTTTCATGCCCGAGCTCGACAAGTTTGTAGTAGTGTTCATCGATGACATCCTTGTTTATTCTAAAACCCCTGATGAACATGCCAACCACCTCCGTATTGTCCTGACCCGTTTGAGAGAACACCAACTATATGCCAAGTTTAGCAAATGTGAGTTTTAGCTAGATCGAGTTCCTTTTCTCGGTCACATTTTATCAGCTGAAGGTGTATCCGTGGATCCGAGCAAGGTGGAAGAAATCTTGAATTGGGAGCCACCAACCACAGTTCATCAAGTCCGTAGTTTTATGGGAATGGCGGGGTATTACCGTCGGTTTATTCCAGACTTCTCAAGAATAGCCAAGCCCATTACCAACCTGTTGAAGAATCAGGTCAAATTCATCTGGTCGCCAGAATGTGAGAAGGCATTTCAGACCTTGAAAAAGTTGTTGACCACTGCACCAGTACTGGCCCAACCAGATATAGAAAAGCCCTTTGATGTGTACTGTGATGCTTCTGTTACCGGACTTGGTTGTGTCTTGATGCAAGAAGGAAGAGTCATTGCTTATGCCTCACGGCAACTCAAGCGTCATGAGGAGAACTATCCCACTCATGATTTGGAGTTAGCAGCTGTGGTACATGCCTTGAAGATATGGCGTCACTATTTGCTGGGCAGTACCTGTAATGTATATACAGATCACAAGAGTCTGAAATACATTTTCACTCAAGAAGAGTTGAACATGAGACAGCGAAGATGGCTCGAGCTAATCAAGGATTATGATATTGAAGTGCATTATCACCCTGGCAAGGCGAATGTGGTCGCCGATGCACTCAGTCGTAAGCTGCACTGCAATTGTTTGACAATCAAGCCGTATGATATATCCTTGTGCTATGAGTTGGAAAAATTAGGGATAGAAATAGTTCCACAAGGCAGTCTGACCAATATTAGTATTGAAACACCCATCCGAGATGAGGTTATTGCCGCCCAGCGGGAAAGCAAAGGAATCAAGCACATCAAGGAAAAGGTTCAAGCTGGTAAGGCAGATTGCTTCCAGATTGATGATGATGGTGTCGTGTGGTTCAAGGGTTGTTTGGTAGTTCCAAAGGTGCCAGAGCTGCGGCAAAAGATCCTTGACGAAGCTCATTTGACAAGGTTGTCCATCCATCCTGGCAGCAACAAAATGTATTAGGATTTGAGGCAAAAGTTCTGGTGGACAAAGATGAAGATAGAGATTGCTCGATATGTCGCGAGATGTGACACTTGTCAGAAAGTGAAAGCTGTCCATATGAAGCCTGGAGGAGAGTTGCAACCATTGCCTGTTCCTGCATGGAAGTGGGAAGACATCAGCATGGATTTCATCGTAGGATTACCCAAGACTTCAAGAGGTTTTGATTCCATCTGGGTTATTGTGGATCGCCTCACCAAACAAGCTCATTTTTTTACCTGTCAAGAAGAAGTACAGGGCACTGGCATATGCAAAGCTTTATATTGAGAACTTGGTGAAGTTACATGGTATACCGAGGACCATAGTTTCTGATCGAGGTACCCAGTTCGTCTCCAAGTTTTGGCAAGCTTTCCACAAGTCCTTAGGTACAAAGCTTCTGCATAGCACTGCCTACCATCCGCAGACGGATGGGCAGACGGAAAGAGTCAATCAAGTACTGGAGGATATGTTGAGGGCTTGTGCACTTAATTACCCTGACAAGTGGGACGAGTGTTTGGCATTGGCAGTATTCTCGTACAACAACAGTTATCAAGAAAGCATCAAGATGGCTCCATTTGAGGCACTCTACGGTCGAAGGTGCCGAACCTCATTGAATTGGTCTGAACCTGGAGAAAGATGGTTTTATGGCGTGGATTTGGTCAATGAAGCAGAAAAAAAGGTAAGGCAGATCCAAGAAAATCTGAAAGTAGCACAGTCTCGACAGAAAAGTTATGCCGATAAAAGGTGTCGACCTTTGGCGTTTAAGATAGGAGACTATGTGTATTTGAAGGTATCGCCAATGAAAGGAGTCAGTCGATTTGGCGTCAAGGGCAAGTTGGCCCCGCGTTATGTTGGGCCCTTCTTGATCATAGAATGCGTGGGAAAAGTAGCTTATAAGCTGCAGTTGCCAGAGCACCTTTCGGAGGTACACAATGTATTCCATGTGTCACAACTCAAGAAATGTCTTCGAGTACCTGATCAAGTCGTCGAAGTGGAGGGAGTGGAACTTGAACCTGAGCTGACATACTCGGAGTATCCTATTCGAGTCTTGGACACAAAAGATTGTGTCACGCGAAGGAATACAACCAGATGGTACAAGATCCAGTGGAGTGCACATTTCGAAGAAGAAGCCACTTGGGAATCGGAAGATTACCTCGCAGAGAATTTCCCTGAGTTCTTTCCTACCTTGTAGAATGTAAACTTCCTAGTTTCGACATATGTAAACGATCTTCTGTTTTTAGCAGATAGTTTAGAACTAGTGAGTTGAGACATGTTCCTTTCCATTACTTTGTTTCAGTTAATATTTCTATTAAATCTCGGGACGAGATTTCTTTTAACAGGGAAGGCTGTAATACCTCTGCTATTACAATTTAATTAATCTGCTATGTCATCATATTTAAATTTAAGCATCTGCATATTATTGTGCTTAGGGCCTAGAGTGATTTGATTTTAGCTAGTATTGATTGTGTAATTAAGTCCTTAATCAAAATCAAAAATAAAAATTTAAAAAGAAATCAAATTAAACCATAAAGTTGACCAAAAACCCCAATTCAAAATCTATAAGGAATCTGGGAAAAATGTCTTAATGAAAGTTGTAGAGCTTTTAAAATGGAACAACTTTTATTTTTGGACATTTTGAAGTTATATTATAAAAATTCAAATTAAACTCAAATTACTATATTGAAATTACATTTGAAACTTCAATTTCAAAAATATTAAGAATATTCAAAAACTTCCTTAATAGAAGTTGTCAAGCTCTCTGAGTAGGACAACTTTCATGTTGACCAATTTTTAAGTTGTTGAGAATAATCAAAAAGTAATTTTAAAATTTCAGTTTGAAATTCAAACCTCACTTTTACCCCCTTTGCTGTAGTTTGAAAATTTGGCCGAATTTGAAATTGGTGTCAAAAGCAAAAATGATCTACACAAAATTCTCTACAACTTTTGTATTCACCACTTCATCGGATTCGGGTTGGATCAGATCAAATTGAATCAAATAACGTTTGACCTACACAGCCTACTACTGTAGCTAGGGGGTGTCCCCCTGTTCACGTCGCAGCCGTACGCGCGCGTGCCGCGACCGGAGCCGAGCGCCGTCCGTCCGGCGTGGGCATGCCGCGGCGTTGTCAAGCGGCCGAGGAGGGGGCCCCGGACGCCCTGACCTTATCTCCACCCTTTCCCTGCCCTTTTAAAGTCGACAAGCCCCAAATTCCCCATTTCTTCCCGAGCGGCCGCCGGCGACCTCCTCGTCGTTCGTGACCGAATTCGCAGCCACCGAGCCATCTTCACCCTCTCCATCTCCCAGATAGGTAGCCAAGCTCGTGGCGCATCGATTGGTGCCCGTCCGTGAGCCGTGGTACCCTGGGTAGCTCTCGGTGAGCATCTTCGTCTTCGGGTTGTCACCGGAGCTCTGCCGCGGCCATCCTCTCCTCGTCCGGTCGGTTTGAGTAAGCACCTTTACTCTCGGGGTAGTGTTCTAAGTTCCCGTGGTGGTGTAGTTTCTGATGCGCGCGGTGGTTGGTGATGTGGTGCACTAGGTTCGTCGGAACGGATCTTCGTCGCCGACGGCCGAGTCGTGTCCGCCGCCGTGATCGTCAAGCCATCCTCACCGCACCGCCTCTTCGTCATCCAACTCGCCCGTTAGCTTCGTGGTGAGCCCCTCATTCTCCCTGGCGTTTTTCCTGTGACCTTACCATGCCACCACGGCCGGAACAGCCTCGCCGTGCCGCCGAGGTCCGCCATGGGCGAGCTCTCGCTCGTCGGAGGCGGTTAGAGCTAGGGATAGGTTCTTAGGGAGTCGGCTAGGGTCGTGGGGTAGGAGTTCGACCGAGGGCGCTCGCTGTTAGGGCCGCCAGCGGCGAAGTCCGCGCCGTGCCATGTGCACGCGCGCGCGCGGAAGCGACGGCTGGAGGTAGGAGAAGGTCCTGACAGGGGTGGCCCGCCTGTCAGCGACCGGGTGAGGGAGAGCGCGCGCGCGGGGGCTGACGGCTGGGGCCGGCCTGTCAGCGGGCCGTGCTTGGCCTGTGCGTGATTGTGGGCCGGCTCGGTGGCGCGCGCGCGCGCGGCCGTGGCCTGGGCCATGCTGGGCCTGTTCATTTGAATGGGCCGAATGGCCGTTTTCTTTTCCCGGCCGAATTATTAAAGCTTTTACATTTTAAATAAAATTGAATAGTGTTAGTTTTTAATCTTTTTGTGTGGATTAATCTGCTGCACCATAAATTATGAAAATATTGGTGGGTACTCTATGTGATGAGTAGAATTTAATAAAAATATTAAATGCAGGAGTTGAGTGTTTTCTGTATTAATTAAAAATCAGCACATTAAACGATAAAAGGAACTTTGATGATTTTTAATAATTTCTGTGGTATTCCAAAAATCATGAAATTTATTGTGTCACTGTTTGGTACTAAAATCTATCTGTTGGTGGATTTTGGCATCAAATGGAAATAGTTAAATATTTATTAAATTATATGTTAGTTTAAATGATTAATAATAGGAATAGAAAATGGAATAATTATTTGAATGGTGTGATTTTTGAATTGATTGAGATTCTAGGTCAATCACCTTTATGACCTGGGGTACTATGAATTAGGGCAATCATGGCTAGTTTATGGTAGGGTCTTGATCATGTGTATACCTCATTTATTTTAAAATTTAGTTGTCATTTCATGTGCATCGCATTCATACATTTATTCATTGCAAACGTGTAGTGACCGAGAATTCGGAGGTAAAGTCTGAGGGTCCATCTGAGGAGACTGCTCAGGAAGTTGTGCAAGGATTTGATATTTGTGGTACTGACCCGGACCCGACACTCTACACAATCCAAGGCAAGCCCCGGTGCATTTGCCCTCTCCTTATTATTTAAAAATATTTATTACCTGAGTTAATTAAGTGCATTAGGTCAATAGGAGTTGAGTGACAACTAATTGATGCATTTCCATACTTGAATACCTGACAATACTTGAAAACCTAATTTATTAAAAAGTATTGCAAAAATGCTTAGTCATGCTTAATGATTAGTTTTGCGAAAATGCTATTTTGAACTGTGACGAGATTAATCGAAAGAATCACTTTATGGGAATGGTATGTCCTTGTTGGTTGGCAGTGTTCCTAACTAGTTCATTGTCAACCACAGGGATGGGTTGTTCCGTTTGGTCGACCATCTGTTGGGTTAGAGTCCCAACGATCCTCACCATCGGAAAGGGATGTGAAAACCGGGTAGTTACCAGTGTACTTGGGTTAGAGTCCCAATGCATGGTTTCTAACGGAAAAATATTAGGGACCGTTCGTTGTCAGGCCTGCTGTGATCATGACTTTGCAACTAGCCACATACTACGGAAAGCCTCTGACTCCGGTGGCTCTACAGCTGGAACCGACAACCACGCACTGGGAGTGGAGAGATGGCGAGAGTAGCGTGTATCCTCGTGGCCGTCGTGCCTGGAGACGAGAGGAGTACTGTGCTCTCGGGTGGCGCAGGACCGGTTCCGGGGTATGAAAAGCCGTGGTAGGCGGGGTTGGCGTATGCAAGCTTAAGTGCTACATACGCAGTGTGGATAGGGATCCCCAGCTGGGAATTAATTGATTCGAATCGTCGTTGCTCCTCGGTTATGGAGACTTGATCCTCAGCCCTACATCGGATAGTGGTTCGGAACTAGGATTGTTTTAGAATGGATAAAGCAAATGAAAGAAGGATGAAATATGAGAAAGAACTTGGAGGCATGGTTAATAATGAACAGTATTATTGAAATAAAATATTGAGATAGGATTAGTAATGCTTTTCCGCAAAACTCTTGAACTCTTGCTAAGCCTTACCTTGACTCCCCTCAGCCTGCATTCCTGAGTCTAATTTTACACTTTTAGTCGGGTAAGTCTTGCGGAGTACCCCATGTACTCAGGGTTTGTTAACCCCGTTGCAGGAGGGCAGCAGGAGACCGAAGTTTGTCTCGCTCCGTGCTGCGTCACCATCGTCCAGGAGAGTGAAGAAGAATAAGGTTGAACCCTTGGGCAGGGTTCGTGTAATATTTATCTATCTGTCATACTGTTGCTCCTACCGCTACTACTAATTTATGGTCTATAATCATTGTACCTAATTCTATTCGAACACTGGTCTGTAATATTAAGTACTATTTACTCTTCCGCAAAATTTTACTCTGATGTATTTTGTTATGAAATGTTGTAACACTGTAATGGCTTCGCAATGGGATCCTGTCGGAGATAACGGGTGCTTATGTAGCCCGGCAGAGCCCGCTTAGGTCATCTGGAACACGGGCCCGGCTGTCAGATGTCATTAATGACGATGACTGGTGCCTGTGGGCCATGTGATTTAGGCGGTTCTGTTACACCTAAACGTTTGAATCAGAGAAAGACCCCAAAACAAAAGTTGTGCAAATCTTTCTGGAGAACAACTTTGCTTTTGAGACCAAGTTCAAATTCTGCACCAATTTGAATTTATACAAAAGGGGGTAGAATTAGGTTTTGAATTTCAAACTGAAATTTTAAAATTACTTTTGATTTTTCTCAACAACTTGAAAATCGGTAAACATGAAAGTTGTTCTACTCAGTGAGCTTGACAACTTCTATTAAGGAAGTTTTTGAATATTCTCAATATTTTTGAAATTGAAGTTTCAAATTTAAATATCAACATACTAATTTGAGTTTAATTTGAATTTTTATAATATAACTTCAAAATCTCCAAAAATAAAAGTTGTACCATTTTAAAAGTTCTACAACTTTCATTAAGACATTTTCCTCAGATTCATTATAGATTTTGCATTGGTGTTTTAAGTCAACTCTAGGGTTTAATTTGATTTCTATTTAATTTTTATTTTGATTTTGATTAAGGACTTAATTACACACTCAACACTAGCTGAATTCAAACCACTCTAGGAGCCCTAAGCACAATCATATGCAGATGCTTAAATTTAAACATGATGACATGGCAGGTTAATTAAATTGTAATACCAAGGGTATTACAATGATGCATCTATTTCTATGCCTCCTGTTGTCACTAATCTTTTGCAGGAGTACACTGATGTTTTCCCAAAGGAAGTGCCACCAGGGCTGCCACCAATTCGAGGGATTGAGCACCAAATTGACCTCATTCCTGGGGCCGCCATGCCCAACCGTGCTCCATACAGAACCAATCCAGAAGAAACAAAAGAGATTCAGCGCCAAGTTCAAGAACTACTCGACAAAGGTTATGTGCGTGAGTCTCTCAGCCCTTGTGCTGTTCCAGTGCTTTTAGTTCCAAAAAAAGATGGGTCATGGCGCATGTGTGTAGATTGCAGAGCGATAAACAGCATCACAATTAGGTATCGTCATCCTATTCCTAGGTTGGATGATATGCTTGATGAATTGAGTGGCTCAATTGTGTTTTCTAAAATTGATTTGCGTAGTGGTTATCACCAGATTCGCATGAAGCTAGGAGATGAATGGAAAACAGCATTTAAAACTAAGTTTGGTTTATATGAATGGCTAGTCATGCCCTTTGGATTGACTAATGCACCAAGCACTTTCATGCAATTAATGAATGAGGTTTTACATGCTTTTATTGGCAAATTTGTGGTGGTATACTTTGATGACATCTTGATATATAGTAGATCAATAGAGGAACACCTTGAACATTTACGTGCTGTTTTTAATGCTCTATGAGATGCACATTTGTTTGGAAACCTTGAGAAGTGCACTTTTTGCATAGATCGTGTCTCTTTTCTTGGATATGTTGTGACACCGCTGGGAATCGAAGTTGATCAAGCTAAGGTGGAGGCCATACATAGTTGGCCTGTTCCCTCCACGGTCACACAAGTGCGGAGTTTTCTAGGACTTGCTGGTTTCTACCGTCGATTTGTGAAGGACTTCAGCAGCATTGCAGCTCCACTCCACGAGCTCACCAAGAAGGGTACAACCTTCATTTGGACTGCAGCCCAATAGGATGCTTTCAACATGCTCAAAGATAAGTTAACTCATGCTCCGTTGCTCCAACTTCCAGATTTCAATAAAACTTTTGAGCTTGAATGTGACGCTAGTGGAATTGGCTTGGGTGGTGTGTGATGAGGACATCAACACCGATCATACATCCACGCCGTCCACGCCGACACCTGCTGGTCCTATTACTCGTGCTCGTGCTCGAAAACTTAATCATCAAGTGAGTTCCTTCTTGAGCTCTTGTCCATCCTATTTAGATCTTGGAGACACGTGCACTCTTGTTTTGATTAGGAATCAAGGAGACGACCGAAAGGGAAAAGGACTCGCGTAGGCTGGAATTCGGACTGCAGAAGAGTCCAAACTTGCGACGGTCACCACGACTCCATACGGACTCCGATTGGGACGTTCTAGGACTCCATGGAAAGCATATCAAGTCTACTTTCCAATGGATCTATGCTTGTTCCCATATCCTATCAGATACGTTCGTAGTCATCATTTTAACGTCAAGACCTTCTCTGCTTATGGTGCTGCGTTACCTAATTTTGGGCTGTTGGCCCATGTATCAAGTTGGGTCCATTAGGGACATGTCCTAGGGTTGGAGGACGACCCCAACACCTCCTTGGTCGTCCTTCCATCTACATATATGCCTCTAGAGCCGCCACAAACAGATTGGGTTTTGTTTTAGATCAAGTTTAGCCATCGCTACTTGCTTGTAGACGCGCGTGCTGATCCAGTCGCCCGTCTCCTTGTCTTCGGAACCCCACTCATAATAAGATTCAGTGTGAAACCTTCAATTTCATCTTGCAACTTCAGTGCTTGTTTCCTCGTTCTTGCTAGTTCTTCGATTGCTTGCAGGACGGGAGCCCTAGGGGCTGGTTGTCGTGCTCCACAAGATCGTGACGGCCTTTGGAAGTGGTGTATCGGTCGCTAAGGCACGGTCTTGGAAGGCTGTAGTCGGGCCGTGAACGTCATCTCCATCCACCAATCGAGTTATCTCACGCCTCTCATCGAAAGATCGACCACAAACCCTTGCGGGTTCATATCAGTGTGCTGCTCCAAGATGGCAAACCTATAGCATATTTCAGCAAGAAATTGAGTGGGCCTAGTCTGAACTATTCTACTTATGATACAGAATTGCTTGCTTTAGTTTGAACTTTGGAAACATGGCAACACTATTTATGGCCCAAAGAATTTGTTATACATTTTGATCATGAGTCATTGAAACACATTCAAAGTCAAACAAAACTAAATCGTAGGCATGCTAAATGGGTTGAATTCATTGAGTCTTTTCCTTATATCATCAAACATAAGAAGGGTAAAGAAAATGTCATTGCTGATGCTTTGTCTAGGCGTCACACCATGCTGTCCCAACTTGATTTCAAAATATTTGGCTAGGAAACAATTAAACACGAATACGCTCATGATCATGATCTCAAGCATGTGTTGCAGAATTGCAAAGAGGGAAAGACTTGGAACAAATTTGTCCTATCTGATGGGTTCATTTTTACAGTTAACAAGCTATGCATTCCAGCTGGCTCCGTGCGTTTGTTATTGTTGCAGGAAGCACATGGAGGAGGACTCATGGGACATTTTGGTGTGAAGAAGACAGAAGATATCCTTGCTGGTCATTTCTTTTGGCCCAGGATGAGGAGAGACGTGCAGAGGTTCGTTGCTCGTTGCACAACATGCCAAAAAGCTAAGTCACGCCTTAATCCTCATGGTTTATACATGCCTCTTCCTGTTCCTAGTGCACCTTGGGAAGATATCTCTATGGACTTTGTTTTAGGACTGCCTAGAACAAAGAAGGGGAGGGATAGTGTCTTTGTTGTTGTGGATAGATTTTCTAAGATGGCACATTTCATACCATGCCATAAGATAGATGATGCTACTCATGTTGCTGATTTATTCTTTCGTGAGATTGTTCGTTTGCATGGGGTACCAAATACAATTGTTTCAGATCGTGATGCAAAATTTCTTAGTCACTTTTGGAGAACTTTGTGGGCTAAGTTGGGTACAAAGCTACTATTTTCTACTACTTGTCACCCACAAACTGATGGACAAACTGAGGTCGTAAATAGAACTTTGTCTACAATGCTTAGGGCTATTTTGAAAAAGAATATAAAAATGTGGGAAGAGTGTTTGCCTCATGTTGAGTTTGCTTATAATCGCTCACAACATTCTACCACAAAGAAAAGCCCTTTTGAGATTGTTTATGGGTTTGTGCCACGTGCTCCTATTGATTTGTTGCCTCTTCCGACCTCTGAACGAGTTAACTTTGATGCTGAACAACGTGCTGAACTGATATTAAAATTGCATGAATCCACTAAAGAGAAAATAGAATGCATGAATGCAAAGTACCAACTAGCTGGTAGCAAAGGGAAGAAACAAATGATTTTTGAACCTGGTGATCTAGTTTGGCTCTATTTGAGAAAAGATAGGTTCCCTGATTTGCGAAAGTCTAAGTTGCTGCCTAGAGCTGATGGACCTTTTAAAGTGTTAGAAAGGATAAACGATAATGCATACAAACTTGAGCTACCTGCAGATTTTGGGGTGAGCCCCACATTTAACATTGCAGATTTGAAGCCATATTTGGGAGAAGAGAATGAACTAGAGAAGAGGACGACTCAAGTGCAAGAAGAGGAGGATGATGAGGACATCTCTTCCGTTGATACAACTACACCTGCTGCACAACAAGGTCCGATGACAAGAGCCCGAGCACGACAACTTAATTATCAAGTAAAGTCGTTCCTTGCTGTTCATACAAACTCATCTCAGAATTGGGTGCTACTAAATCATTGTGATCATTTCCTTGTTCTTAGGAATGTTGTTCAAGACCCCATTGGCTCATGTTCAAAAACCCCGATGAGGATGGAGCAGCCGAACAAGTGGGAATCATCATTAATTGGGCGCTCAGCTCTCGAGACAGCAGAACGCACTCCCCTCAAAAACATCATAACTCCATGATATGAGACCCAATGAAGCTATTGTTTAACTTGTTGGAGCGAGCTCGTCGTCCTCTTTCAAATGGGTCCAACCCCACTATCAGATTCCACTGAAATTGTGCTCGGCAAGCAAAAGGATGCTCAGACCTACACCCAGACTTGGCTGGGCTTTGTATTCACTAAAGCCCACTATGGGGGGACGCCCAAATTAGGGTTTCCCACGCCCCCTGGTGCTTTCCTCCATATAAATAGAACCAGCAGCCACCAGAATGACTTTGGGTTTTGATTAGATGCAAGATAGCTACTGCTTCTTCCTTGTAAACGCGTGTGTCGGCTAGACCATCCGATTTGCTTGTTTCAAGACCCCAACTTGTGATTCAGATTCAGCCTTTGGCCTAAATTCGTGAGTTATTTGCTTGTTCATCTTGTTCTTGCTTGTTCTCGGTTGCTAGCAGGTACATGGTGTTCTTGGCACAGCAAGAACATCACAATCGGAGCCGGTGTACCTGTTGCTAAGGCGCAACAATCTTGTGGTTGTTGTAGTCGGACAGCCAACGTCGATTCCACCCCAAACCGAGTTATCCCCACCTCTTCTCGAAGATCAGGAACAAACCCCAGCGGGTTCTATCAAGGTTCCCATGACACCTATGTGTTTCATGGAGTGCAAAGCAAATAGTTTTTGTGCCTATGGTAGGTTCGAAGCAAACTGTGCTCCTATCTTGCATCTTGGTTTAACAACGCGTCCAAACTCATCCAAACGAGGTTCCACTTCTCCCATGACACCTATGAGTTTCATGGACTGGAAAGCAAATAGTTTTCGTGCCAATGATATGTTCGAAGCAAATCATGCTCCTATCCTTCATCTTGGTTTCACAATGCATCCAAACACATCCAAATGAGGTTCCAGTTTTCCCATGACACCTATGAGTTTCATGGAGTTCAAAGCAAATAGTTTTCGTGTCTATGGTAGGTTCGAATCAAACCGTGCTCTTATCTTGCATCTTGGTTTCACATCGCATCCAAACTCATCCAAATGAGGTTCCACCTCTCCCATGACACCTATGTGTTTCATGGAGTGCAAAGAAAATTGTTTTTGTGCCTACGGTAGGTTCGAAGCAAACCATGCTCCTATCTTGCATCTTGGTTTCACAATAATCCAAACTCATCCAAATGAGGTTCCAATTCCCCCTTGACACCTATGTGTTTCATGGAGTGCAACGCAAATAGTTTTCGTGCCTATGGTAGGTTTGAAGCAAACCATGCTCCTATCTTGCATCTTGCTTTAACAATGCATCCATACTCATTCAAACGAGGTTCCATTTCTCCCATGACACCTATGAGTTTCATGGAGTGCAAAGCAAATATTATTCGTGGCTATGCTAGGTTCTAAGCAAACCGTGCTCCTATCTTGCATCTTGGTTTCACACGGCATCCAAACACATCCAAACAAGGTTCCACTTTTCCCATGACACCTATGAGTTTCATGGAGTGCAAAGCAAATAGTTTTCGTGCCCGTGGTAGGTTCGAAGCAAACCGTGCTCCTATCGTGCATCTTTTTTTTCACAATAATCCAAACTCGTCCAAATGAGGTTCCACTTCTCCCATGACACCTATGTGTTTCATGGAGTGCAAAGCAAATAGTTGTTGTGCCTATGGTAGGTTCGAAGCAAACCATGCTCCTATCTTGCAACCTGGTTCAACAATAATCCAAACTCATCCAAACGAGGTTCCACTTCTCCCTTGACACCTATGTGTTTCATGGAGTGCAGAAGGTTCGAATCAAACCATGCTCCTATCTTGCATCTTGGTTTCACAAGCATCCAATCGAGGTCCCACTTTTCCCATGACACCTATGTGTTTCATGGAGTGCAAAGCAAATAGTTTTTGTGCCATTGGTAGGCTCGAAGCAAACCGTGGTCCTATCTTGCATCTTGGTTTTACAGTGCATCCGTACTAATCCAAACGAGGTTCCACTTCTCCCACTATGAGTTTCATGGACTGCAAAGCAAATAGTTTTCGTGCCTATGGTTGGTTCGAAGCAAAGCGTGCTCCTATCTTGCATCTAGGTTTCAAAATGCATCCAAACACATCCAAACGAGGTTCCAATTTTCCCATGACACTTATGAGTTCCATGGAGTGCAAAGCAAATAGTTTTCGTGCCTATGGTAGGTTCAAAGCATACGGTGCTCCTATCTTGCATCTTGGTTTCACAACGCATCCAAACTCATCCAAATGAGGTTCCACTTCTCCCATGACACCTATGTGTATCATGGCGTGCAAAGCAAATAGTTTTCGTGCCTATGGTAGGTTCGAAGCAAACCATGCTCCTATCTTGCATCTTGGTTTGACAACGCATCCAAACTCATCCAAATAAGGTTCCACTTCTCCCGTGACACCTATGTGTTTCATTGAGTTCAAAGCAAATAGTTTTCGTGCCTATGCTAGGTTCTAAGAAAACCGTGCTCCTATCATGCATCTTGGTTTCACAATGCATCCAACCACATCCAAACAAGGTTCCACTTTTCCCATGACACCTATGAGTTTCATGGAGTGCAAAGCAAATAGTTTTCGTGCCTGTGGTAGGTTCGAAGCAAACCGTGCTCCTATCTTGCATCTTTTTTTTTCACAATAATCGAAACTCATCCAAATGAGGTTCCACTTCTTCCATGACACCTATGTGTATCATGGAGTGCAAAGGAAATAGTTTTCGTGCCTATGGTAGGTTCGAAGCAAACCATGCTCCTATCTTGCTTCTTGGTTTGACAACGCATCCAAACTCATCCAAATAAGGTTCCACTTCTCCCGTGACACCTATGTGTTTCATTAAGTGCAAAGCAAATAGTTTTCGTGCCTATGGTAGGTTCGAAGCAAACCATGCTCTATCTTGCATCTTCGTTTCACAACGCATCCAAACGTGGTTCCACTTCTCCCATGACACCTACGTGTTTCATGGAGTGCAAAGCAAATAGTTTTCGTGCCTATGGTAGCGTCGAAGCAAACCATGCTCCAATCTTGCATCTTGGTTTAGCAATGCATCCATACTAATCCAAACAAGGTTCCATTTCTCCCATGACACCTATGAGTTTCATGGACTGGAAAGCAAATAGTTTTCGTGCCTATGCTAAGTTCTAAGCAAACCGTGCTCCTATCTTGAATCTTGGTTTCACAACGCATCCAATCGAGTTTGCACTTCTCCCATGACACCTATGTGTTTCATGGAGTGCAAAGCAAATAGTTTTCGTGCCTATGGTAGCGTCGAAGCAAACCATGCTCCTATCTTGCATCTTGGTTTAACAATGCATCCATACTCATCCAAACGAGGTTCCAATTCTCCCATGACACCTATGAGTTTCATGTAGTGCAAAGCAAATAGTTTTCGTGCCTATGCTAGGTTCTAAGCAAACCAGTGCTCCTATCATGCATCTTGGTTTCACAATGCATTCAATAACATCCAAACGAGGTTCCACTTTTCCCATGACACCTATGAGTTTCATGGAGTGCAAAGCAAATAGTTTTCGTGCCTATGCTAGGTCCTATGCAAACACGTGCTCCTATCTTGCATCTTGATTTCACAACGCATCCAAACTCATCCAAATGAGGTTCCCATGACACCTATGTGTTTCATGGAGTGCAAAGAAAATAGTTTTCGTGCCTGTGGTAGGTTCGAAAGAAACCGTGGTCCTATCTTGCATGTTGGTTTAACAGCGCATCCGTACTCATCCAAACGTGGTTCCACTTCTCCCATGACACCTATGAATTTCATGGACTGCAAAGCAAATAGTTTTCGTTCCTATGATAGGTTCGAAGCAAAGCGTGCTCCTATCTTGCATCTTGGTTTCAAAATGCATCCAAACACATCCAAATGAGGTTCCAATTTTCTCTTGACACTTATGAGTTTCATGGAGTGCAAAGCATATAGTTTTCGTGCCTATGGTAGGCTCAAAGCAAACCGTGCTCCTATCTTGCATCTTGGTTTCACAATGCATCCGAACTCATCCAAATGAGGTTCCACTTCTCCCATGACACCTATGTGTATCATGGAGTGCTGTTGACAGATACTAACACTATCAAAAGAATGTAGCCAAATCTATCCTCTAGCACTGATAACAATACTTCTCAACGCAATCACGGGGGTTGTCAATCCCTATGCTCAAATTATGTTGTTGTTGACACTTCTAATGTAGCTACTAGGAATAAAGTTATTTCTAGCAACGGCACCAAAAATGCTATGGGTAGCTCTAAAGGATAGGTGATGGGATTCTGCAAGCACACAGAACTTATCATGTAGCACTTTACCTGGGAGTACCAGGTGTTGAATTTGTATTTTCCCAAAGGAAGGCAGGGTTTGTGATTCCAAGGATATGATAGTCAAGGATCTAGATATGCATAAATAGGGTAATAACCTTAGTAAAGTTAAGTCAATGAAGTATGACTAAGGTAGAAACACACACTAGGTTGCTCTAGAGTTTTGGGGGAGAACTCTATCTCAGCAAAAGATCTAATGATTGTTATACCAAAGAGACTTCTATACTTAGGACACGCAAAGTCCTAAACTCGCCGGGGTTCGACTAATTAGGCACCGTACGTCCCGAAGTCCTACGCTTATAACGGATACTAGGCCAAACGTGGTGGAATACAGAGGATCCTAGGGCTGTCACCACCTAGCACCTACCACTACTATCTGTGGGCCTAGCGGCACTCAAGGGTAAGCTATAGCCTAAGCACCTCACTTAATCTATAAAACTTACTACTCTAACTCTGGCCAAGGAATTAGAGCACTCTAACTAAGCAATGAGCAGGTATAGAGCTACTTAAAGTAAAACAATAGTAAATGAAGAAGGGGATCTTTATTACCGATAAGAGTGAAGAACACCGCAAAGGAGGTCGCCGACAAGCCCGGCTCCACCACAGACTTCTTCCTTCTCCCGACTTCTATCCAACACTCTACTCTCTAGTGTTTCTTTTGTGCTACTAGTGTTGCTTCGTGTTTCGACTTACAAGTGAGGATCCTACCCCTATTTATAGTGTTAGAGTGCACCAGGGGTACTTGTAGGCGTGCTGGAAGGCGGTGGCGCGATGGAGGGGGCCGGGCGCCCCTTAGGGTGGCGGGCGCCCGGTTGGATGCACCGCCTTGCATCCAACGGTCGTCCTTGCTCTCCTATGGCGGTTGCATGGTCTTTTTGTGCCTTGGAAAGGCGGTTTGCAACCCCTGGGAGGATGACAAGTGGACCCTTCAATCCATGGCACTTCACTTGATCACCATTGGATGAAAACCGACTTCAATTGATGGTGTAGATGGCTCCTGGACACCTTCCCTCGGATTGTGGACGTGGCACCCAACTTTGATAGGGCGGGCGCCCTGTTGATAGGGCCACCGGATCCCCGTGCCTTGTATCTGAGCCGTTGATGATGTTTCAATGTGCCACAGACCATTTGGGAGGGTGGCACACGGATCACTGAGGTGGCAAGTGCCATTTGGCACTTTCGACAGGGCGCACGCCCCTCTCTGGCTCCCACGTGGCACCTGAGGTGCTGAGGTGTCTTCCCATGCTTTGGTTTTGCTTGATTCATTTTTCCTGCATACACAAGTTTTCTCCAAGGACATGTGGCACTAGGTAAGTTTCAAGGTGGGTTCTTTGCATTTCATGTGGTTTTACGTTGTTTATGGGTGAAATGTTGATGGTAAAACAGGGTGTTAGCGACCGTCAACAAGTGCCAAGCAAATAGTTTTCGTGCCTATGGTAGGCTCGAAGCAAACCATGCTCCTATCATGCATCTTGGTTTCACAACGCATCCAAACTCATCCAAATGAGGTTCCACTTCTCCCATGACACCTATGTGTTTCATTGAGTGCAAAGCAAATAGTTTTCGTGCCTATGGTAGGTTCGAAGCAAACCGTGCTCCTATCTTGCATCTTGGTTTAACAACGCATCCATACTCATCCAAACGAGGTTCCACTTCTCCCATGACACCTATGAGTTTCATGGACTGGAAAGCAAATAGTATTCGTGCCAATGCTATGTTCGAAGCAAACCATGCTCCTACCTTGCATCTTGGTTTCACAATGCATCCAAACACATCCAAAAGAGGTTCCACTTTTCCCATGACACCTATGAGTTACATGGAGTGCAAAGCAAATAGTTTTCGTGTCTATGGTAGGTTCGAAGCAAACCGTGCTCCTATCTTGCATCTTGGTTTCACAACGCATCCAAACTCATCCAAATGAGGTTCCACCTCCTCCATGACACCCATGTGTTTCATGGAGTGCAAAGTAAATAGTTTTTGTGCCTATGGTAGGTTCTAAGCAAACCATGTTCCAATCTTGCATCTTGGATTCACAATAATCCAAACTCATCCAAACGAGGTTCCACTTCTCCGTTGACACCTATGCGTTTCATGGAGTGCAAATCAAATAGTTTTCGTGCCTATGGTAGGTTTGAAGCAAACCGTGCACCTATCTTGCATCTTGGTTTCACAACGCATCCAATCGAGGTTCCACTTTTCCCATGACACCTATGTGTTTAATGGAGTGCAAAGCAAATAGTTTTCGTGCCTATGGTAGGTTCGAAACAAACCATGGTCCTATCTTGCATGTTGGTTTAACAGGGCATCCGTACTCATCCAAACGAGGTTCCACTTCTCCCATGACACCTATGAGTTTCATGGACTGCAAAGCAAATAGTTTTCGTGCCTATGGTAGGTTCGAAGCAAAGCATGCTCCTATCTTGCATCTTGGTTTCAAAATGCATCCAAACACATCCAAATGAGGTTCCAATTTTCTCTTGACACTTATGAGTTTCATGTGTGCAGAGCAAATAGTTTTCGTGCCTATGGTAGATTCAAAGCAAACCGTGCTCCTGTCTTGCATTTTGGTTTCACAATGCATCCGAACTCATCCAAATGAGGTTCCACTTCTCCCATGACACCTATGTGTTTCATTGAGTGCAAAGCAAATAGTTTTCGTGCCTATGGTTGGTTCGAAGCAAACCGTGCTCCAATCTTGCATCTTGGTTTCAAAATGCATCCCAACACATCCAAACGAGGTTCCACTTTTCCCATAACACTTATGAGTTTCATGGAGTGCAAAGCAAATAGTTTTCGTGCCTATGGTAGGTTGAAAGCAAACCGTGCTCCTATCTTGCATCCTGGTTTCACAACGCATCCGAACTCATCCAAATGAGGTTCCAGTTCTCCCATGACACCTATGTGTATCATGGAGTGGAAAGCAAATAGTTTTCGTACCTATGGTACATTCGAAGAAAACCATGCTCCTATCTTGCATCTTAGTTTCACAACGCATCCAAACTCATCCAAATGAGGTTCCACTTCTCCCAAGACACCTAGGTGTTTCATTGAGTGCAAAGCAAATAGTTTTTGTGCCTATGGTAGGTTCGAAGCAAACCATGCTACTATCTTGCATCTCGGTTTCACAACGCATCCGAACTCATCCAAACGAGGTTCCACTTCTCCCTTGACACCTATATGTTTCATGGAGTGCAAAGCAAATAGTTTTCGTGCCTATGGTAGGTTCGAAGCAAACCGTGCCCCTATCTTGCATCTTGGTTTCACAACGCATCCAAACGTGGTTCCACTTCTGCCATGACACCTACGTGTTTCATGGAGTGCAAAGCAAATAGTTTTCGTGCCTATGGTAGGTTCGAAGCAAACCGTGCTCCTTTCTTGCATCTTGGTTTCACAACACATCCAATCAAGTTTCCACTTCTCCCATGACACCTATGTGTTTCATGGAGTGGAAAGCAAATAGTTTTCGTGCCTATGGTAGGTTCGAAGCAAACCATGCTCCTATCTTGCATCTTGGTTTAACAATGCATTCGTACTCATCCAAACGAGGTTCCATTTCTCCCATGACACCTACGAGTTTCATGGAGTGCAAAGCAAATAGTTTTCGTGCCTATGGTAGGTTCGAAGCAAACTATGCTCCTATCTTGCATCTTGGTTTAACAATGCATTCAAACACATCCAAACGAGGTTCCACTTTTCCCATGACACCTATGAGTTTCATGGATTGGAAAGCAAATAGTTTTCCTGCCTATGCTAGGTTCTATGCAAACCGTGCTCCTATCTTGCATCTTGGTTTCACAACGCATCCAAACTCATCCAAACGAGGCTCCACTTCTCCCTCGACACCTATGAGTTTCATGGAGTGCAAAGCAAATAGTTTTTGTGGCTATGGTAGGTTTGAAGCGTGCTCCTATCTTGCATCTTCATTTAACAACGCATCCATACTCATCCAAACGAGGTTCCACTTCTTCCATGACACCTATGAGTTTCATGGACTGGAAAGCAAATAGTTTTCGTGCCAATGCTAGGTTCGAAGCAAACCATGCTCCTATCTTGCATCTTGATTTCACAATGCATCCAAACACATCCAAAAGAGGTTCCAGTTTTCCCATGACACCTATGAGTTTCATGGAGTACAAAGCAAATAGTTTTCGTGTCTATGGTAGGTTCGAAGCAAACCGTGCTCCTATCTTGCATCTTGGTTTCACAACGCATACAAACTCATCCAAATTTGGTTCCACCTCTCCCATGACACCTATGTGTTTCATGGAGTGCCATGAGAATAGTTTTTGTGCCTACGGTTGGTTCGAGGCAAACCATGCTCCTGTCTTGCATCTTGGTTTCGTAATAATCCAAACTCATCCAAACGAGGTTCCACTTCTCCCTCGACACCTATGTGTTTCATGGAGTGCAAAGCAAATAGTTTTCGTGCCTATGGTAGGTTCGAAGCAAACCGTGCTCCTATCTTGCATCTTGGTTTCACAACGCATCCAATCAAGGTTCCACTTTTCCCATGACACCTATGTGTTTCATGGTGATGAGGACATCAACCCCTACACAGGACCTGCTACTCCAACGGAACCAGCTCCGATGTCACTCCCCGCTACCCCGAATCCAGAAACGTTTCAAGGTCCAATAACGCGAGCTCGTGCACGTGACCTGAATTATGTGATCCTTTTAAGGAATTAAGGAGAAGATCCTGTCCAGGAATGACAACCATTAAGGATTGAGCCATCTATGGAAGCCAATAAAGGGTGCTGCACCACCTATCTTTTGCAAAGATTGTTTCCATGTAATACGTAGCTAATTTTGGAAAGGTTGGGTGGGGATTTCAGCAACCCATCCATGCTGGACAAATTTCCCTCCCCACCTTTCTCCTATTTAGTCCTGCTCACGCCCCCTTTGTTTGGTGGGTTTTCTTTGATAAGTTTAGCCATTTGCGCAAACACTCTGTATTGCAGTTGTGCTCAACGGCCAGCTGTGGACAGCCATTGTGAACCCCAACTTTTGAGTGATTGATATTCAGTTTTGCCTTTCACCTTGTTCTTGCTCGTTTCTTCGATTACTTGAGGGAACAGAACCTCGTGTTCAGGTTGATCTTGCCATCCAGCAAGGTCAATAACCGATTGGAGTTGGTTCAGCGATTGCTAAGGCGCCACGACCTGTTTGTTGTAGTCGGATCGCGAGAGTCACCTCCTCCACAAATCGAATTTATCCATCTCACTGAAAGATCAGGCACTCCAGCTCTATCAAGTGGTATCAGGTTTCAGGTTGCTTGGTGAGATCTATCCCCTTTATTTGTAGTTTTGTTCTTCATCCTATCGTCCACTAGAAAAGCCAACAAAAAACAAGTTTCAGGTTAGAACCACTGTCTAAGACCTTTTGAGCCTTTGCATCTTTCATTCAGTTTATTGCTTTGTTGAGTTTTTGATTGCATCGCTGTGTCGTGTTGCTGGTCTTGGCGCCTAGTCCATTAGAGTTTTGAGTTCCTGTCACGCATTAGTTCACATCTTTGCACTTGATCCTCCTTTTCCTTTGTCCTCCGTGCTCCTGTAATCTTTCCCACGTCATAGTCCCCCTTGAGCACGCCAAATTTCCACCTCCAAAAGGAAAGTACTTTATCTCAGCAAGGAAACAGGCCTTAGCTGTTGCATCTGTAGTCTGTTTTGGACGTCTAGGTACAATTTGGAAAGCATATTTCATGCCCTTTCCAATGGATACTCACTTGCCTAGCGATTCATTTTGGGCGTATCACAGGAGATCGTGAGAGATCAGGCAGTCTGTGGCTACCCGTAAGGAAAGAGTTCCTGATTTCCTTTTGTTTCCATTTGAGTTATGCAACGTGTTGGCAGTGTCATCGAACTGAAAAAGGCCAGAGGTGCATTAAAAAACAAGAGCCGCACCAAAAAAAAAGGCAAAAGGTGCCAAAAGAGCCGCACCAAAAAGAGAAAAAAAAGGAGAAGCCAAGGGTGTGTACTCGTTGTCTTTTACTCTGTGTTCTTGCAATTCTGTGACTGTCCTTGTGCATGGGCTCACGTCTCTAGTATGAAGCCTAGGACCAGCACAACACCAGCTTTGAGTGATTATTCAACATTGCAGTTGCTGAATGCTTGTGCTAATCCTTGCTACAAATTGAAGCCTTCCCATTGCTCCACAAATTTTCTACAGCGTGCAGGTTGTGTCCTCTGGCAATCGCTCTATCCAAGCTTCGTCGGTTGCACAGCTGGTTGCAGGTCACCCCTGTTTGAATGGTAAGAGCGGGTAAGGGCTTGGTAACGGCTTTTAGTTTGAGTGACCTGATCAGCACCACATCCCAGTAGGCATAGGACATATTCCTTTATTTCGTGTTCTCCTTGTTTTTTTGGCACTAATCATGGCAGGATCTGCGGATGAGCAAGAGGACCCGAATGCCATGCCACACTCCCCTCGATTAAAACGCATCATCCAGCACTTTGATCGTCTAATGAACAAGCACGTGGATGACCTTTCAGAAGATGTTCGGGTCACTAATGAGCGCCTTGGCCAACTTGAAACCACTCAACTTACCACAGGTACAACGCTCAAGGAACTACAGCAAGCACAAGCCACCACCAACACCAGCCTTGCCACCATCACGACTCGTCTCGATGAATTAGTCCAGCAACTTGCTGATGCACGGGCTGGCTATGATTATGGTGGCGATACCGAGCAAGAAGATCCTGACCAGCCTCGTCGGCCGCGAGGGCCTCACCGTGTGGTACGTAATCAGGATGACTCTTTTGCTAAGATTAAATTCACCATACCTACGTTTAATGGAAAATATGATCCTGATGCTTATCTTGATTGGGAAATTGCGGTTGATCAAAAGTTCGCATGCCATGCTGTCCCTGAACGACACCAAGTTAGGTCTGCCACTAGCGAGTTTACGGATTTTGCTTCGATTTGGTGGCGTGAACATTGCAGCACACATCCCTCTCAAATTCCACCCACTTGGGCTGCTTTGAAAGTTCTCATGTGACATAGATTTGTTCCTTCCTACTATGCACGCGATATGCTTAATAAACTACAGCGGTTACAGCAAGGTAGCAAATCCGTTGAGGAATATTTTCAGGAGTTGCAAATTGGGATGCTTCGTTGTGGTTTAGTTGAAAGTAATGATGCAGCTATGGCACGATTTTTGGGTGGGCTCAACCGCGAAATTCAGATTGTGCCTGATTATAGGGAGTACAATACCATTACTCGTTTGTTCCATCTTGCTTGTATTGCTGAATGTGAAGTGCAGGGACACCAAACGAGGACACATGCTAACTCCTTTGCAGGTCGCACCACCTCCTTCAAACCAGCCATTAAACCTGTGGCTGCCTCATCATCAGCTGCACCCTCACCATCCAACATCACGTCAAGTGATCCGGCAGCAACAAAGACTTCTTCTTCTTCTTCCAATGGGTGCACCAAGGACATTCAATGCCATCGCTGCAAAGGCTTTGGCCATGTTATTCGTGACTGCCCCAACAAGCGTGTGCTGATTGTACGTGAGGATGGTGAGTACTCTTCTGCTAGTGATTTGGATGAACCCACATATGCTATGCTTGCCACTAACGTTTCAGGACATGAGGAGGAGGAACATGTTGCTGCTGTTGATGCCGACAAGTATGAGAGAGCCTTGTAGTGCAGCGTGTCCTTAGTACGCAGGTTGCACAACCAGAACAGCACCAGCGACACAAATAATTTCACACCAAAGGCGTTGTGCAAGAACGATCAATTTGCATCATCATTGATGGCGGCAGCTGCAACAACTTGGCAAGTACGGATCTGGTAGAAAAGTTGTCCCTTCAAACTCGGCCACACCCACATCCGTACCACATTCAATGGCTCAACCAGGGTGGAAAACTGAAGGTAACACGCTCGGTACGTGTTCATTTTTCTATGGGGCTCCTATCATGATTATGTTGATTGTGATGTCGTTCCGATGGAAGCATGTTCTTTGCTGCTAGGTAGACCTTGGCAATATGATACCGATAGCATGCACCATGGTCGCACAAATCAATACTCACTCATGTTTAAGGGAAAGAAAATTATTTTTCATCCAATGTCACCTGAACAGATTTTAAAAGATGACCTTGCTAGGGCCACTAGAGAGCACAAACCAAGTGCACAACCGAATTTACAAAAAGAAATCAAACTGAATGCTCCTGTTTTACTTGCTACACTAGCTGATTTGGACGAGTTGGATGTTCCCAATTCGCTTTACTATGCTCTCATGTGCACTAATGTGCTGGTTTCACTTGATGACACTGCACTTTTGGATATACCTCCTGCTGTTACTAAGCTTTTGCAGGATTTCACGGATGTTTTTCCAAAGGAGGTACCAGCTGGCCTTCCTCCCATTCGTGGCATTGAACATCAGATTGATCTCATCCCAGGCGCTCCATTGCCAAACCGTGCTGCCTATCGTACCAATCCAGATGAGACAAAAGAGATTCAGCGACAAGTGCAAGAACTGCTTGACAAAGGTTACATTTGTGAGTCTCTTAGCCCCTGCTCCGTCCCTGTTCTATTGGTACCAAAGAAAGATGGCTCTTGGCGCATGTGTGTAGATTGCCGTGCTATTAATAATATTACAATCAGATATAGGCACCCTATACCTCGCTTAGATGATATGCTTGATGAGCTCAGTGGCGTTGTTGTGTTCTCTAAGGTTGATTTGCGTAGTGGGTACCATCAGATTCGCATGAAATTGGGGGATGAATGGAAAACAGCCAAATTTGGTTTATATGAATGGTTAGTCATGCCTTTTGTTTAACTAATGCTCCTAGCACGTTCATGCGGTTAATGAATGAAGTTTTGCGGGCCTTCATAGGGGTGTTTGTGGTTGTCTATTTCGATGATATCTTGATTTACAGCAAATCTATGGAGGAACATTTGGATCACCTACGTGCTGTTTTTGATGCTTTGCGTGCTGCCCGCCTATTTGGGAACATGGATAAGTGCAGTTTCTGCACAAATCGTGTGTCTTTTCTTGGATATGTTGTTACATCACAGGGCATTGAGGTGGATAGCAGCAAGATTGATGCTATACAAAGCTGGCCAACGCCCACCTCGGTGACGCAGATTCGAAGCTTCCTCGGGCTTGCTGGTTTCTATCGTCGTTTCGTTCATGATTTCAGCACCCTTGCTGCACCACTACATGAACTCACAAAGAAGGGTGCGCCATTCTCTTGGGGACAACCGCAAGAAGAGGCTTTCATGATTCTAAAAGATAAGTTAACCCACGCACCCTTGCTGCAACTTCCTGATTTCACAAAAATGTTTGAACTTGAATGTGATGCTAGCGGCATTGGGTTAGGTGGAGTGCCGCTGCAAGAGGGCAAACTGGTTGCTTATTTCAGCGAGAAACTGAGTGGGGCTAGTCTGAATTACTCCACTTATGACAAAGAACTTTTTGCGTTGGTTCGCACCCTACAAACATGGCAGCATTACTTATGGCCTCGCGAATTTGTTATTCATTCAGATCATGAATCTTTAAAACATATTCATAGTCAAACGAATCTGAATCGTAGACATGCTAAGTGGGTTGAATTTATTGAATCTTTTCCCTATGTCATCAAACACAAAAAAGGGAAAGAAAATGTTATTGCTGATGCTTTGTCTCGTCGTTACACCATGCTCTCGCAACTTGACTTCCAAATTTTTGGCCTCCAAACCATGAAAGAACAATATGTTCTTGATCCTGATTTCAAGGACGTACTGTTACAATGCAAGGCTGGTAAAGGTTGGGGCAAGTTTTACACGGATGATGGATTCTTGTTTTGTGCTAACAAATTGTGTATTCCAGCAAGCTCAATTCGCCTTTTGCTGTTGCAGGAAGCACATGGAGGCAGCCTCATGGGCCATTTTGGTGTTAAGAAAACAGAAGACATCCTTGCAGCTCACTTCTTTTGGCCTAAGATGCGACGTGATGTGGAGAGATTTGTTGCACGCTGCACCACATGCCAAAAAGCTAAGTCCCGCCTGAATCCCCATGGTTTGTACATGCCCCTCCCTGTTCCCACTTCTCCTTGGCTCGACATTTCTATGGATTTCATTCTGGGGTTACCTCGGACTAAGAAGGGGCGGGACAGCATCTTTGTTGTTGTTGATAGATTCTCCAAAATGGCTCACTTTATACCATGTCAAAAGAGTGATGATGCTAGCAATGTTGCTGATTTGTTCTTTCGTGAGATTGTTCGGTTACATGTTTTACCAAACACAATAGTTTCAGATCGTGATGCTAAATTTCTTAGCCATTTTTGGAGATCACTTTGGAACAAATTGGGTACTAAATTACTTTTCAGCACCACTTGTCACCCACAAACCGATGGTCAAACTGAGGTTGTTAACCGAACTTTATCCACCATGCTTCGGGCTGTGTTAGACAAGAATCTGAAACTTTGGGAGGATTGTTTGCCTCATGTTGAGTTTGCTTACAACCGTTCTTTGCATTCCTCCACAAAAATGTGCCCTTTTCAGGTTGTCTATGGTTTCATTCCCCGGGCACCTATCGATTTAGTGTCTATTTCCTCTCCGGATGAACAACATGTAGATGCTGTTGCACGTGCTGAATTAATGTTCAAAATCCATGCCCAAACACAGAAGAACATTGCTCATACTAATGCTAAAAATCAGGTTGCTGGTAGTAAAGGTAGGAAACTTGTTACTTTTGAACCTGGTGACATGGTCTAGTTGCATTTGCGAAAGCAACGTTTCCCTACTTTGCGCAGGTCTAAGCTGATGCCACGTGCTGATGGCCCATTCAAGGTGCTGAAGAAAATTAATGATAATGCCTATAAACTTGACCTGCCGGCAGAATATGGTGTTTCTTCTACCTTTAATGTTGCAGATTTAAAACCATATGCGGGCGAGAACGAGCAGACACCGTCGAGGACGACTTCGATTCAAGAAGGGGAGGATGATGAGGACATCAACCCCTACACAGCACCTGCTACTCCAACGGAACCAGCACCGACGTCACTGCCCGCTACCCCGAATCCACAAATGTTTCAAGGTCCAATAACGCGAGCTCGTGCACGTGACCAGAATTATGTGATCCTTTTAAGGAATGAAGGAGAAGATCCTGTCCAGGAATGACAACCATTAAGGATTGAGCCATCTATGGAATCCAATAAAGGGTGCTGCGCCGCCTATCTTTTGCAAAGATTGTTTCCATGTAATACGTAGCTAATTTAGGAAAGGTTGGGTGGGGATTTCAGCAACCCATTCATGCTGGACGAATTTCCCTCCCCACCTTTCTCCTATTTAGTCCTGCTCATGCCCCCTTTGTTTGGTGGGTTTTCTTTGATAAGTTTAGCCATTTGCACAAACACTCTTTACTGCAGTTGTGCTCAACGGCCAGCTGTGGATAGCCATTGTGAACCCCAACTTCTGAGTGATTGATATTCAGTTTTTCCTTTCACCTTGTTCTTGCTCGTTTCTTCGATTACTTGCAGGAACAGAACCTCGTGTTCAGGTTGATCTTGCCATCCAGCAAGGTCAATAACCGATTGGAGTTGGTTCAGCGATTGCTAAGGCGCCACGACCTGTTTGTTGTAGTCGGATCGCGAGACTCACCTCCTCCACAAATCGAATTTATCCATCTCACTGAAAGATCGGGCACTCCAGCTCTATCACATGGAGTGCAAAGCAAATAGTTTTTGTGCCTATGGTAGGTTCGAAGCAAACCATGGTCCTATCTTGCATCTTGGTTTAACAGCGCATCCGTACTAATCCAACCAAGGTTCTGAGTTTCATGGACTGCAAAACAAATAGTTTTCGTGCCTATGGTAGGTTCGAAGCAAAACATGCTCCTATCTTACATCTTGGTTTCAAATACATCCAAACACATCCAAACGACGTTAAACTTTTCCAATGACACTTATGAGTTTCATGGAGTGCAAAGCAAATAGTTTTCTTGCCTATGGTAGGTTGAAGGCAAACCATGCTCCTTTCTTGCATCTTGGTTTCACAATGCATCCAAACTCATCATAATGAGGTTCCACTTCTCCCATGACACCTATGTGTATCATGGAGTGCAAAGCAAATAGTTTTCGTGCCTATGGTAGGTTGGAAGCAAACCATGCTCCTATCTTGCATCTTGGTTTCACAACGCATCCAAACTCATACAAACGAGGTTCCACTTCTCCCTTGACACCTATATGTTTCACGGAGTGCAAAGCAAATAGTTTTCGTGCCTATGGAAGGTTCGAAGCAAACCATGCTCATATCTTGCATCTTGGTCTCACAACGCATCCAAACGAGGTTCCACTTCTCCCACGACACCTACGTGTTTCATGGAGTGCAAAGCAAATAGTTTTCGTGCCGATGGTAGGTTCCAAGCAAACCGTGCTCCTATCTTGCATCTTGGTTTCACAATGCATCCAATCAAGTTTGCACTTCTCCCATAACACCTATGTGTTTCATGAAGTGCAAGGCAAATAGTTTTCGTGCCTATAGTAGGTTCGAAGCAAACCATGCTCCTATCGTGCATCTTGGTTTAACAACGCATCCATACTTATCCAAACGAGGTTCCATTTCTCCCATGACACCTATGAGTTCCATGGAGTGCAAAGCAAATAGGTTTCGTGCTTATGCTAGGTTCTAAGCAAACCGTGCTCCTATCTTGTATCTTGGTTTCACAATGCATCCAAACACATCCGAACGAGGTTCGACTTTTCCCATGACACCTATGAGTTTCATGGAGTGCAAAGCAAATAGTTTTCGTGCCTATGCTAGGTTCTATGCAAATCGTGCTCCTATCTTGCATCTTGGTTTCACAACGCATCCAACTCATCCAAATGAGGTTTCCATGACACCTATGTGTTTCATGGAGTGTGAAGCAAATACTTTTCGTATCTATGGTAGGTTCGAAGCAAACCTTGCTCCTATATTGCATCATTGTTTAACAAGGCATCCTTACTCATCCAAACGAGGTTCCACTTCTCCCATGACACCTATGAGTTTCATGGACTGCAAAGCAAATAGTTTTCGTCCCTATGCTACGTTCGAAGCGAACCGTGCTCCTATCTTACATCTTGGTTTCACAATGAATTCAAACACATCTAAATGAGGTTCCACTTTTCCCATGACACCTATGAGCCTCATGGAGTGCAAAGCAAATAGTTTCCGTGTCTATGGTAGGTTCGAAGCAAACCGTACTCCTAGCTTGCATCTTGGTTTCACAACGCATCCAAACTCATCCAAATGAGGTTCCCATGACACCAATGTGTTTTTCGGGGTGCAAAGCAAATAGTTTTCCTGCCTATGGTAGGTTCGAAGCAAACCATGATCCTATCTTGCATCTTGGTATCACAACGCATCCAAACTCATCCAAATGAGGTTCCACTTCTCCCATGACACCTATGTGTTTCATTGAGTGCAAAGCAAATAGTTTCCGTGCCTATGGTAGGTTCGAAGCAAAGCGTGCTCCTATCTTGCATCTTGGCTTCAAAATGCATCCAAACACATCCGAACGAGGTTCCACTTTTCCCATGACACTTATGAGTTTCATGGAGTGCAAAGCAAATAGTTTTCGTGCCTATGGTAGTTTCAAAGCAAACCGTGCTCCTATCTTGCATCTTGGTTTCACAACGCATCCGAACTCATCCAAATGAGGTTCAACTTCTTCGATGACACCTATGTGTATCATGGAGTGCAAACGAAATACTTTTCAAGTCTATGGTAGGTTCGAAGCAAACCATGCTCCTATCTTCCATCATGGTTTCACAATGCATCCAAACTCATCCAAATGAGGTTCCACTTCTCCCATGACACCTATGTGTTTCATTGAGTGTAAAGCAAATAGTTTTCGTGCCCATGGTAGGTTCGAAGCAAACCATGCTCCTATCTTACATCTCGGTTTCACAACGCATCCCAACTCATCCAAACGAGGTTGCACTTCTCCCTTGACACCTATATGTTTCATGGAGTGCAAAGCAAATAGTTTTCGTGCCTATGGAAGGTTTGAAACAAACTGTGCTCCTATCTTGCATCTTGGTTTCACAACGCATCTAAATGAGGTTCCACTTCTCCCATGACACCTATGTGTTTCATGGAGTGCAAAGCAAATAGTTATCGTGCCTATGGTAGGTTCGAAGCAAACCGTGATCCAATCTTGGATCTTGGTTTAACAACGCATCCATACTCATCCAAACGAGGTTCCACTTCTCCCATGACACCTATGAGTTTCATGGACTGCAAAGCAAATAGTTTTCGTGCCTATGCTAGGTTCGAAGCAAACCATGCTCCTATCTTGCATCTTGGTTCACAATGCATCCAAACACATCTAAATGAGGTTCCACTTTTCCCATGACACCTATGAGTTTCACGGACTGCAAAGCAAATAGTTTTCGTGTCTATAGTAGGTTCGAAGCAAACCGTGCTCCTATCTTGCATCTTGGTTTCACAACGCATCCAAACTCATCCAAACGAGGTTCCACTTCTCCCATGACACCTATGAGTTTCATGGAGTGCAAAGCAAATAGTTTTCGTGCCTATGCTAGGTTCTATGCAAACCATACTCCTATCTTGCATCTTGGTTTCACGACGCATCCGAACTCATCCAAATGAGGTTCCCATGACACCTATTTGTTTCAGGGAGTGCAAAGCAAGTAGTTTTCGTGCCTATGGTAGGTTCGAAGCGAGCTCCTATCTTGCATCTTGGTTTAACAATGCATCCATACTCATCCAAACGAGGTTCCACTTCTCCCATGACACCTATGAGTTTCATGGACTGGAAAGCAAATAGTTTTCGTGCCAATGTTAGGTTCCAAGCACACCGTGCTCCTATCTTGCATCCTGATTTCACAATGCATCCCAACACATCCAAAAGAGGTTCTAGTTTTCCCATGACCCATATGAGTTTCATGGAGTGCAAAGCAAATAGTTTTCGTGTCTATGGTAGGTTCGCAGCAAACCGTGCTGCTATCTTGCATCTTGGTTTTACAATGCATCCAAACTCATCCAAATGTGGTTCCACCTCTCCCATGACACCTATGTGTTTCATGGAGTGCAAAGCAAATAGTTTTTGTGCCTATGGTTGGTTCGAAGCAAGCCATGCTCCTATCTTGCATCTTGGTTTCACAATAATCCAAATTCATCCAAACGAGGTTCCACTTCTCCCTTGACACCTATGTGTTTCATGGAGTGCAAAGCAAATAGTTTTCGTGCCTATGGTAGGTTCGAAGCAAACCGTGCTCCTATCTTGCATCTTGGTTTCACAACGCATCCAATCGAGGTTCCACTTTTCCCATGACACCTATGTGTTTCATGGAGTGCAAAGCAAATAGTTTTCATGCCTATGGTAGGTTCGAAGCAAACCGTGGTCCTATCTTGCATCTTGGTTTAAGAGCGCATCCGTACTTATGCAAACGAGGTTCCACTTCTCCCATGACACCTATGAGTGTCATGGACTGCAAAGCAAGTAGTTTTCGTGCCTATGGTAGGTTCGAAGCAAACAGTGCTTCTATCTTGCATCTTGGTTTCAAAATGCATCCAAACAGATCCAAACGAGGTTCCACTTTTCCCATGACACTTATGAGTTTCATGGAGTGCAAAGCAAATAGTTTTCGTGCCTATGGTAGGTTCAAAGCAAACTGTGATGCGGACATCCCTTCCAACGATACAACCATGCCTACTACGCAACAAGGACCAATGACAAGAGCCCGTGCACGAGAGCTAAATTATCAGCTAAACTCGTTCCTTGCTGTCCTTAAACCCTCGTCTCAGAATTGGATGCTACTAAATCATTGTGATGATTTTATTATTATTAGGAATGATGGAGAGGAGGCTAGTGGATCAACCAATCAGTTTGGGCATCAAGATTACACAACAAGGAAGCATAAGATCGGACAGCAAGTTCAGATTTCAAGTTCGTACAGTCAGGCAACATCAAATTGACGTGGCAATATTTCTCAACTCCGGATGTTGTTTGGGGCATATGAGTACTCATTGGAAAGATCTTGAAGTCTACTTTCAGATGGATCCAAGCTCATGACGAAATTTCACTGGAACTGAGTAAAATTGACAAAGAGACGTTGGCCTTCCAGTCTTGGGCTGAAACCCTTGTATCTCGCGCAGCCACTAGGGGCCCCTTTCTAGCTTAGGGTTTACACCCTCCCGTGCCTCCTTGCTGTTGCCCATGTATAAATACATGTAGCAGCCACCAGGATGAACTTGGGTTTTGTTTAGATGCAAGTTTAGCTACTGCTACTTCCTAGTGAACGCGTGTGTCGACTAGACCACCTGTTTTGCTTGATTCAAGACCCCAACTCGTGATTCAGGTTTCATTTGGATCAGATCCGTGAGTTTATTTGCTTGTTCATCTTGTTCTTGCTTGTTCTCGATTGCTAGCAGGTTCAAGGGTGTTCTTGGCATGGCAAGAACAGCCAACGTTGGAATCGGTGTACCTGTTGCTAAGGCGCAGCATCCTGAGATTGTTGTAGTCGGACAGCCAATGTCGATTCCAACCCCAAATCGAAGTTACCCCTCCTCTCATCGAGAGATCGGGATCAACCCCTGCCATATCATGTGGTAATCAGAGCAAGGTTAATCGGTGAGAGTATCTACCCATTCTTTACTTTACCTACAGTCCAAAAATACCCAAAAATATAGGCTACATCTGAAATCCCAAAAGCTAGTTTGAGCCCTTGCTGTTCTACCTAGTTATTGGCTTGTTGAGTTTGTGGTTGCATCGTGGTGTCAAGTGCTGGTTCTTAGGATCTAATCCATTAGAGTTTTGAGTTCTTATCACGTTTTTGTCACCATTAGATTCGCTGCCACTTCCCCCCTTTCACGCCGCTGCATTTTCCCACTATTTTTCGCAATCCCCACTTCTAGATCTCCACGAGAAGAAATCTGCTCTATTTCTTGCATCCGATCTCCAATTCAAGTGTTTAGATACATTCTGAAAAGGTTACTTTGTGCTCTTTCAGAGAAAGTTAACCTTGCCACCAAATTCTTTCTGAGCGCTTTGCAATCGCTATGGAGATATCCGCATATCTGCTGTGTAATCTGTGCATCTAAAAGCAAGGAGGGCTATGTGAAGTAATTGTTTTGTTTGATTGTGCCAAACATAACTTTTGAGGTCCCTGAAAGGAATAAAAAAAAAGAAGAAAAAAAACAAAGGAAGAAACAAGAAGGAAAAGAAAAAAGGAAGAAAAAGATTTCTTGTTGCTGCACTGCTCTCTTTGTATACCTTGTTTGCCGCTGTTGGGTGACTACGTTTGTGTCTAGACTCATGTCTCTAATATGGTTTAGCCTAGAACAAGCACAGTACCATTGTGAACATTTATTCAACTTGCTTTGATTAACGTGGTTCTAGCTGTTCCTTGATTTTTCTTGCAGCCACCTATAGCTCCACAAATTATCTACTACGTCACAGGGCTGTGCTTATGTAACATTTTGTGCTATTCTTGCCGGCTGCCAACAGCAACTTCCTAGCATGGTAAGAACATGTAAGAACTTGATGGCACAAGATTGAGAGAATGGAGTTTGCTGCCACCTAGTTCCACTAGTTGATTTTTGCTGCAAGCTAACCATGGCAGGAAATGAGGATGATGGCCGAGCTCATTCACCTCGAACAAGGGGCATCATTCAACACTTTGAACGCCAAGTGAGGGTGCATGCTGAACACCTTGATGAGGATGTTCGAGTCACCAACGAACGCCTTGGCCAATTGGAGGCCACGCAGATCGACACCAACACCAAGCTGACCTCAATGGAGAACACGCTTGGGGCTCTTAACATCTCTCTTGTAGGTATTTTGGAGCGTTTGGACAGGATGGACCAGGAGGGTCATGATGGTACGGGACGGTGCAACAACAACCACACCGAGGGTAGCATTGCTGGGCAAGATGAGGAAGAATATTCAGCTGACACAGAGCTTGATGGGGAGGTAAATGGCCAACATAATCAGCAGCAGCGCCGCCGTCGACATGGTGGACGTACTCGTCAACCACGACGTGAGGTACGCGAAAATGATGATTCTTTAGGGAAGATTAAATTTAGCATGCCCTCTTTTGATGGAAAATATGACCCTAATGCATATCTTACTTGGGAGCTAGCTGTTGATCAAAAATTTGCATGTCATGATTTTCCTGAAAACAAACGTGTTAAGGCTGTTACTAGTGAGTTTACTGATTTTGCTTCTATTTGGTGGAGCGAATATGTGCGCAGCCACCCAAACAACACTCCACAAACTTGGGCTGCTATGAAAAGAGTTATGCGAGCTAGATTTGTTCCCTCTTATCATGCACGTGATCTTTTGCATAAGCTTCAGCTTTTGAGACAGGGAAACAAATCTGTAGAAGAGTACTATCAAGAGTTGCAAACAGGGATGCTTCGTTGTGGTTTGGTAGAAAATGAGGATGCAGCTATGGCTAGGTTCATGGGTGGGCTGAATCGGGAAATTCAGGATATTCAGGATATTTTGGCTTACAAAGAATACAATTCGATCACTCGTTTGTTTCATCTTGCTTGTAAAGCTGAATGGGAAGTACAGGGACGGAGAGCTAGCACGAGAACTAACATTTCTGCAGGTCGTGCTACCTCTTGGACGCCATCCAACCCTGCTGCCCAACTGTACCGAGCCGCTACCCCATCTTCATCAAGCAGCAAACCACAACCTTCGACAACGAACTCCTCACCATGCCCTCCCGAAACAACAAAGGGGGCAGCTGCTGCACCAACCAAGAGTTCATCCTCAATTGCATCTTCGGGGCGAACGAGAGACATTCAATGCCTCCGCTGCAAAGGTTACGGTCATGTGCGCAAGGACTGCCCAAGCGCACGTGTGCTAGTTGTGTGTCCTGATGGTGAGTATTCCTCTGCTAGTAATTTAGATGAAGAAACATATGCTTTGCTTGCAGCTAACAATATAGGGGAAGATGAGGAGCACAACAAAAATGAGGAGCACATTGGAATGGAACATGCTGAACACTATGAGAGCCTCGTGGTGCAGCGAGTGTTGAGTGCACAAATGGAGAAGGCTGAGCAAAATCAGCGCCACACTTTGTTTCAAACCAAGTGTGTGATCAAGGAGCGTTCTTGCCGAGTCATCATTGATGGAGGGAGCTGCAACAACTTGGCAAGTGCTGAAATGGTGGAGAAGCTTGCATTGTGCACCCAGCCACATCCGCAACCTTACTACATTCAATGGCTGAACAGTAGCGGTAAGGTGAAGGTAACACGGTTGGTGAGAGTTAATTTTGCTATTGGTTCTTATCATGATTCTATTGACTGCGATGTTGTACCCATGCAAGCATGCTCTATGTTGTTAGGTAGACCATGGCAGTTTGACATTGATTCTTTGCATCATGGTAAAACAAATCAATACTCTTTTATGCATAATGACAAGAAACTTGTTTTGCACCCAATGTCTCCTGAAGCTATTTTGAAAGATGAACTTGCTAGAGCTAGTAAAGTAAAGAATCAGGAGCATGCCAAGAGTGAAAATCAGATTGTGGCAAATGAACTTGAAAAGCACAAAAAGAAGAACACCAAATCTGCCCACAATAATAAAAATGAGATCAAACTGAAAGGGTCATGTTTCATTGCAACCAAATCTGATTTGGATGAGATTGATGCTAATACTGCTGTTTGCTATGCTTTGATTTGCAAACAAACTTTGTTTTCACTTGAGGAGATACCTTCTTCTTTGCCTCCTACAGTCACTAACCTTTTGCAGGAGTATGCGGACATTTTTCTAAAGGAGGTGCCACCAGGGCTACCACCCACCCGTGGGATTGAGCACCAGATTGACCTAATTCCCGGAGCCTCATTGCCCAACCGTGCGCCATACAGGACCAACCCCGAAGAAACTAAAGAGATTCAACGCCAAGTGCAAGAATTGCTCGATAAAGGTTATGTGCGTGAGTCTCTTAGCCCCTGCGCTGTTCCTGTTCTTTTGGTTCCTAAGAAAGATGGATCTTGGCGCATGTGTGTAGATTGCCGAGTGATTAATAACATTACAATCAGATATCGTCATCCTATTCCTGGGCTAGATGATATGCTTGATGAATTAAGTGGCTCAATTGTGTTCTCAAAAATTGATTTGCGTAGTGGGTGCCACCAGATTCGCATGAAGCTCGGAGATGAATGGAAAACAGCATTTAAAACTAAATTCGGTCTATACGAGTGGTTAGTTATGCCTTTTGGTCTCACTAATGCACCCAGCACTTTCATGAGATTAATGAAAGAAGTTTTACGTGCTTTCATTGGCAGATTTGTTGTGGTATATTTTGATGACATCTTGATATACAGCAGATCACTTGAGGAACATCTTGATCATTTGCGTGATGTTTTTAACGCTCTACGTGATGCATGTTTGTTTGGTAACCTTGAGAAGTGCACCTTTTGCACGGATCGAGTCTCTTTTCTTGGCTATGTTGTGACCGCACAGGGAATTGAAGTTGATCAAGCCAAGGTTGAAGCAATACATAGCTGGCCGGTTCCCACAACGGTCACACAAGTGAGAAGCTTTCTCGGGCTTGCTGGATTCTATCGCCGTTTTGTGAAGGATTTCAGCACCATTGCAGCCCCATTGCACGAACTCACAAAGAAGGGCGTTACATTCACTTGGGCTTCAGCACACAAGAGTGCTTTTGACACATTGAAAGATAAGTTAACCCATGCCCCTTTGCTCCAACTCCCTGATTTCAGTAAAACTTTTGAACTTGAATGTGATGCTAGTGGAATTGGTTTGGGAGGTGTTTTGTTACAAGAGGGAAAGCCTGTAGCATATTTCAGTGAGAAGTTGAGTGGGCCTAGTTTGAACTATTCTACTTATGATAAAGAATTGCTTGCTCTAGTTCGGGCATTGGAAACATGGCAGCATTATTTATGGCCCAAAGAGTTTGTTATACATTCTGATCATGAATCTTTGAAACATATTCGAAGTCAAGCAAAACTGAACCGTAGGCATGCTCGCTGGGTTGAATTCATTGAGTCTTTTCCTTATGTCATCAAACACAAGAAAGGAAAGGAAAATGTAATTGCTGATGCTTTGTCTAGACGTTATACCATGCTTTCACAACTTGATTTCAAAATTTTTGGGTTGGAAACAATAAAAGAGCAATATGCCCATGATGGTGATTTTAAAGATGTGTTGCTGAATTGCAAGGAGGGAAAAACATGGAACAAATTCATCCTCAACGACGGGTTTGTATTTCGAGCTAACAAGCTATGCGTTCCAGCTAGCTCTGTGCGTATGTTATTGTTGCACGAAGCGCATGGAGGAGGGCTGATGGGACACTTTGGTGTGAAGCAGACGGAAGACATCCTCGCTGATCATTTCTTTTGGCCCAAGATGCGGAGGGACGTGGAGAGATTCGTTGCTCGCTGCACAACATGCCAAAAAGATAAGTCATGTCTTAATCCTCACGGTTTGTACATGCCTCTACCTGTTCCTAATGCACCATGGGAGGATATTTCTATGGACTTTGTTTTAGGACTGCCTCGAACAAAGAAGGGGAGGGATAGTGTCTTTGTGGTTGTGGATAGATTTTCTAAGATGGCGCATTTTATACCATGTCATAAGACCGATGATGCTACTCATGTTACTGATTTGTTCTTTCGTGAGATTGTTCGTTTGCATGGCGTGCCAAACACAATTGTTTCAGATCGTGATGCAAAATTTCTTAGTCATTTTTGGAGAACTTTGTGGGCTAAATTGGGTACTAAGTTACTATTTTCCACTACTTGTCATCCCCAAACTGATGGACAAACTGAGGTTGTGAATAGAACTTTATCTACCATGCTTAGAGCAGTTTTGAAAAGGAACATAAAAATGTGGGAAGAATGTTTGCCTCATGTTGAATTTGCTTACAATCGTTCACAACACTCTACTACTAAAAAGAGCCCTTTTGAGATTGTTTATGGTTTTGTGCCTCGTGCCCCTATTGATTTGCTGCCTTTACCAACTTCTGAGAGATTGAATTTTGATGCTAAACAATGTGCTGAGTTGATGTTAAAAATGCATGAGACCACAAAAGAGAACATAGAGAACATGAATGCTAAATATAAACTTGCTGGTAGCTTAGGAAAGAAGCATGTTACTTTCAAACCGGGTGATTTGGTTTGGCTGCACTTGAGAAAGGATCGGTTTCCTGACTTGAGAAAGTCAAAGTTGCTTCTGAGAGCTGATGGCCCTTTTAAAGTTGTAGCTAAGATCAATGATAATGCATACAAACTTGAGTTGCCAGCAGATTTTGGGGTTAGCCCCACATTTAACATTGCAGATTTCAAACCATATTTGGGCGAGGAAGATGAACTTGAGTCGAGGACGACTCAAGTGCAAGAAGGGGAGGATGATGCGGACATCCCTTCCAACGATACAACCATGCCTACTACGCAACAAAGACCAATGACAAGAGCCCGTGCACGAGAGCTAAATTATCAGGTAAACTCGTTCCTTGCTGTCCATAAACGCTCGTCTCAGAATTGGATGCTACTAAATCATTGTGATGATTTTATTATTATTAGGAATGATGGAGAGGAGGCTAATGGATCAAAAAATCAATTGGGCATCAAGATCACACAACAAGGAAGCACAAGATCGGACAGCAAGTTCAGATTTCAAGTTTGTACAGTCAGGCAACATCAAATTGACGTGGCAATATTTCTCAACTCCGGATGTTGTTTGAGGCATATGAGTACTCATTGCAAAGATCTTGAAGTCTACTTTCAGATGGATCCGAGCTCATGACGAAATTCCACTGGAGCTGAGTATAATTGACAAAGAGATGTTGGCCTTCCAGTCTTGGGCTGAAACCCTTGTATCTCGTGCAGCCACTAGGGGCCCCTTTCTAGCTTAGGGTTTACACCCTCCCACGCCTCCTTGCTGTTGCCCATGTATTAATACATGTAGCAGCCATCAGGATGAACTTGGGTTTTGTTTAGATGCAAGTTTAGCTACTGCTATTTCCCAGTGAACGCGTGTGTCGACTAGACCACCTGTTTTGCTTGATTCAAGACCCCAACTCGTGATTCAGGTTTCATTTGGATCAGATCCGTGAGTTTATTTGCTTGTTCATCTTGTTCTTGCTTGTTCTCGATTGCAAGCAGGTTCAAGGGTGTTCTTGGCACGGCAAGAACAGCCAATGTCGGAATCGGTGTACCTGTTGCTAAGGCGCAGCATCCTGTGATTGCTGTAGTCGGACAGCCAACGTTGATTTCAACGCCATATCGAAGTTAGCCCTCCTCTCATCGAGAGATCGGGATCAGCCCCTGCCATATCAAACCGTGCTCCCATCTTGCATCTTGGTTTCATAACGCATCCAAACTCATCCAAACGAGGTTCCACTTTTCCCATGACACCAATGAGTTTCATGGAGTGCAAAGCAAATAGTTTTGGTGCCTATGCTAGGTTCTATACAAACCGTGCTCCTATCTCGTATCTTGGTTTCACAATGCATCCAAACTCATCCAAATGAGGTTCCCATGACACCTATGTGTTTCGTGGAGTGCAAAGCAAATAGTTTTCGTGCCTATGGTAAGTTTGAAGCAAACCATGATCCTATCTTGCATCTTGGTTTCACAACGCATCCATACTCATCCAAACGAGGTTCCACTTCTCCCATGACACCTATGAGTTTCATGGACTGCAAACAAAATTGTTTTCGTGCCTATGCGAGGTTTGAAGCAAACCGTGCTCCTATCTTGCATCTTGGTTTCACAACGCATCCAAACATATCTAAACGAGGTTCAACTTTTCCCATGATACCTATGAGTTTCATGGACTGCAAAGCAAATAGTTTTCGTGTCTATGTTTGGTTCGAAGCAAACCGTGCTCCTATCTTGCATCTTGGTTTCACAACGCATCCACACTCATCCAAACGAGGTTCGACTTCTCCCATGACACCTATGTGTTTCATGGAGTGAAAAGCAAATAATTTTCGTGCCTATGGTAGGTTCGAAGCAAATTGTGTCCTATCTTCCATCTTTGTTTCACAATGCATCCAATCAAGTTTCCACATCTCACATGACACCTATGTGTTTCATGGAGTGCAAAGCAAATAGTTTTCGTACCTATAGTAGGTTTGAAGCAAACCATGCTCCTGTCTTGCATCTTGGTTTCACAACGCATCCAAACTCATCCAAATGAAGTTCCATATCTCCCATGACACCAATGTGTATCATGGAGCGCAAAGCAAATAGTTTTCATGCCTACGGTAGGTTCGAAGCAAACCATGCTCCTATGTTGCATCTTGATTTCACAACGCATCCAAACTCATCCAAACGAGGTTCCACTTCTCCCATGACACCTATATGTTTCATGGAGTGCAAAGCAAATAGTTTTCGTGCCTATGGTAGGTTCAAAGCAAACCGTGCTCCTGTCTTGCATCTTGGTTTCACAACGCATCTAAACGAGGTTCCACTTCTCTCATGACACCTACGTGTTACTCGCAAAACAAATAGTTTTCGTGCCTATGGCAGGTTCGAAGCAAACCGTGCTCCTATATTGCATCTTGGTTTCACAACGCATCCAATTGAGCTTCCACTTCTCCCATGACACGTATGTGTTTCATGGAGTGCAAAGCAAATAGTTTTCGTGCCTATGGCAGGTTCAAAGCAAACCATGCTCCTATCTTTCATCTTGGTTTAACAACGCATCAAAACTCATCCAAACGAGGTTCCATTTCTCCCATGACACCTATGACTATCGTCGAGTGCAAAGCAAATGGTTTTCGTGCCTTTGCTAGGTTCTAAGCAAACCGTGCTCCCACCTTGCATCTTGGTTTCACAATGCATCCAAACTCATCCAAACGAGGTTCCATTTTTCCCATGACACCTATGAGTATCATGGAGTGCAAAGCAAATAGTTTTCGTGCCTATACAAGTTTCTATGCTAGCCGTGCTCCTATCTTGCATCTTGGATTCACAACGCATCCGAACTCATCCAAACGAGATTCCCATGACACCTATGTGTTTCATGGAGTGCAAAGCAAATATTTTTCATGCCTATGGTAGGTTCGAAGCAAACTGTGCTCTTATCTTGCATCTTGGTTTCACAGCGCATCCAAACTCGTTTCCACTTCTCCCATGACACCTATGCCTTTCATGGAGAGCAAAGAAAATAGTTTTCCTGCCTATGGTAGGTTCAAAGTAAACCGTGCTCCTATCTTGCATCTTGGTTTCACAACACATCCAAACTCATCCAAAACGAGGTTCCACTTCTCCCTTTTGGTATCATGGAGTGCAAAGCAAATAGTTTTCGTGCCTATGGTAGGTTCGAAGCAAACCATGCTCCTATCTTGCATCTTGGTTTCACAACGCATCCAAACTCATCCAAAACGAGGTTCCACTTCTCCCTTGACACCTATATGTTTCACGGAGTCCAAAGCAAATAGTTTTCGTGCCCATGGTAGGTTCGTAGCAAACCATGCTCCTATCTTACATCTTGGTTTCACAATGCATCCAAACGAGGTTCCACTTCTCCCATGACACCTATGTGTTACATGGATTGTAAAGCAAAAATTTTGGTGCCTATGGTAGGTTTGATGCAAACCGTGCACCTATCTTGCATCTTAGTTTCACAACGCATCCAATCGAGTTTCCACTTCTCCCATGACACCAATGTGTTTCACGGAGTGCAAAGCCAATAGTTTTCGTGCCTATGGTAGGTTCGAAGCAAACCATGCTCCTATCTTGCATCTTGGTTTCACAACGCATCCAACTCATCCAAATGAGGTTCCACTTCTCCCATGACACCTATGTGTATCATGGAGGGCAAAGCAAATAATTTTCGTGTCTATGGTATGTTCAAAGAAAACCATGCTCCTATCTTGCATCTTGGTTAAACAACGCATCCAAACTCATCCAAACGAGGTTCCACTTCTCCCTTGACACCTATATGTTTCATGGAGTGCAAAGCAAATAATTTTCGTGCCTATGGTAGATTCACAGCAAACCGTGCCCCTATCTTGCATCTTGGTTTCACAACGCATCCAAACGTGGTTCCACTTCTCCCATGACACCTATGTGTTTCATGGAGTGGAAAGCAAATAGTTTTCGTGCCTGTGGTAGGTTCAAAGCAAACCGTGCTTCTATCTTGCATCTTGGTTTCACAGCGCATCCAATCAAGTTTCTACTTCTCCCACGACACCTATGTGTTTCATGGAGTGTTAAGCAAATAGTTTTCGTGCCTATGGTAGGTCCAACGCAAACCTTGCTCCTATCTTGCATCTTGGTTTAACAACGCATCCATACTCATCCAAACGAGGTTCCATTTCTCCCATGACACCTATGAGTTTAACGGGGTGTAAAGCAAATAGTTTTCGTGCATATGCTAGGTTCTAAGCAAACCGTGCCCCTATCTTGCATCATGGTTTCACAATGCATCCAAACACATCCAAACGAGGTTCCACTTTTCCCATGACTCCTATGAGTTTCATGGACTGCAAAGCAAACAGTTTTCGTGCCTATGCTAGGTTCGAAGCAAACCGTGCTCCTATCTTCCATCTTGGTTTCACAATGAATCCAAACACACTTAAACGAGGTTCCACTTTTTCCTTGACACCTATGAGTTTCGTGGACTGCAAAGCAAATAGTTTTCGTGTCTATGGTAGGTTCGAAGCAAACCGTGCTCCTATCTTGCATCTTGGTTTCACAACGAATCCAAACTCATCCAAACGAGGTTCCACTTCTCCCATGACACCTATGAGTTTTATGGAGTGCAACACAAATAGTTTTCATGCCTATGTTAGGTTCGAAGCAAACCGTGCTCCTATCTTGCATTTTGGTTTCACAACGCGTCCAAACTCATCCAAACGAGGTTCCACTTCTCGCATGACAACAATGTGTATCATGGAGAGCAAAGCAAATAGTTTTCGTGCCTATGGTAGGTACAAAGAAAATCGTGCTCCTATCTTGCATCTTGGTTTCACAACACATCCAAACTCATCCAAACGAGATTCCACTTCTCCCTTGACACCTATATGTTTCATGGAGTGCAAAGCAAATAGTTTTCGTACCTATGGTAGGTTCGAAGCAAACCGTGCTCCTATCTTCCATCTTGGTTTCACAACGCATCCAAATGAGGTTCCACTTCTCCCATGGCACCTACGGGTCACATGGAGTGCAAAGCAAAAAGTTTTCGGGCCTATGGTAGGTTTGAAGCAAACCGTGTTCCTATCTTGGATCTTGGTTTCACAGCACATCCAAACTCATCCAAACGAGATTCCACTTCTCCCATGACACCTATATGTTTCATGGAGTGCAAAGCAAATAGTTTTCGTGCCTATGGTAGGTTCGAAGCAAACCGTGCTCCTATCTTGCATCTTGGTTTCATAACGCATCCAAATGAGGTTACATTTCTCCCATGACACCTATGGGTTACATGGAGTGCAAAGCAAAAAGTTTTCGTTCCTATGGTACGTTTGAAGCAAACCGTGCTCCTATCTTGCATCTTAGTTTAACAACGTATCCATACTCATCCAAACGAGGTTCCATTTCTCCCATGACACCAACGAGTTTCATGGAGTGCAAAGCAAATAGTTTTTGTGCCTATGGTAGGTTCGACGCAAACTGTGCTCCTATCTTGCATCGTGGTTTCACAATGCATCCAAACTCATCCAAATGAAGTTCCACATCTCCCATGACACCAATGTGTATCATGCAGTGCAAAGCAAATAGTTTTCGTGCCTATGGTAGGTTCGAAGCAAACCGTGCTCCTATATTGCATCTTGGTTTCACAACGCATCTAAACGAGGTTCCACTTCACCCATGACGCCTACGTGTTTCATGGAGTGCAAACCAAATAGTTTTCGTACCTATGGTAGGTTCGAAGCAAACCGTGCTCCTATCTTGCATCTTGGTTTCACAATGCATCCAATTGAGTTTCCACTTCTCCCATCACAGCTATGTGTTTCATGCAGTGCAAAGCAAATAGTTTTCGTGCCTACGGTAGGTTCGAAGCAAACCATACTCCTATCTTGCATCTTGGTTTAACAACGCATCAAAACTCTTCCAAACGAGGTTCCATTTCTCCTATGACACCTACGAGTTTCATGGAGTGCAAAGCAAATAGTTTTCGTGCCTATGCTAGGTTCTGTGCTAACCGTGCTCCAATCTTGCATCTTGGTTTCACAACGCATCCAAACTCATCCAAATGAACTTCCCATGACACCTATGTGTTTCATGGAGTGCAAAGCAAATAGTTTTCATGCCTACGGTAGGTTCGATCCGAACCGTGCTCCAATCTTGCATCTTGGTTTCACAACGCATCCAAACAAGGTTCCACTTCTCCCTTGACACCTATGAGTTTCATGGACTGCAAGGCAAATAGTTTTTGTGCCTATGATTGGTTCGAAGCAAACCGTGCTCCTATCTTGCATCTTGGCTTCACAATGCATCCAAACACATCTAAACGAGGTTCCACTTTTTCCATGACACCTATGAGTTTCACGGACCGCAAAGCAAATAGTTTTTGTGTCCATGGTAGGTTGGAAGCAAACCGAGCTCCTATCAAGCATCTTGGTTTGACAGCGCATCCAAACGAGGTTCCACTTCTCCCACGACACCTATCTGTTTCATGGAGTGCAATGCAAATAGTTTTCGTGCCAATGGTAGGTTCGAAGCAAGCCGTGCTCCTATCTTCCATCTTGGTTTAACAACGCATCCATACTTATCCAAACGAGGTTCCACTTCTCCCATGACACCTATGAGTTTCATGGACTACAAAGCAAATAGTTTTTGTGCCTATGCTTGGTTCGAAGCAAACCGTGCTCTCATCTTGCATCTTTGCTTCACAATGCATCCAAACACATCTAAACGAGGTTCCAATTTTTCCATGACACCTATGAGTTTCATGGACTGCAAAGCAAATAGTTTTCATGTCTATGGTAGGTTGGAAGCAAACCGTGCTCCTATCTTGCATCTTGGTTTCACAGCGCATCCAAACCCATGCAAACGAGGTTCCATTTCTCCCATGACACCTACGAGTTTCATGGAGCGCAACGCAAATAGTTTTCGTGGCTATGGTTGGGTCGAAGCAAACCGTGCTCCTATCTTGCATCTTGGTTTCATAACGCATTCAAACTCATCCAAATGAGGATCCACTACTCCCATGGAGTGCAAAGCAAATAGTTTTCATGCCAATGGTAGGTTCAAAGCAAATAGTTTTCGTGCCTATAGTAGGTTCGAAGAAAACCGTGCTCCTATCTTGCATCTTGGTTTCACAACCCATCCAAACACATTTAAATGAGGTTCCCATGACACCTATGTGTTCCATGGACTGCAAAGCAAATATTTTTCGTGCCTATGGTAGGTTCGAAGCAAACCGTGCTCCTATCTTGCATCTTGGTTTCACAACGCATCCAAACTCATCCAAAGGAGGTTCCACTTCTCCCATGACACCTATGAGTTTCATGGACTGCAAAGCAAATAGTTTCTGGTTCTATGCTAGGTTGGAAGCAAACCATGCTCCTATCTTGCATCTTGGCTTCACAATGCATCCAAACACATCTAAACGAGGTTCCACTTTTCGCATGACACCTATGAGTTTCATGGACTGCAAAGCAAATAGTTTTCGTGTCTATGGTAGGTTCGAAGCAAACCGTGCTCCTATCTTGAATCTTGGTTTCACAACGCATCCAAACTCATCCAAATGAGGTTCCACTTCTCCCATGACACCTATGAGTTTCATGGAGTGCAAAGCAAATAGTTTTCTTGCCTATGGTAGGTTCGAAGCAAACTGTGCTCCTATCTTGCGTCTTGGTTTAACAACGCATCCATACTCATCCAAACGAGCTTCCACTTCTCCCATGACACCTATGAGTTTCATGGACTGCAAAGCAAATAGTTTCTGGGCCTATGCTAGGTTCGAAGAAAACCGTGCTCCTATCTTGCATCCGGGCTTCACAATGCATCCAAACACATCTAAACGAGGTTCCACTTTTCCCATGACAACTATGAGTTTCATGGACTGCAAACCAAATAGTTTTCATGAGGTTCGAAGCAAACCGTGCTCCTATCTTGCATCTTTGTTTCACAACGCATCCAATAGACTTTCCAGTTCTCCCATGACACCTATGTGTTTCATGGAGTGCAAGGCAAATAGTTTTCGTGCCTATGGTAGGTTCGAAGCAAACCATGCTCCTATCTTGCATCTTGGTTTCACAACACATCCAAACTCATCCAAACGAGGTTCCACTTCTCCCTTGACACCTATATGTTTCATGAAGTGCAAAACAAATAGTTTTCATACCTATGGTAGGTTCGAAGCAAACCGTGCTCCTATCTTGCATCTTGGTTTCACAACGCATCCAAACTCATTCAAATGAGGTTCCACTTCTCCCAAGACGCCTATGAGTTTAATGGAGTGCAAAGCAAATAGTTTTCGTGCTTATGCTAGGTTCTAAGCAAACCATGCTCCTATCTTGCTTCTTGTTTTCACAATGCATCCAAACACATCCAAACGAGGTTCCACTTATCCCGTGACACCTATGTGTTTCATGGAGTGCAAAGCAAATAGTTTTTGTGCCCATGGTAGTTTCCAAGCAAACCGTGCTTCTATCTTGCATCTTGGTTTCACAACGCATCCAATCGAGTTTCCAGTTCTCCCATGACAGCTATGTGTTTCATGGAGTGCAAAGCAAATAATTTTTGTGCCTTTGGTAGGTTCGAAGCAAACCATGCTCCTATCTTGCATCTTGGTTTAACAACGCATCCATACTCATGCAAACAAGGCTCCATTTCTCCCACGGCACCTATGAGTTTCATGGAGTGCAAAGCAAATAGTTTTCGTGCCTATGGTAGGTTCGAAGCAAACCGTGCTCCTATCTTGCATCTTGGTTTCACAACGCATCCAAACTCATCCAAATGAGGTTCCACTTCTCCCATGACACCTATGTGTATCATGGAGTGCAAAGCAAATAGTTTTCATGCCTATGGTAGGATCGAAGCAAACCATGCTCCTATCTTGCATCTTCGTTTCACAACGCATCCAAACTCATCAAAACGAGGTTCCACTTCTCCCTTGACACCTATATGTTTCATGGAGTACAAAGTAATTTGTTTTCGTGCCTATGGTTGGTTCGAAGCAAACCGTGCTTCTATCTTGCATCTTGGTTTCACAACGCATCCAAACGAGCTTCCACTTCTCCCATGACAACTTTGTGTTTCATGGAGTGCAAAGCAAATAGTTTTCGAGCCTGTGGTAGGTTCGAAGCAAACCGTGCTCCTATCTTGCATCTTGGTTTCACAACGTATCCAATCAAGTTTCCACTTCTCCTATGACACCTATGTTTCAAGGAGTGCAAAGCAAATAGTTTGGGTGCCTATGGTAGGTTCGAAGCAAACCATGCTCCTATCTTGCATCTTGGTTTAACAACGCATCCATGCTCATCCGAACGAGGTTCCACTTCACCCATGACACCTATGAGTTTAATGGAGTGCAAAGCAAATAGTTTTCGTGCTTATGCTAGGTTCTAAGCAAACCATTCTCCTATCTTGCATCTTGGTTTCACAATGCATCCAAACACATCCAAACGAGGTTCCACTTATCCCATGACACCTATGTTTTTCATGGAGTGCAAAGCAAATAGTTTTTGTGCCCATGGTAGTTTCCAAGCAAACCGTGCTTCTATCTTGCATCTTGGTTTCACAACGCATCCAATCGAGTTTCCCCTTCTCCCATGACAGCTATGTGTTTCATGGAGTGCAAAGCAAATAATTTTTGTGCCTTTGGTAGGTTCAAAGCAAACCATGCTCCTATCTTGCATCTTGTTTTAACAACGCATCCATACTCATGCAAACGACGTTCCATTTCTCCCATGGCACCTATGAGTTTCATGTAGTGCAAAGCAAATAGCTTTCGTGCCTATGGTAGGTTCGAAGCAAACCGTGCTCCAATCTTGCATCTTGGTTTAACAACACATCCAAACTCATCCAAATGAGGTTCCACTTCTCCCATGACACCTATGTGTATCATGGAGTGCAAAGCAAATAGTTTTCATGCCTATGGTAGGCCCGAAGCAAACCATACTCCTATCTTGCATCTTGGTTTCACAACGCATGCAAACTCATCCAAACGACGTTCCACTTCTCGCTTGACACCTATATGTTTCATGGAGTGCAAAGCAATTAGTTTTCGTGCCTATGGTTGGTTCGAAGCAAACCGTGCTCCTATCTTGCATCTTGCTTTCACAACGCATCCAAACTCATCCAAACGAGGTTCCACTTCTCCCTTGACACCTATATGTTTAATGGAGTGCAAAGCAAATAGTTTTCGTGCCTATGGTAGGTTTGAAGCAAACCGTGATCCTATCTTGCATCTTGGTTTCACAACGCATCCAATCGAGTTTTCACTTCTCCTATGACACCTATGTGTTTCATGTAGTGCAAAGCAAATAGTTTTCGTGCCTATGGTAGGTTCGAAGCAAACCATGCTCCTATCTTGCATCTTGGTTTAACAACGCATCCATGCTCATCCAAACGAGGTTCCACTTCACCCATGACACCTATGAGTTTCATGGAGTGCAAAGCAAATAGTTTTCGTGCTTATGCTAGGTTCTAAGCAAACCATCCTCCTATCTTGCATCTTGGTTTAACAATGCATCCAAACACATCCAAACGAGGTTCCACTTATCCATGACACCTATGTGTTACATGGAGTGCAAAGCAAATAGTTTTTGTGCCCATGGTAGTTTCCAAGCAAACCGTGCTTCTATCTTGCATCTTGGTTTCACAACGCATCCAATCGAGTTTCGACTTCTCCCTTGACAGCTATGTGTTTCATGGAGTGCAAAGCAAATAATTTTTATGCCTTTGGTAGGTTCGAAGCAAACCATGCTCCTATCTTGCATCTTGGTTTAACAACGCATCCATACTCATGCAAACGAGGTTCCATTTCTCCCATGGCACCTATGAGTTTCATGGAGTGCAAAGCAAATAGTTTTCGTGCCTATGGTAGGTTCGAAGCAAATCGTGCTCCTATCTTGCATCTTGGTTTCACAACGCATCCAAACTCATCCAAATGAGGTTCCACTTCTCCCATGACACCTATGTGTATCATGGAATGCAAAGCAAATAGTTTTCATGCCTATGGTAGGTTCGAAGCAAACCATGCTCCTATCTTGCATCTTGGTTTCACAATGCATCCAAACTCATCCAAACGAGGTTCCACTTCTCCCTTGACACCTATATGTTTCATGGAGTGCAAAGCAATTAGTTTTCGTGCCTATGGTTGGTTCAAAGGAAACCGTGCTCCTATCTTGCATCTTGGTTTCACAACGCATCCAAACGAGGTTCCACTTCTCCCATGACAACTTTGTGTTTCATGGAGTGCAAAGCAAATAGTTTTCGTGCCTATGGTAGGTTCGAAGCAAACCGTGCTCCTATCTTGCATCTTCGTTTCACAACGCATCCAATCAAGTTTCAACTTCTCCCATGACACCTGTGTGTTTCATGGAGTGCAAAGCAAATAGTTTTCGTGCCTATGGTAGGTTCGAAGCAAACCGTGCTCCTATCTTGCATCTTGGTTTCACAACGCATCCAATCAAGTTTCCACTTCTCCCATGACACCTATGTGTTTCATGGAGTGCAAAGCAAATAGTTTTCGTGCCTATGGTAGGTTCGAAGCAAACCGTGCTCCTGTCTTGCATTTTGGATTCACAACGTATCCAAGCTCATCCAAATGAGGTTCCAATTCTCCCATGACACCAATGTGTATCATGGAGTGCAAAGGAAATAGTTTTCGTGCCTATGGCATCTTGTGACCCCAAGAGTCGTATCTCGTTGTCATGGGAGGATGGTTCCTCCCGTGAGCGCCGTGACGAACTCTCGCTGAGTGCTGCACGCATCTTCCTTTCTGCGGCTTTTATTGGATTCTTCATGCTTGCAAGAGAGGAAGACGAACAAAGCTGGCACTAGGGGGTTAGCTTAATTCAATGAACGTTCTTACCGGGCAAGTACCTCTCTGGAGTTCTTCGGGGGATGAACAACGTTATTGGAGAGGGCGTTAAAGGAAGAGAATAATTGAGCAAAGTTTCTTGAGTGTCAATGTTCTTTGGATGATGGAGAACTACTCTCCTTAGTATGCTTTTAAAGTGAGAGAAAGAGGAGGAGAAGTGATGGGTCGCCAGACCCCTTGACTTAATTATTTTGTAGGAATCGTTGCAAGATGATGTCGCTTGTGGAGAGGATAGAAAGCTGGTGTGATGGGTGGCAAAACTTCGGGTCGGCCGACCCCTCCTTTCAATCAAAATGCTCGAATAATTGAAGGAATCTCTGATATGTGGGAAGGAGAGAAAGATGGAGTGATGGGGTCAATTCATGGGTCGGCCGACCCCCCCCCCCCCATCACCTCCAATTTGGCAAGAGACTCACAAGCTGGTGGCTTGCTCTCATGTTGGCATTTTTCTTTCTTGGATGCTTACTCAAGTGGGATGCATGGTGGGTGAAGGACAAGCAAAAGGAGGGAGCAAGGAATGACCATGGCTGTTGGCCACATGCAAAAATTCCTTCCCGTGATAGCTCAAGTGATTGCCATGCTTGTTTTCTTGTGATTAGCAAAAGATGATTACTACTAAATGTGTATGCAAGGAATCCATGGGAGAATGAGTGGGAGACATGGATGGGAAGTGAACAAGTCCCTAGATTCTCATGCTCTCAAGAAGACAACAAGTATGTTGATTATTTTATGTGCTCACAAGATTTAGAAGGATTATCAAAAGGCATTATTGATCATCAGATTTCCTTACTTAGATACTAAACCCTGAATCCATGTCAGAAGATGAGAGAGGAAGGATTCCTTGGGTAGGTCGCCCGACCCCTCTATCTACCCCATTTGAATTTCTAAACAATGCACTGATGAATATCTTTGTGTATGAGCAAAGTGGGTGGTGGTGGGTCCAATGGAGGGGTCGGCCGACCCCTCCCTATACTCTACCCAGGTTCAAATTTCTCCCATGTTTTTATTTGATAAGTTTTATTAATTAAGGTCAAAAAATAAAAGATGAGAAATTAAATGCTGAAAATAAAATAATAGAAGAATTGCTTACTTACCTTGATGGAGGAGTTATTCCCTCAGCTCCTTGCAATAGGACCTCCCTCTTGGGCTAGGTGTAGGAATTTTCTTTAGAGGCGTCGCCGGTTGTATTACCTTCCTCTTCTATATTTGCTTGCTCTTTGCTCGTGGTTGTGATTTGGGCTTCTTCAGATCTCTCAAGAGAGCAAAGGCATGTATCTCCATAAACATGATTAATGAGCATTGCTCAACCTTCGGTCGGAAGTGGAACGTCTCTAGGGTCCCATTAATAGTGAATTGAATTTCTCCAGCTCCAACATCAATATGTGCATTGACGGTGCTGAGGAACGGTCTTCCCAAGATGAGTGGAGTCTTCTCATCCACCTCCATGTCCAGGACCACGAAATCCACGGGGACAAAGAGTCCACGTATCTTGACGGGGATGTTTTCCGCTATCCCCGCCGGATAACAGACCGATTGATCCGCCAGCTGCAAACGTATTGATGTAGGAGATAAGATAGTGTGATTGAGTTTGTCAAACACTACCTTTGGCATGACATTGACGCTTGCTCCCAAGTCACACAATGCATGCTCAAAGTGTTGTGTCCCAATGGAGCAGTCTATGGTGGAACAATATAGCCGTGCTGCATTCCTTTGTTAATTTGACGATTTCCGTTGTTGGCAGCGGGCGCTTATTGTTAAGGATGTCTCTTAAATACTTGGCGTAGGTTGGAACCTGCATCGCATCAAGTAATGGAATATGCACATACAGATGACGAATTACCTCGACGAATTTCCCGAATTGCTCGTCAGTGGTTTGCTTCCTTGTCCTAGGGAAAGGTAGCAGCACATTGGTGTCATAATATTCGTGCCGGGCTGTCTTTTCCTGGAATTTGGTATTGTCTTCAGGCGGTGGCGACTCTTCTTCTTCATCATCATCCTCCTTATCTTTTCTCGCAGCCTTCCCTACCATGTTAGGATGTGGTGGATCGCAAGTGGACTTACCTCCTCTCGTGGTCACCGCATTGACATTTGAAGTATTGCAAGCATTTTTAGGAGATGATGTAGTAGAAACAAGGCGGGCTAATCGAGATTCTAGTATTTTATTAAAGCTCATTTGTTCCTTTACAGAAGAAGAAAGAACATTCATCCCAGTATTTAGTGTTTCAAGGGTCTTGTCATTTGCTATCAGTCTTTTATTCATGCTTTCATTAATTTTAGCTTGGTTCATAACAAGGCCTTTGAATGATAATTGGTTACCAAAATTTGCATTACCTTGAAACTTGGAGTCTGACGTCCATCTTCCTTATTGAGGATAGTCTGCATTGTTGTAGACTGCGTCTATCTCCTCAGGATTCTTCCATGAATGTGTTGTACTACATACCTGATTCCATTGATGCCTGGAAGCATAATGTTGGATGGCCTCTCGATCCTTCCTGAAGTTGGCACGTTCTTCCAGCCTTCTCAATAAGTGATCCATCTTCTCAGAGATTGCATCTACTTTCTGTATGGTATGTGTACTCTTTTTCTTGGATTGCAGTCGGTTTTCATTCCACCCTTGATTTGTCACCATCTTTTCTATCAGGTTCTTGGCTTGTGTGACATTGAGTGAAGTGAATGCTCCCCTAGCAGCGGCACCAAGGTGACTACGGGCTATCGAGGTTAGCCCATGGTAGAAACCTTGAATCAGGAGCCATTCTTGGATCCCATGGTGAGGACATTCCCGAATGTATTCCTGGAGACGTTCCCATGCTTCGGGAATCATCTCATCCACTTGTTGTGTAAAGTCTGAAATCTTTTCTCGAAGAGTAGTGGTTTTCCCGGTCGGGAAGAACTTTTTGAGGAATGTGTTGGCACAGCTCGTCCAATTGCTGGCATCCTTTTGACAAGCATAGAACCATTGTTTCGCTTTTCTGAGCAAGGAGAACGGAAAGAGACGAAGACAAATGATGTCTGCTTTGACTCCTTTTATGGCAATAGCACAACTCCAGGAAATTCTGGAGATGCGCATTTGCATCCTCATAGGGCTTTTCACTGAATGGGTTGGCTTGCACCATATTGATAAGAGCTGGCTTGAGCTCAAAAGTGGCATCCCCCAAGCTAAATTGCGGCCCAGTGGTGACATTGTCAGCCGACGGTGCAGAATGCTCGAAGATAGTCTTTTGGGCCATAGCTTCCTTAGGTGACAGTGCAGAGCCTCCTTCCTTGAGTGATTCCGTAACTGAATTAGACTTCCAAGAGGAGGTTGGACGGGGTCTAGCACTCCAGGTGGATGTCTCGGGACTTTCTATTGTTGTGGCTCAAAACTGGAATCCACTCATATAATGCCCTGCTTCACGACAAAGAAAAGCAGAGGCAAAGGTAAACCCTACTACAACTAATTGATACTAGATTGATGACAGGTTCCGGATTCGATCTTATTAAAATTGCTAGGCTACGCTTTCCCCGGCAACGACGCCAGAAATGCTTGTTGACACCTCGTAGCGCAATCACCAGAGACAGGGTGTTAGGCTACCTCTGATAACGGCGCTAGAAGTGCTTTGGGATATTTCTTATGTCTATTGGATAATTCCGCAAGCGCACAGAATATACCGCTGTAGCACTTCATCCGGGAGTATTCCAAGGTATCGTTATTTATTTTATCCCAAGGGAAAGCAATTGCTAGAAATGTTAATAGAAGGAGATCCTTAAATCTATCTCAACTTAATAGCAACTAGTGTAGAGGGGGTAATCAAAGTATGGTAGGAAGGTGATGATTCAAAGAAAAACAAAGAAGATGGTAAAGGATAACTAGTGTAGTATAGCTAGGTGGTAGGACAATGAGTGAGAAAGGTTCCTGTGATTCAAACTCTATTCATGTGATCTAACCTTATCAAATAGATGAAACCACTAGGATTGCTACCTTACTACTTATATTGCCAGGGATAGTCCGAGACAGTAGAGGATATAACCTCTACCGGAAGCGGTTATGCTCTTATGGGAGCTACCTTTTAAGAACTTTCCTAAAACACGTGGTGGGATGCCAAGACTAGACAGGGCTGTCACCACCTGCTAGTACCCACAAACAATCCGTGCAACAAGCGGCATTCAAAGGTAAGATCTAGTCTAAGCACCGTGCTTACACTACTTCTCACTACTCTAGTTGTGGCCAAGGCAACTAGAGCACCCTATGACAGGCGATGAACAGTAAACAAGAGTTGGTTACAGGATCACAATCTAGTATGTAACAACTAAGAAATAAGATAGAACACAACAACACTATTGCAAGAATAATATTGCACTAAGTAATACTCAGTAAAGTAAAGCAGGAATATTATATTAAAGTAAATGAGTCTTACAGAAAGAGAAAGATACAAGAGCTATACCAGACTCTCCAGCAGACGACTCCGGAGACCCCGAGCGCAGCTCGACTCAACTCTAACTCCCACATTAGACTACACTACTACTAGAGGTGGAACTACATTAATCTTCACTTGTATCTTGATTCAATCATGTCTTGAGAGGGTGGAGGCAGCCTCTATTTATAGGGGAGGTGGAAAGGTGCCACGTCAGCGATCCGTGTGCTCCTTTATTCTCCTCCCATGGATAAACCGTCCTTGAAACCGCCTCAGATGAATGGTAGTGGTGAAACCAGCACGTGGGAAGCATGCACAAGGTCAGTGGACCGTGGCGGTGGGCTAGACCCACCAAGTGGGGGTCAGCCGACCTCCCTATGACAGGGTGGGCCCACCTCCAGGGTCCCCACCTGTCATAGAGCATGGTTGCATGCTAGGTTTGCTTGGTTCTTGTCGGTTCTCTCCTTGATCCATGTGCCTTTATCTTCCACCGTTGATTGAAAACACAACTTTGATCTGAAGGTGGAATTGAGCTGGGTAGAGTGTCACACGGATTGTGCCACGTCATCAGGGCCTTATGGGCCCTATGCATGGGTCGGCCGACCCATGCCTGTGCCCCATTTGCACTGGTCTTCCATCTCTGTGCTAGGGAGGCTCATGTGTTGAAGTGTGATGGCCTGGTGCCTCCATATGTGGGTCGGCCGACCCACATATGTGAGCTCCAGCTGCTCCAATTTATCATGTTTTGATCTTCCCTGCATTCACAAGCTAAGAGTACAAGTGGAACTAATTATTGGATAAAATATATTCATGTTATGTTATCCTTCCATCAAAACCGAGGATGTTGACGGTGTTAGAGTGTGGATTTTTATTGCTTAACCACCGTCAACAAGATCCCCCAATCTTAACCTTTGCTCGTCCCGAGCAAGTAATTAAACTTAGCCTCGGTAGATCAGGAGTTGCTTCTATATTCATATTTCAATAGTACCATGTGTACAACAAAATACTTCTCTTTTGAATGAAAAAATTGGCTACAAAAATTCATCCATATTACCTTAGTCTTTTATGGGGCTAATGGCCTTTCCTTTGCCTTAGGTGGTTGAGAGACAAAACAGTTTGACTTGAGCACTAATTTTCTCATTCTTTGCGAGTTTCATACTGGAAGTTTTAGCAATGTTTTTTCAAAAGCAAACTTAATGTTCCTCATATGGTTCTCTCATGTCGCTCAAATGGTGTATGATTCCTTACCAAGACACAAAGTAAATGTTACCTTCTCTTTTTATCCTACTTCTACAAAAGCTTATCTGGAGCTCAAGGTAGGAATGGAAGAGTATAGCATACTTACTTTGCATGTATTGTTGAGTCAAAGCTTGGATCCGAAGAGAGAAATGTCATGCCCTTAGATCAAGATGTGCAAGTGTGTGGAAAATATTGGACTATAATGCTCCTCTATTTGAAATTGTATCTCTCTCTAATAAATTTTTGAGACATGGCTATCATTTTTCCTCTCTTTTATTCATGAGCCTAGTCTTGCTCAAATTTTCCTTTCTTTTCTATGGACTTCCTTCTGTCCAACTTTCTTTCTTTTTTCTTTTTTTCTTTCATTTTGCATCGCCTTTTTGTCTCTTCTACCATATTGACTAAGAGAGATATTTTATGACTTTAACACATGGTGCATTTATTTGGTGGAAATGAAAGGCATATTGTTGCGTACTTCCAGTGTAGAAGCAGCATATATATGTGGTGTGTACATGATCTTGATCTTGGGAGCATGATAAGTCTCTCAATAAGGGTCAACAAGACTTGACAACACTCAATACAAAGCAAATAGCTTATTTGGAGGGTTTTAAACATGTATAGCGAATATGGCTGTGGTAGGAATTTATCACCATTGAGGAACAATAAGGTTTTGATTATTTTACGGAATAAATTTCCAGTAATCATACATGCTTAGAATAATATTATAGTAACTCTTATCTCACTATATCATGTCTCACAACAATTTAGACTTGGTTCTAGAACTTGTGACCCACAAAGTTTTCAGGTTCATGATGATTCTAAATGAGCCAAGTGATCCATACTCAAAGAAATACTACGTTATAAACTAGGCATTAAAGAAATATTAACAGAGCAACTATTCATCATTTCCATGAGGAAGATATACATTCATGAAACATATGAGATAAAGAAAATATTTTTGGTGTTTTTTATTTTTATTTAAATGAATTAAATTAAAATAATGCAAAATGCTAAGATAAAATACTTACCTTAATGGGGGAGTGGATCCCCAAGCTTGCACTTTTGTAGATGTCTCACTGAGGTGGATGTGGCGGATATGGTGGAGGATAGTGAGGAGGATATCGTGGTGGATATGATGGTGGATATGGCCGTGGGAACTGCTATGGATGCTGTGGTATGTATGGTGGTGGTGGTATGTTATGGTATGCATAGAGGGCAGCCCACTGTCTACCACTCTGCTCCTGGAAGTTTTGGAGCTGCTGCTGGGTTTGTCCTGTGATATTATGAATGGCCTCATGGCCAGCCCGCAGCACACCAAACTGGTTGGTGAGCAGTTCCATGTCATGCCGGTGACTTCGGGTCCCTGCATCCTGAAAAGAAGAGTGGGAGAATCTGGCGCTCTACGCCCCTGACCGACGCCCCATCCAGAACCGGAGGCCTGCATTGCATTTGAGCTGTCTGCATAGGTGCTGTCATCTTCTTGAGACGAATCATTACGCTGTGCAGCGCATGTTCTTCCACGAGTGGTAGGTCCTGAAAAACTCCAACGCCCACCTACTCCTGCAATGTTAGGCACTAAAGGGTGGCCCCCATACAATTTTAATTCTGCGCAAGGCAAGGTGAGTCTTGCACTGGAATTATGAAATTTAAATTCAAATGTTTCTTGAGGACCACCAGCAATAATGTGTGCCTTAATCAAATAATCTGTGTGTAACACCCCAAATTTTGCTAATTTTGAATTAGAGCTAAATTGATTTGATTTTTTATTTTTGTGTTCATGAAAACATAGGGAAATTAAAAAAAATTATTAAGTTAAAATTCATCTAGGGTTTAGCAACATGTTTGTGCACACATGCCGTTGCATATGATTTATTTTGGTTGAGTGGTCTTTGCCAAAACTAAAAATTATTCAAATTCTTTTCTAAATGATTTTATGATATGAGTGAGTAAAGTTTTCAAAACGCGTTTAGTAAATGATCTTTTCTGTGTGTCTCTGTGTCTATCTTCAATCAAATTCCTTGATTTCCAACTCATATCATTCAGTCAAAGTTTATTAGAACCTCTTCTTCAGCTCCCAATCACTATTTGGTACTCATCATTCATCAAATTATCTCTAATAACTTCCCGGCAATTTTTCCGGCTTTTTCTGGACCTTTCTCCTATTTTTGTGCGAGCAAAATCTAATTTTTAGATGCTCCAAATATCTTTTCATGATGTCCAAATACTTTATTTGGGTTCATCATGTTTCAAAATATCTCCGGGAATTTCCCCATAATTTTGGGGGCCTTCGGTATATTTTTGGGGCCCAAATATCAATTCTGGACTTTTCTGGAATTATTTAATTCGGAATATTTAATAATTCCGAAAATAGTAAAAATATCTTATTTTGTACCGACCTCAAACTCTACAACTATATATATCACCGCGTAGCCCTTGACGCGCTGATTCCGAAAGTACGGCCCGTTTTCGCAGCGGCCACTCGTAGCCTCGTAGATCTAACTCCGAAGTTGAAGACACCTAGGTTTCCAGCGAACTCTCCGATGAGCTTTTCCGGTCATCTCGTTCTTCTCCAGCAAAAACCACCATCGCCACGAGATAGCCCTCTTCGTTCCCTACGTCATGGTATATTCTTTTTCTTGAATCCATATCCGTTTGACCGTTTTCCTTTCGTTTTTCCTTCTCCGGTGCGTTTTCCGGCGAGGTCACCGTTGGAGCCATCCTTCTTTCTTCGTTTTCCGGCGAGCTACTGTCATCTTCTTGCTGCAGCTCGGCTCGTGCTCCTGCATGCGCCGTGCCGCTTTCCCGTGCTGCCTCCCCGAACGCCTCCTCGCGTCCCCTACAGGCCAAGCGTCGCCTTATGCTCCTCCCTGTTCACGCACAGAAGCATGGCACTGCAGCGAGCAGGCTGGCACCCAGCAGCAGGCCGCCCCCCTCCTTCCTGCCACTGAGGGCCCCTGGGGCAGGCAGCTGCTGGCCGAAAGTCTGTTCCCGGCCGAGTTTCCCTACCCCTGCGAAGGAGCAGCAAGCAGCAGCCATGGATGGACTTTTGTACGTGCAGCAAGAAGGAAGAAGATGACTCAAGGCAGAAGACAGGGTATTTACAACTCTGCCACCTATTCGTATTTTCTCCACCGTTTCTCCGTTTTAACTCTGATTTGATCCATTCAAATTGCATTAGTTCCGTATTTTCATAATATATATGTTAACACTACTGTGTAGTAAAATTAATAATATATTAATTATTTCTCTATACCAAATCTTGGGAAAATCATAACTTTCGTATTTTAAATCCGTTTTTCGTGAACTTTATATTGATGCGATCGTAGAGACGAGTACAAAGGTTTTATGAACATTTCAAAACTGTTTGAAGAGTTTGAACTAAATGTTATTTTATAAATCCATAAAGCCACTGATTTTCTGTATATAAAATTAATTCAACCTTGGACTTTTATTAATAACTATAATTGATCTTTACTTTGTTTTCTTGATATAATATGATTTTAATATAAATAATATTCTCTGAAAAATTATTATTACGTATTTATATATAAATTTTATAGTTTTCTTTTGTTTCTTTTATAAAAAGAAAATCTTCCTGGAGATTTAACTTTTCAACCGTAGCTCCAACTAGCGTGATCTTCACGTATGTGTGACCATAGCAACGTGTAGATTAGTTGTCTCTTTTGCTTTATGGTTCTGTATGTTTGCGAGTAGAAGAGAACCGTGCGTATACGCTGGAGACCAGAAGCTACAGAAGGGAAGATGAAGTGTGAAGATTCTCTAAGCAAGTGCTTTGGGGAAAGCATGTTTAAGGCAAGTATAGCTTGGGATTTATTTCTGTGATCATGATCTTGTGACTTGATTAATGTTTTAGCAATAAACGATAAAAGGATCATTTTTAGCATCTTGAGGATTTGTCTGTAAGAGAACCTCCGGGATTGACAGTACAACTGTGAGGGCTACATGGCTCTGGTCTTAGTCAAGTACCTTGTTCTTTCTAGTTTTATAGCGGCTTACCGAAAGGGCTAAGGGCGGTGCTGTGATGGTTTTGGGTCTTGTCCTGTCAAAAGTGTGTATAGTGCTGCGGTAAATTGTGCCACTTTTCAGGGTGAGCTCCAACGCGGGCGGTCGACTGACACCTTATGCGGTTGCTATATACTAGACTGACTAGGGAAAGCTTCATTGCGTACCCTGCCGCACTTCCTTGGGTGAGGTGATATGGGAGTCATGACCCTTGGCAAATGGGAATCACGGCTCACAATGAAAGTGTACACCTCTGCGAAAACTGGTATGCTAGCCTTGCTCAAGGACACGAGCGGCCTTGGAATCCTTACATTTAAGATGGTGACTTTTGATTGCTGACTTGCTCATTTTTACCGTTTTATGCTCTACATTATTTATGTTACATTGATCATGAATTTATGGGATCTATGCTGCCTTGTTGCTATATTTGTTGAGTTCGCCATGGACTCACTCTTGCTATTCCCCCACACCTCAGGAGAAGATTAGGCTTGTGGTCAACCAGTCGGTTTGTTCCTGCGGAGTAAAGTCTACACCCGGCGATCGAAGTTGTTTTTCCGTTGCCTGCACTCTGAGGTTATATTTTATTTACTTAATACGTTATTTATTTAAGCATTTGTCTCTTGATATTTCCTTTATCTGTGACTATATGTGAGATTTGATTTTATTATTTCACATATAGTGTATGTTTGGTTTTGTTCTTAAAACCGGGTGTTACAGTGTGGTATCAGAGCAATGCTGACTGTAGGACGCATGCCTAATTAGAAATTGACCATCTTTACCTTTGTATCTTGCTATGGAATCCTTGTTCCAACACCCTTGATAATTTCTGCTACTCCTTGCCTTACTCATCTCCTCCTTATTGCTATGAATCTATTGTGTCTTATCTACTCCTTGGTTTATATGCTTTTACAACTATCTCTTATCTCATTCTTGCATAATATGAAGTAGTAGCCTTAGAGTTGAACCCTTGATAGAAATAGAACGATGATGTCGCAAAGTATTAGTGATTGTTGTGCCTTATTGAATTGTTATTATGACATTGCTTGATTTGGATCTTTGAATTAATTGTAATGATCTTATGGAGTTGTCCATAATTTCATTTAGTTTATATGCCCAAGGTATAAGGATTAATGGAATACATAGTTGGGTTCTCTTTCTCTATTGCTTGCTTTATTCTATCTTCTCGGAGCAACATGTCCTTGTTAGCTTCTACCTCTATTTTTGGAAGATCAAAAATCTTGGAAAAATTCTGGACATAAGTAGACTTCAAGATCGTTCTGTCAGCGTAAGAATCACCCTGATAGCTATTATGGTTTGGGAGTTATGAAAATCACAAAAACGATGTAACTGTGGTGTCTGGAATCTAAAAATGTTTTTGTTGTGCACTATTTTCGACCATTATAACTACAGAATCTGGAAAAGTGTTCTACATCAAAGTTGTAGGAAATTTCAGCAGCTTTCCAACGGTATGTGCTGCAACTTATTTGGAATAATAGATCTGGAGTTATAACTGATTTACTGTGCTGTTGTTTTTCTGATCGTGAATAACTTCAGATTACCTAACCTTACCTATGCTCATGGGTATTGTTGGGAGGTTAGAAGTACATGATGATAGCTAATTAACCCACTCAGAAGAAGATGCAAGGTATCCTTGGTGCCCCAAGTTAATTTCTTTTAAGGAGGGTAGCCAAACTAAAGAGTGACAAGATGAAGATTTCTGAGCTCCGGTGATTTTACTTGGAAAAATCAGACACCCCCACGTTTGGAGAGGACACTATCAAGCACAAGATTCAGAAATATCAATTCATGTATGAAGTTGAGAGATATTTCTAGATTGGACACAAGTGTAGTGTTTAGATGGAATATCAGAGTAGCGCAGCGGAAGCGTGATGGACCCATAGACATTGGAATCACCTGATATATTGTGTGGAACATTAGATGTGTATCACATATGCGATTGTATAAGTTATTAGTGAAGAAGGATCTTACCATACTGGGTACCCATCAATGTATGGAAACATTATCTGGAGTATTTATAGCGAGGTGGTGACAACAGGAAATGAGCATCAGAATTATTATCACAGATGAGGAGGTACTCGAGAACGCAAAGAAGATTCGAGGGCAGAGAATGTGAATCTCCTCAATCATCTAATATTTATTCTTTTGATATTCCTCTCTCGAATCTCGGGACGAGATTCCTTTTAACGGGGGTAGAATTGTAACACCCCAAATTTTGCTAATTTTGAAATAGAGCTAAATTGATTTGATTTTTTATTTTTGTGTTCATGAAAACATAGGGAAATTAAAAAAATTATTAAGTTAAAATTCATCTAGGGTTTAGCAACATGTTTGTGCACTCATGCCCTTGCATATGATTTATTTTGGTTGAGTGGTCTTTGCCAAAACTAAAAATTATTCAAATTCTTTTCTAAATGATTTTATGATATGAGTGGGTAAAGTTTTCAAAACGCGTTTAGTAAATGATCTTTTCTGCGTGTCTCAGTGTCTATCTTCAATCAAATTCCTTGATTTCGAACTCATATTATTCAGTCAGAGTTTATTAGAACCTTTTCTTCAGCTCCAAATCACTATTTGGTGCTCATCATTCATCAAATTATCTCTAATAACTTCCCGGCAATTTTTCCGGCTTTTTCTGGACCTTTCTCCTATTTTTGTGCGAGCAAAATCTAATTTTTAGATGCTCCAAAATATCTTTTCATGATGTCCAAATACTTTATTTGGGTTCATCATGTTTCAAAATATCTCCGGGAATTTCCCCATAATTTTCGGAGCCTTCGGTATATTTTTCGGGGCCCAAATATCAATTCTGGATTTTTCTGGAATTATTTAATTCGGAATATTTAATAATTCCGAAAATAGTAAAAATATCTTATTTTGTACCGACCTCAAACTCTACAACTATATATATCACCGCGTAGCCCTTGACGCGCTGATTCCGAAAGTACGGCCCGTTTTTGCAGCGGCCACTCGTAGCCTCGTAGATCTAAATCCGAAGTTGAAGACACCTAGGTTTCCAGCGAACTCTCCGATGAGCTTTTCCGGTCATCTCGTTCTTCTCCGGCAAAAACCACCACCGCCACGAGGTATCCCTCTTCGTTCCCTACGTCGTGGTATATTCTTTTTCTTGAATCCATATCCGTTTGACCGTTTTCCGTTCGTTTTTCTACTCCGATGCATTTTCCGGCGAGGTCACAGTTGGAGCCATCCTTCTTTTTTCGTTTTCCGGCGAGCTACTGTCATCTGCTTGCTACAGCTCGGCCCGTGCTCCTGCATGCGTCGTGCCGCTTTCCCACGCTGCCTCCCCGAACGCCTCCTCGCGTCCCCTGCAGGCCGAGCGTCGCCTGCTGCTCCTCCCCATTCACGCACAGAAGCATGGCACTGCAGCGAGCAGGCTCGCACCCAGTAGCAGGCCGCCCCCCTCCTTCCTGCCACGTGACGGCCCCTGGAGCAGGCAGCTGCTGGCCGAAAGTCCCTTCCCGGACGAGTTTCCCTACCCCTGCGAAGGTGCAGCAAGCAGCAGCCATGGATGGACTTTTGTACGTGCAGCAAGAAGGAAGAAGATGACTCAAGGCAGAAGGCTGGGTATTTACAACTCTGCCACATGTTCGTATTTTCTCCACCGTTTCTCCGTTTTAACTCTGATTTGATCCATTCAAATTGCATTAGTTCCGTATTTTCATAATATATATGTTAACACTACTATGTAGTAAAATTAATAATATATTAATTATTTCTCTATACCAAATCTTGGGAAAATCATAACTTTCGTATTTTAAATCCGCTTTTCGTGAACTTTATATTGATGCGATCGTAGAGACGAGTACAAAGGTTTTATGAACATTTCAAAACTATTTAAAGAGTTTGAACTAAATGTTATTTTATAAATCCATAAAGCCACTGGTTTTCTGTATATAAAATTAATTCAACCTTGGACTTTTATTAATAACTATAATTGATCTTTACTTTGTTTTCTTGATATAATATGATTTTAATATAAATAATATTCTCTGAAAATTATTATAATGTATTTATATATAAATTTTATAGTTTTATTTTGTTTCTTTTATAAAAAGCAAATCTTCCAGGAGATTTAACTTTTCAATCGTAGCTCCAACTAGCGTGATCTTCACGTCTGTGTGACCATAGCAACGTGTACGACCTTCTTAAATTCTATGTTTATTGATTGGTGTATTGTTCTTAGTTGTCTCTTTTGCTTTATGGTTCTGTATGTTTGCGAGTAGAAGAGAACCGTGCGTATACGCTGGAGACCAGAAGCTACAGAAGGGAAGATGAAGTGTGAAGATTCTCTAAGCAAGTGCTTTGGGGAAAGCATGTTTAAGGCAAGTATAGCTTGGGTTTTATTTCTGTGATCATGATCTTGTGACTTGATTAATGTTTTAGCAATAAACGATAAAAGGGTCATTTTTAGCATCTTGAGGATTTGTCTGTAAGAGAACCTCCGGGATTGACAGTACAACTGTAAGGGCTACATGGCTCTGGTCTTAGTCAAGTACCTTGTTCTTTCTAGTTTTATAGCGGCTTACCTGAAAGGGCTAAGGGCGGTGCTGTGATGGTTTTGGGTCTTGTCTTGTCAAAAGTGTGTATAGTGCTGTGGTAAATTGTGCCACTTTTCAGGGTGAGCTCCAACGCGGGCGGTCGACTGACACCTTATGCGGTTGCTATATACTAGACTGACTAGGGAAAGCTTCATAGGGTACCCTGCTGCACTTCCTTGGTGAGGTGATATGGGAGTCATGACCCTTGGCAAATGGGAATCACGGCTCACAGTGAAAGTGTACACCTCTGCGAAAACTGGTATGCTAGCCTTGCTCAAGGACACGAGCGGCCTTGGAATCCTTACATTTAAGATGGTGACTTTTGATTGCTGACTTGCTCATTTTTACCGTTTTATGCTCTACATTATTTATGTTACATTGATCATGAATTTATGGGATCTATGCTGCCTTGTTGCTATACTTGTTGAGTTCGCCATGGACTCACTCTTGCTATTCCCCCACACCTCAGGAGAAGATTAGGCTTGTGGTCAACCAGTCGGTTTGTTCCTGCGGAGTAAAGTCTACACCCGGCGATCGAAGTTGTTTTTCCGTTGCCTGCACTCTGAGGTTATATTTTATTTACTTAATACGTTATTTATTTAAGCATTTGTCTCTTGATATTTCCTTTATCTGTGACTATATGTGAGATTTGATTTTATTATTTCACATATAGTGTATGTTTGGTTTTGTTCTTAAAACTGGGTGTGACACTGTGCCATGGATGGTTCTAGGGGTGTTTATGTAATCATTAAATCCATGAAGCAATTCAAGATAGCTGCAGAACTTTGTAATAATAGACGTGAAGTCAAACGAGCCAATTCTTGAGGGCGCAGAAATCCAATGTTCTACCATGGCCTTTACGGGTGATACTCGGATTTTATGTACCATGGCATACATTATTCTTAAATCAACTTCTCTAACTATTCTCACATCACCCCGGGGAAATAGAGTGATTCCTAGCCGTCTATGCAAAAAATGAAGTGTGGGGTTGCAAATATGACTAGTGCACGGTTTTCCCATTTTATTTTCCCCTGTTATTTTATGCCAAAATTCAAGCTTGTTGAGCCTACGGGTAGCAGCTTCCAAATTTGTGGTGCAGTTTATGAAACCTAGACAAGCATTAAATTACTCCCAAGTGAGATCATAATCTTGGTTAAACAAGCGAAAATAAATGTTGTCTCTAGTTGTTTTTACCGTGCACATGAGTTCTAAAGTGAGAGACCTGCTACCTGGGAAGTTAGAGAAATCCCAAAATTCACCCCAACCTATTGCACCAAAAACATGAAAGAACTCCTCATACTGTGCGTTGAAGGAGTCGTAAATCAATTACCTTGGTGTGTTCGAAGTTGCGTTGCAGATTTAGTTGAGGATGAGTAGTTCTTCTAGAGTGACCCAAATGCCTGTTTTTGGGTCTTGTGTTCTGACAGGTTATTCCTCTTCGTCGGATTCCTCATTAACTTCTTCATGATCATGAGGTGGTTGTTCAATGTTCTCCATGTCGCTCCGCAAAGGCAAAGGTTCTCCAGAAGTTTGTTCATCTTGTGACCTCGAGAGTCGTATCTCGGTGTCATTGGAGGATGGTTCCTCCCGTAAGCGCCGTGATGAACTCTCGCTGAGTGCTGCATGCATCTTCCTTGCTGCGGCTTTGATTTCTTCATGCTTGCAAGAGAGGAAGACGAACAAAGCTAGCACTAGGGGGTTAGCTTAATTCAATGAACGTTCTTACCTGGCAAGTACCTCTCTGGAGTTCTTCGGGGGATGAACAACGTTATTGGAGAGGGGGTTAATGGAAGAGAATAATTGAGAAGAGTTTCTTGAGTGTCAATGTTCTTTGGATGATGGAGAACTACTCTCCTTCGTATGCTTTTAAAGTGAGAGAATAAGTCACGGCAGTGCCGGGCCAGAGGCCGGCAGTGCCGGACCCCGGCAGTGCCGCGCCTAAGGCCGGCAGTGCCACGCTGCCAAAACAGATCAGAATGATATGGAATTTTGTGGCTGGTTTTGGCAGTGGAAATTAGGATGTTTGGTGTGAATATTTGCACTTGGTCACACTTTCAAACCTGTCTTTTGCATCCCCCTTAATAGTACGGCTTTTCCTATACTCAAATTCAAAATAAAAACGAATTTAAACCTCCTTTGAGCCGGATGCCGAATCCATAAGTTGTTAGGGGTCCACCTGCATAAGAATACATCCTCCTAATACCGTTGCCTGTCCATCATCTCAATAAACCACATTAGTCTTCTAATCGCGTGGTCATTATCACCAAAACCCAACATTAGGGCTTGATTGCACTTACAATCTCCCCCTTTTTGGTGATTGATGACAACCCGATTAGAGAGATAAAGGATAATATACAATAAGGTTTAAATGAGATTTTGAATGTAGAGTCTCCCCCTGAATATGTGAATGGAGTTTGAATTTCCAACTTAGCATGAAAGGCTAAGTTTCACATACTAGAGTGAAATGGGGTCTTCCCTACATCCATGGTCTCTGTGGGGTGCTGCACACAGTGTCAAGTAGATAATCGTGATGCAAATGACATGTGAGACAATCAGAGTGTGTTGCTGCTATCTGGTAGGGCAGCACTGCCGCCCTGTGGCCGGCACTGCCGCTCTGCCTACAGACAGCAACTGCGCGGAAGCAAAGCATCTACACAGAATACATATGAAATGGAACTAGTTTACGCACAAACACATGCTGGTTCTTCAACAAAGTACTTAGGTCCACATCCAAATGAAAATAGTGCATGAAGTACTTATTACAAACCAAATGAGTTTGAGAGACACTCTCAACTCTACAGCTACTAGCTCTCAAAGATCTAAACAAAGTGAAAATGATGAAAAATAGTTGGACCCCTCTCTAATCCCCTTCTCCCCCTTCGGCAACAAGCACCAAAAAGGAAGAAAAGAGAGAAAAGGGAAGCAAAACTACTCGTCGTCATCGTCACCAGCCTCCTCCTCGTCCTCGTCGTCGTCGGAGACAACGGCACGGCTGTGGCGGTGAAGCGAACACCGCGGCGAGTCGACGTGCCGGGACGGTCCTCCTCCTCGCGTGCTAGCTGGTCCCAATCAACGTCCTCGACGTCGGAACCGGACATCTCGCTGAACTCTGGAGGTGGAGTAGGAGGGCTAATCTGACGCAGCCCCAAATGATCACGAATCTCCCGGTTCTCCATGCGGGCCTTGTATGCGGACTCAGAAGCATGCATACAAGCCCCAAAGATCCTCTGTAGCATACGGGAGAGACGACTCTTCTTCCTAGGCTGCCTGTGTGAGCCAGAGCGGGAGGAACTGGGTATGTCGGTCGACGGGGCAGCACGCCTGCTGGAGGAGCGAGTGGCTGCCCTGCTCTCACCTCCTGCAGTGTGGTGAGTCTTGTCCACCCAGAACGGCTCATGGGACACATCCTTCTTGAAAATGATGCCAGACACACGCTCAATCAAAAACATAATGTAAGGTGCATATGGGAGTGCCTTCCTCGCATCCTCAGAAGTGATGATCAACTCACGTCACATGAAGCGAGAAACTGAAAACCACGGACTCCCTGGCTGTGCCCTGGCAAGCATGTTCCTGGCTGTCCCATAGAGGTTGGAAGCTAAACCAACCTTGGGATGAAGAGTCTGGCGAAACAAGTTGTTCAAGACATAGTATCGACTCTTCAGCCCCTTCACCAACCCATCCGCCTGACTGGGGACATCATACAAGTGAGCCAACTCATCATCAGTGAGGGCCCTCTCATCATGAAGATCATAAGCTGTCCTGTCCCACTCACCAAAACCGAGGATACGAGCAAAAGTAGTGTAATCCACTCGGTAGTGATGAACATCAGTCATCCAGTGCAACTCATCGTCCTCTCTGTCAAAGTAGCAGGTGGCCTAGGAACTGATATAGTATCTCTGTGTTCCAATCACACCTGAAACCCATCAAGTCATATATACCTCTCTTCTTGCAGAAAGCGATGACGTGGTTTCACACTCTGTCATTCTTTGCTGCCAAGTGCTCCCAATCAATATATCTCATCATGACAATCTTGGGCTTCTTGGCGGCAAGGAGAATGGACTCATAGAAGTCCGACTAGAAAGCGGACCAGAACCTGTAATCGAGCTCCTCATCCCTACGCCTCGCATAGGGATTGACTCGCCTTTGCTCTTGCACTGCCCTGAACTGATTTGCGTAGTCATACTTGTGCCTCTACCTGTTCTCATTGGGAGGACGCACGAAGTGCTCATGCTCATCCCACTCCATGTACGCTCCATCGAACATGGTGAGATCATCAGGCGTATCAGGGCATGCATCATCCGGTATGGTCCTGCCTGCCTGCTCAGCCAAATCAGCATCTCTCATGGCTCGCCTCTGAGATCTGCCTGCAGCCTCTCTTCCACCACGCCTTGCTGCCTGCTTGGTCCGTGGAGGACGCGGGTTGCTCGGCCCAGCCCCTCCACCAAAACCACTGCCACTATCTGCCATCTATGCAAATGAAAAAGATATGTGTCAATAATAGGGAGAGGTGAGTACTGACCAAATCTGTGATATGAACAGCACCACCACATTGACTCAAGGGTTGAGGAAAAATTTGGGAAGCAGAGGCTCACTGCACAGGTCCCGGCACTGCCGCCCCATGGGCCGGCACTGCCGCGCCTGCGCAGTGAGGCAGCTCTGCCTCCAAACTTTCCCAACCGGTGAATCAATGTATCGGCAATGTCCAACCCACAAAATCGATGCAATATTCATCAAACAACCCTATACTACACTTTACTTCAATCAAAACCAACACATTGCATAGATCGGGACGATTCTTCGATTTAGGGCTTCATACCTTGAAGCATGGAGAGGGAAGGAGAGGATGCCGCTTCAACAGGGCCTTGGAGATCGGCAAGGAGAGGAGGAAGAAGCCTCCACGCCGCCGGACTGCAGGGCCGAGGGGGAGCACGCGCGGCAGGGAGGGGCGGCGGTGCCGGGCTGGACGCCGTCACCCGTTCTTTCGGTGTGAGAAAGAGAGAGAGAGAAAGACCGAGAGAAAGAGGGAGAGAGAGAGCAAGTCACGGGCCTGGAACAGATTTAGAAGAGATGCCCGACCGTTCTGACTAAGGTGGCCCACGGGCCGCCAAGCTGGTAAGGCGCGGCACTGCTGCGGTTTAGCACGGCACTGCCGGCCTGCCTTCCAGCAGAGATCCTAAACTTAATCTGGTCTGCACCTAGGACAAGGTTACAGGATAATATTCATGCAATCACTTGGTCAGAGAAAGTAAGAAATAAAAGCAGTGACCAAGATTGCATAACCACACATTTGAAGAGGTTTTGAAAGACATAAAAGAACTTTTCAAATGTTTTTCCAACCAATCAAGCTTAATCAAATAGTCATGTGCTAGGTTTCAAACCACGTTTCTAGAATCAAGGATATTTAGTTCACTACGCAAAGCGCAAAACCTTCACTCGTCAAGAGGCTTAGTGAAGATATCGGCTAGTTGCTTTTCGGTGCTCACATGGCGTATTTCGATATCTCCTTTGGTTTCGTGGTCTCTCAAGAAGTGATGTCGGATGTCAATGTGCTTAGTTCTTGAGTGGCTTACGGGATTGTTTGCAAGCTTTATGGCACTTTCATTGTCACACAATAATGGGATTTTGGTAAAGTGACATCCGAAATCATGAAGGGTTTGCCTCATCCAAAGTAGTTGCGCACAACATGCACCGGCTGCAACATACTCGGCCTCGGCGGGGGAAAGGGCTACACAATTTTGCTTCTTAGAACTCCAAGACACTAGGGACCGTCCAAGGAATTAACAAGTCCCCGAAGTGCTTTTTCGATCTACTTTGCAACCGGCGTAATCGGAATCCGAATACCCAAGCAAATCGAACTTAGACCCCTTAGGATACCACAAGCCAAGGTTTGAAGTGTGTACTAAGTATCTCAAGATTCTTTTAACGGCCATCAAATGGCACTCTTTTGGGTTAGCTTGAAATCTAGCACACATGCACACGCTAAGCATAATATCGGGCCTAGATGCGCACAAATAGAGTAGAGAGCCGATCATTGAGCGATATACCTTGATGTCCACGGCTTTCCCTTCTTCATCGAGATCAAGATGTCCATTGACTGGCATGGGAGTCTTGATATGCTTTGCATTTGCCATGTCAAACTTCTTGAGCATGTCATGGGTATACTTGGTTTGGCTTATGAAAGTTCCTCCCTTCAATTGCTTGACTTGAAAACCAAGGAAGAACTTGAGCTCACCCATCATGGACATCTGAAATCTCTTAGTCATTGTCCTACTAAATTGCTCACAAAACACATTGTTAGTACTACCAAATATTATGTCATCGACATATATTTGGCACACAAATAAATCTTTACCAACTTTGTGAGTGAAAAGAGTAGGATCAGGTTTGCCTATTTCAAAGCCTTGTTTGAGCAAGAAATCCTTAAGGCATTCATACCATGCTCTTGGTGCTTGCTTAAGCCCATAGAGTGTCTTATGGAGTTTGTAGACATGGTCAGGGAACTTGGGATCTTCGAAACCCGGTGGCTGCTCCACATACACCAACTCTTGTATTGGGCCATTGAGAAATGCACTCTTCACATCCATTTGATATATCTTGAAGTTGTGATGGGCAGTATAGGCTAGAAGCATTCGGATTGCTTCTAGTCTTGCTACCGGTGCATATGTTTCATCAAAGTCCAAGCCCTCTACTTGAGTGAATCCTTGAGCCACCAATCTTGCCTTGTTCCTTGTCACCATGCCATCTTCATCTTGCTTATTTCTGAAAACCCACTTGGTGCCAATGATGTTGGTGTTGGGTCTTTCAACAAGAGTCCACATTTGATTTCTCTCGAAGTTGTTTAACTCTTCTTGCATGGCTAGCACCCAATCCGGATCACCAAGTGCATCTTCTACCTTGAGAGGTTCCAAAGAGGAGACAAAAGAGTAAAATTGACAAAAATTTGCCAAATGTGAACGAGTGGTTACCCCCTTTCGAAGACTCCCAAGGATATTGTCAACGGGATGATCCCGTTGAATCATTTGTCGTAGCCTTGGATGATCAATGGATTCTTGTTCTTCTTCTTCTGGCCAAGCAACCTTATCTACTTCAAGAACAGGTGTCAGATCTTCCCTTGGAGACGGTGTCCTCCCAGCTGTTGCAGGAGTAGATGGCTCTGCTACCTGGGGGAGCGGCACTGCCGGGCCTGAGGTCGGCACTGCCGGGATCCCTTCAGCAGCAGGCCCTGTAGTGGCTTTCTCTTGAGGATGTTCCACCTCTGGTGCCTTGTCTTCTTGTGGTCTAATATCACCAATGGCTACTTGCTTGATTGCTTCGCATGGTGGATCCTCCTTTCCTACAACACTTTCATCAATTTGCTCTACTTGAGAGCCGTTAGATTCATCAAATGTCACATCTACCGCTACTTCAACACGACCGGTGGTCTTGTTGAAGACACGATAGGCATTCTCATTTGATCCATAACCAAGTAAGAAACCTTCATCAACTTTAGGTGCAAACTTAGAGGTTTTGGGCCTTTTGTTAAGTATGAAACACTTGCACCCAAACACTCTAAAGTAAGACACCTTTGATTTGTTACCGGTAAGCAGCTCATATGAGGTTTTCTTCAGCTTCTTGTGTAGGTAGAGACGGTTGATTGCATGGCAAGCGGTGTTGACGGCGTCACTCCAAAAGAGATCCGGCGTCTTGTACTCATCAAGCATTGTTCTTGCCATGTCAATTAGAGTCCGGTTCTTTCGTTCAACTACACCATTTTGTTGAGGGGTGTATGGAACTGAAAACTCATGCTTGATGCCCTCTTCATCAAGGAACTTGTCAACTTGGGTGTTCCGAAATTCGGTCCCATTATCACTTCTCACTTGCTTGATGGGAAGCTCGAATTCCTTTTGTGCTCTTCTAATGAAGGTCTTCACACCTGGCACTTATCAAACAAGAAATATACCCAAGTGAAACGGGAATAATCATCAACACTAACAAGTCCATTTTTGTTACCCCCGATGCTCAAGTAGGCCACCGGTCCAAAGAGATCCATGTGAATCAACTCCAATGGCTTGGTGGTAGTCATGATGCTCTTTGGTGGGTGAGGTGCTCCTACTTGCTTTCCGGCTTGGCATGCACTACATATCCTATCTTTCTCAAAGTGAACATTCGTTAGTCCAAGAATGTGGTTGTCTTTTAGAAGTTTGGCCAAGTTCCTCTTCCTAACATGAGCTAGCCGGCGATGCCATAACCAGCCCATACCAGATTTTGCCACTAAACAAGTCTCAAGGTTAGCTTTACTTTTGTTGAAGTCAACTAGGTAAAGCTTTCCTTTCAAACGACCCATAAAAGCAATAGAGGAATCCTCCCTTCTAGTGACTTCCACACCCTTATCCGTAAAGAGATAATTGTAGCCCATCTCACATAATTGTGATACGGACAACAAGTTGTAACTCAACGGATCAACATGTAAAACATTAGTAATTGAATGCTCATGAGTTATAGCAACTTTACCAAGACCGATTATTCCCCTTTCGAGTTGTCTCCAAAGACAATATTCTCACTAGGGTTCTCAATAGGGGAGTATGAGTTGAACATACTCTTCTCTCCAGTCATATGATTTGTACATCCGCTGTCAAGCACCCAACTTGATCCACCGGAGGAGTATGCCTGCAAAACAATTTAGTTCCTTGTTTTAGGTCCCCAAGTAACATTGGGGCCTTGTATGTTAGTCACAAGTATCTTAGGAACCCAAATTGCTCTCCCAACAACCTTGCTGGCCTCTTGACCAACAATCTTGGCAACAACTTTACCACGGTTGTTGCACCTCAACACATAGCAAGATTCCAAACTTGCACGAGTGACACTTGGCTTTGGTTGATGCACAAATTTGTTTTTGGTCACCCATATTGATTCTTGAGGCTTCTGGACAACCTGCTTCTGCTAGGGCACCTACTGGACATGTGCCTTGGTATGATCAGGTTTCAGATTGGTGGCCTTCCCTTTCTTGGGGCGCGGCACTGCCGCTCTGGGCCCGGCACTACCGGCCTGGAGCGCGGCACTGCCGCGGTCTGTGCAGGCCGAACTGTACCAATCTGCTTCTTCCTCTCAAACCTGACACATTCCACACCATTTTTCATATATCTTCCATTGGTCTTGCCCCCAGCAACATGGCCTAAGCCACTCTTGATGTGAGGATGCCTTCCATCCTTGTATTGCACCTTCGGTTGCCCTTTAACCTTGCTCTTGCTGCTTTGCACCTGCAAGTACTTGCGCTTACTAGCAGCTAAGGCATTGAGCCTTGCCACTTCTTTCTTTATTGTCTCTAGGTTGGCAAGGTTAGTAGCATAAGCATTTAAATCAAGTTTGGTGCATTGTTCACATGCTTGACTAGTGGAAGAGCTAGATGCACTCTTGCTTTTGATAAGGAGTGAGTTACTATCAGCAAGAAGCTTATGTTGATCCTCAAGTTTATTGTGCTTTTTCAACAATACATCATATCTTTGATTTAGATCAACATTAACCTTCTTAGTGATAGTATGGGCTTTTTGCTCTTTGGCCAAGGCCTCGTGCAAAGAGTCCACCTCACTACTTTTCAAAGCAAGAGCTTCCTCACTAGCAATGTAGAGATCTTCTTGCTTAATAAGAGTTTTCTCTCTAGATGCTAGCCCAGCTTGTGTGCTCTCTAGTTCTTCCATTAGCCTAGTTATGAACATTTTAGTTTTGTTATCCAAGTTCTTAGTTAGTTGATCCATTTCTTCATCACTAGATTCATCATCACTAGCATAATCACTTGTATCACTACTAGAGATGTCACTAGGAGAAAGGGTTTTGGACTTGGATTTGGATTTTACCTTCTCACCCTTTGCCATGAGACAAATGTGAGGGGAGCAATCATCATCATCATCGGACAAGTTGTTGAATAGCTTTGGTGTTGAGGATGAAGCTGTATGGCAACGGTTGCAATCTTGCTGTCCTCATCACTTGGGCTGTCCACGGTTGAGTCCCATTCATGTCCAATATGAGCTTCTCCCACATCTCTCTTGTATCTTCTCTTGCTGTCCTCATTGTGGTATTTCTTGTCTTGCCTCTTGTCCTTCTTCTCATGGGGACAATCGGCTATGAAATGCTCCGTGCTACCAGAATTATAGCATGTTCTCTTTTTCTTGTTGGGGAATGTTCTCTTCACTAACTTGTAGCCATTGCTTTTGATCCCCTTGCGAAACCTTCTCATGAACAAAGCAAAATCATCAATATGTTCTTGTTGCTGCTCACTTTCGCTTTCTTCTTCACTTGATGATGATGTTGTTGGCACTTCTTCCTTCACTATCTTGGCTGCCCTTGACTTGAACGAAGCACCTTGCTTGCTGCCCTTTTGATTGCTTGATGTAGATGGCTTGCTTGCTGCGGGCTGCATGCTTCTCTTTCTTGCCTTGAGTGCTACATCTTTGATCTTCATGTCCTGAAGCTTGGTTTGCAGCTCTCCAAGCCTTTGCCTCTCAAGTGCTTCCTCTCTATGCATGTCATGTGTCAAAAGCCTTCCAAGAACATCACTTGGGGTGAATTGCTCAAATCTTTTCTTCTCTCTAATCAAGGTCACAATGGTCTCATTTCTTGGTGTGAAAACTTTCAACATAATCCTCACAACCTTGTGATCATTCACCTCGGTGCCACCAAGACTTCTAATCTTGCCAACAATGACCATCAACCTATCAAACATTTCTTGTGGCCCTTCTCCTTCATGGATTGCAAACCGGTTGAGCTTGGCCATCAATATCTCTATCTTGGACTTCCTCACCTTGTCAACACCCTCATGTGTCATGTGCAAGGTATCCCAAATCTCCTTGGCCACTTCCATACCCATCACCTTGTTGTACTCATCTCCATCCAAGGCACTAAGCAAAGCACTAGTGGCTTGGGTATTGAGATGAATGTTGCGAAACTCAGCTTGTGTGGGTTTCTTTGGGTCAACCGGTGCCTCCAAGCCATGATGCACAATCTCCCAAATCCCGGGATGAAGACCTACAAGATAAGTTTTCATCAAGTGCTTCCACTTGGCAAAGTTGGTCCCATCGAAATGAGGCAACTTTCCCGCGGGCACATTGATGACTCGTCTAGTGTCAAGGTTAGACAAAGATGAATAATCAAAGGATACGGCTGCATAGTCGGTGTAGCCGCTGCTCTTCTTGTTCTTGCTGCTCTTGCTAGGTTGATAGGTGCTATCATCATCTCCATCTTCGGTGCTACTTGAGTCATCATCACTTGAAGCTATTTTCTTCTTCTTTTCTTCCTTCTTTTTCTTCTCTTCTTCTTTTCTTCTCTTCTCAGCCTTCTTTCTTCTCTTCTCTTTAGCTTCTCTTCCTTTCTTCTCAGCTCTTCCTTTTCTTTTCTTCTTTCCTCTCTTCTAGCTTCTTTTGCTTCTCTTTTCAATCTTCTTTCTTCTTTCTTTCTTGCTCTTTCTCCTTCGGACATCTCAACTGTAGGTGGCAGCGTGGATTGGCTTGCCGTCGACACGCTGTCACTGCTGCTGCTGCTCTCCGTGGTGTGAAGATCAACATCACGAGCCGTGCTCACCTCCGCTTCACCTACCTTGGCCATACCTCACGCGGTTAAGCGCAAGACTGAGGTACCACGCTCTGATACCACTTGTAGGATCACGGGCTAGCCTAGAAGGGGGGTTGAATAGGCCTGCAAAATTTCTTCGCAAACAGAGGTCAAAACATAGGGCGGCAGTGCCGGCCTGGGAGCGGCACTGCCGGGCTGCCCGGCACTGCTGCTGCTAGAGCGGCAGTGCTGGACCTCCCCGAGCAGAATCAACACAGTTCAAAATGCAGCCAATGAAAACTAGATCTGGTTAATTACTGATGTTCCCTGGGTTGTGTAGAGTGTAGAACACCTCCTTTGCACAGCTCAACACCACCACAAGGTAGATTGGGGTCAAACCCTAGAAAACAAAGAACTACAACAAGTAGAGAGCAAGTGAACCAAATCAAGTGACACAAGATTTATCCCGTGGTTCAGCTCGCCACAAAGGCTTGCCTACTCCATGTTGTTGAGGCTCCACAAAGGAAACTTGGGTTCACAACTCCCAATCCTCGTTCTCAAGTCAAGGAAGTTAATCCTTGAAAAGAGGGGGCAATTTCACTAGCTTGTGAGGGTGGTTACAAACCTCCCTGGGCTGCCACAAGATTGGCAAGTTCTCCGGGCGACGCTCTAGCCAGCTAGGAGCAAGCTCCAAGAGTAACAAATACAAACCACCGGCTTGAACGCGAACCAAGTGCTTGGAGAAGATGAAGATCACAGCGAGAAGCTTGTTCTTGCTCAAGATGAGCTCACACTCTTCAAGATTTGAGTTGGATTCCAAATGGAAGGAGTGGAGAGCTTTTGGGAGTGAGGGAGAGAGCAAGAGAGAGCCTTCTCTGGTTCTGGAATCGTGCAAATGGCCGAGATGACCGTTGGGGGCGACGGGGAGGTGATTTTGAATCACCCCCGAGTCTAACGGTCAGAATAAGTCGCGGCAGTGCCGGGCCAGAGGCCGGTAGTGCCGCGCTGCCAAAACAGATCATAATGATATGGAATTTTGTGGCTGGTTTTGGCAGTGGAAATTAGGATGTTTGGTGTGAATATTTGCACTTGGTCACACTTTCAAACCTGTCTTTTGCATTCCCCTAAATAGTACGGCTTTTCCTATACTCAAATTCAAAATAAAAACGAATTTAAACCTCCATTGAGCTGGATGCCGTATCCATAAGTTGTTAAGGGTCCACCTGCATAAGAATACATCCTCCTAATACCCTTGCCTGTCCATCATCTCAATAAACCACATTAGTCTTCTAATCGCGTGGTCATTATCACCAAAACCGACATTAGGGCTTGATTGCACTTACACTGAGTAGAACAACTTTCATGTTGACCATCTTTCAAGTTGTTGAGAAAAATCAAAAGTAATTTTAAAATTTCAGTTTGAAATTCAAACCCTACTTTTACCCCCTTTGCTGTAGTTTGAAAATTTGGCAGAATTTGAATTTCATGTCAAAAGCAAAAATGATCTACACAAAATTCTCTACAACTTCTGTATTCATCACTTCTTCAGATTCCGGTTGGATCAGATAGAATTGGAATCAAATAGCATTTGACCTACTAAGCCTACTACTGTAGCTGGGGGTTCTCCAGTTCACCGTCGCGCTCGTACGCGCGCGTGCCGCGTCCGGCGCCGAGCGCCGTCCAGCCGGCGTGGGCACGCCGCGACACTGTCGAGCAGCCGAGGGAGGGCCCCGGACCCAGCCTGAGCTTATCCTCCCCTTGCCGGTCCTATAAAACCGTCGAGCACCACTCCTCCCAAAATCTTCTCCACCGCGGTCGCCGTTGAGCTCGTTCGGATTACGGTGAAATTCATCGTGACCAAGCCACCACCACCTCCTCCATCTCACAGCAAGCTTGCTAGCTCCCTTGCGCATAGTTTGGTGTCTTTGGTGTGGGCTGTGGTGTCTTGAACATTCGGGAACGCGGGTCGTCGTCTCCGCGTCCGATCGGAGCACCGCCGCGAGTCTTCGAGCCGTGCCTAGCTCACCGTGGTGAGCTTCTTCTCCTTAGGTTCCGTGTTGTGGATTCCCTAAATCCTACTGATCCTTTTGCGTGCGGTGGTCTTCGCTCCGATGCCGTAGGGTCGTCGGAACAGGAAGTTTTGTCTCCGGTGAACGCCACCGACCCGCCGCCGCCGTCACGCTCGTCGATTCAAGCCACTCCAGTCCCAACCCACAACCGATTTGGTCTTCTGGTGAGCCCCCGAATCTCCCTAGCCCATTTTTGCTAACTCAACCATGTCTCGGTGGTCGGAACGGGGCCTCCGTGCCGCCGTGGTCCGCCATGGGCGAGCACGAGCTCGCCGGAGGCGGGTAGGGCGTAGGCTTTGTGAGTAAAGTGGTCGGCTAGGGTCTAGGGGAGTCGTAGGGTCGTTTAGCTTCGCTGCGGCAGACGTCGCCGGCGAGTTCCGCGGCGGTCCGCCGCGCACGCTTGCGTCCAGGGACGCGGCGAGAGGAAGGAGGAGGAGCTGACAGGTAGGCCCAGCCTGTCAACGTCCCGTGAGGAGGGCGTGCGCGCGCGGGCGCGGCCGAGCCGTGCTGGGCCTGTTCGCTTAAGTGGGCCGAATGGCCGTTTTCGTTTTTCCCGAATGATTTACAAATCTTTTCATTTTTATTTAGAATGAATAGTATTGTGTTTTAATCTTTTTGTGTGAATTAATCTACTCTACCAAAAATTGTGGAAATATTTGTGGATGCTCTCTGTGATGTGTAGAATTTAATAAAAATATGAAATGTAGGATTTCAGTGCTTTCTGTATTAACTAAAAATCAGCACATTAAATGATAAAAGGAATTTTGATGATTTTTAATAAATTCCCTGTAAGTCCAAAAATCATGAAAATTTAATTGGTACTGTTTTAGGTCCAGAGCTAACTGTTGGTGAAGTATGGCATCAAATGGAAATGTTTAAATATTTATTAAATTATATATTGGTTTAAATGATTAATAAAAGGGATAGGAAATGAAATGATTATTGATTGGTGTGATTTTTGGATTGCTTGAGATTCTAGGTCAATCACCTTTATGACCTAGGGCATTGTGAATTAGAGTAATCATGGCTAGCCTAAGGTAGGGTCTTGATCATGTATGTGCCTTATTTATTTTGAATTTCATCTGTCATTTCATGCGCATCGCATTCATACATTCATTCATTGCAAACGTGTAGTGACCGAGAATCCGGAGGTAAAGTCTGAGGGTGCATCTGAGGAGACTGCTCAGGAAGTTGTGCAAGGTTTTGATATTTGTGGCACCGACCCGGATCCGACACTCTACACCATCCAAGGCAAGCCCCGGTACATTTGCCCCTCCTTGCTATTTTAAAATGTTTATCACTTGAGTTAATCTATTGCATTAGGTTAATAGGAGTTGATTGACAACCCATTTATGCATTACCATCCTTGACCACTGATCAATACCTGAGAACCTGATTTTATAAAGTATTGCAAAATGCTTAGTCATGCTTAATTATTAGATTTGCAAAAATGCTATTTTGAACTGTGATGAGACAAATTAAATGAATCACTTTATGGGAATGGTATGTCCTTGTTGGTTGGCAGCGTTCCTAGCTAGTTCATTGTCATCCACGGGGATGGGTTTTTCCGTTTGGTCGACCATCTGTTTGGGTTAGAGTCCCAACGATCCTCATCATCGGAAAGGGATGTAAAAACCGGATAGTTACCAGTGTACTTGGGTTAGAGTCCCAATGCATGGTTTCTAACGGAAAAATATTAGGGACCGTTCGTTGTCAGGCCTGCTGTGATCAAGACTTTGCAACTAGCCACTTACTACGAAAAGCCTATGACTCCGGTGGCTCTACTGCTGGAACCGACAACCACGCACTGGGAGTGGAGAGATGGCGAGAGTAGCGTGTTCCCTCGTGGCCGTCGTGCCTGGAGACGAGAGGAGTACTGTGCTCTCGGGTGGCGCAAGACCGGTTCCGGGGTATGAAAAGCCGTGGTAGGCGGGGTTGGCGTATGCAAGCTTAAGTGCTATATACGCAGTGTGGATAGGGATCCCCACCTGGGTATTAATCGATTCGAATCGTCGTTGCTCCTCGGTTATGGAGACTTGATCCTCACCCCTACATCGAATAGTGGTTCGGAACTAGGATGTTTGAATGGATAAAGCAAATGAAAGAATGTTAATATATGAGAAAGAACTTGGAGATATGGTTAATGATTAATAGTATTATTGAAATAAAATATTGAGACAGGACTAGTAATGCTTTTCCGCAAAGCTCTTGAACTCTTGCTAAAGCCTTACCTTGACTCCCCTTAGCCTGCATTCCTGAGTCTAATTTTACACTCTTAGTCGGGTAAGTCTTGCGGAGTACCCCATGTACTCAGGGTTTGTTAACCCCGTTGCAGGAGGGCAGCAGGAGCCTGAAGTCTGTCTCGCTCCGTGCTGTGTCACTATCGTCCAGGAGAGTGAAGAAGAATAAGGTTGAACCCGTGGGCAAGGTTCATGTAATACTTATCTATCTGTTGTACTGTTGTTCTATCGCTACTGCTACCCTTTTAAAATATGGTCTGTAATAACTGCACCTAATTTCCATTCGAACACTGGTTTGTAATATTAAGTACTATTTACTCTTCCGTACTTTTACTCTGATGTATTTTGTTATGAAATGTTGTAATCCTGTAATGGCTTCGCAATGGGATCCTGTCGGAGATAACGGGTGCTTATGTAGCCCGGCAGAGCCCGCCTAGGTGATCTGGAACACGGGCCCGGCTGTCAGATATCATTAGTGGCGATGACAGGTGCCTGTGGGCCACGTGATTTAGGTGGTTCTATTACAGCTGGTATCAGAGCATTCCATTGCTAAATCATTGCGGGTTACTTTTCGAAAACTTCAAAATGTTTTGGATCATAAAAACTTAAACTGTTATTTTGAGTCCAAACTGCTTACAATCTTATCTTACTCGGTAGTTCTTATCTTGTTCTGTAATTTATTTTATTATGGTTATGGTAGTAGGTGGAACAACATTATTAACATTAGCCCTATGTTCAAACTATTTATGCTTTGATTTATAGTGCATGATTTGAAATTCGTAAGTACGTGCATGCATCATGATAATCACACATGTTAATAACTTCCTGCTTAAAAGTGGGTATATGGGTGAGGAACTATCACACCTATTCTTGCTAGCCTATTATATACTCACTAATTCAAACTTACATTTCCAGTTGGCAAGTTCTAAGTTGACGGCACGCAAGATGACTGGTCCCCGTTGAGTTCCGCGCCACCAGTTGGCACCGCGCCACGGTGAGGAGGCGTCGGGCAGCCGTCCACCCCGCTGCAGCCGTAAGGAGTTGAAGAAGGAGATCAAGGAGCTGCACAGGGAGATAAGTCTCATGAGGGAGGACTTCCAAGTGGCCCGGGCTGATCACTACCGGGATGTGAGGACCAACAGAGACCTACGGTGGGAGATCGACCGCCTGACTCAGGAGAGGGATCAGGCTTTGGAGCAGGAGGGCACGGCCCGTGAGAGGGTTGAGGAGCTGAGGGGTACGTTGAGAACCTTGAGTAGAACAATGGCATGCTGCAGGAGGAGGTGCATAGGCTGAACGATCAGCTTAATCCGATTCTGGTTCCACGGGAGGAGGCGCCTGAGGAGGGTGTTGTCATAGGACCCGATGAGGAGTATTATGACAGTGAGGCTACGGAGGACGGTAACTTTGAGGCAGTCGACCCAATGGAGGATGTGGTCGTCGAGGAGGACGACGAGGAGGAGATCGTCGTCATCGACTAGGCTAGTCCTAGGACTAGTGATTTTAGTCTTCTGTTATCCGAGTGTTGTAATCGTAGTGCCAAGAACCGTAGTCTGGGGGTGGAACTTGTGATTCGTGTGTGTCGAACCTTGTTATATTTGATGTTTTAAGTTGTAATGCTACTATGTTTTTAATTATGCAATGTGAGTCCTTAGTGGTTGTCTTAAAAACAGATGGTCAACACTCGCTCGACTGGTGCTGGTACTTTTGATGAAGGAGCTGCTCCCTACCCACCACCCATTCCACCAACCTTAGCAGATGCCTTCGCAGCCCTGGCTAATGCAGCCAACGCTATGGCCCAAAACCGAGAAAATCGTGGCGGGCGTCGAGGCCGCCGCGAAGATGAGGAAACCACCTATGTGGACTTCACTGAAACACGTCCCCCAGTATTCACAAAAGCCGAAGAACCCTTGGAGGCCGATGACTGGCTCCGTACTATGGAGCAGAAGTTCAGCTTGATTCGCTGCATAGAATTCCAAAAGCCACTGTTCGCGGCTCAGCAGCTGCGTGGTCCGGCCAGTGCCTGGTACTCCAACCTGTTGTCTGCACAGCCCGAGGGGCATCAGCTTACTTGGGCAGAGTTCCGTGAAGCCTTCCGAGCACATTACATCCCTGCAGGTGTAATGAAAATGAAACTGGATCAGTTCTTAGCTTTGCAGCAGAAGGATTCTTCTGTTATGCAATATGTGAACCAATTCAACAATCTTGCCCAGTATGCTCCTGAACACACCAATACTGACCAAAAGAAGAAAGATTGCTTTGTCAGGGGCCTAAACTTCAAGATCCAGCGTAGCTTATCTAACAACCTTAACTGCTCATATCACAAAGCTGTAAACAGCGCCATTGCTTACGAAGAAAGTGATCGTAAGCATCAAGATGAGAAGAAGAAAAAGAAATCAGGCTTTTCTGGCAGTCAAAAACGCCAGAAGATCATCTATCATCCTACTCACCACAACCGTCCAGCTTACCCCCAGCAGCAAGTCGTGGTACGCACCGCGGCTACCTCACATACCTCAAACCAATAGAACACCACTCAGCCGAATGCCCCAGGCATTCGTATCAATACACCTCAGACCATCTACAATCATCCTTGCTACAACTGTGGCAAGATAGGACATTGGGCTCGTGACTGTCCATATCCCAAGAAATACAATCAAAATGCCCAGAAAGGTCCTGGACAGCAGCAGCAGCAGCATCAGAATCAGCACCGTGGCCAGCAGCACCAGGCTCAGAAGGTCAAACTTATCAAGAAGGCAGGACATGTCTATTATACTCATGTGGATGACATCCCTGCAGGAGAGCCCGTCATGATGTGTAGGTTTCCTGTCGCCAGTCACCCTGCTATTACACTTTTTGATTCTGGTGCATCACATTCATTCATCAATCGTACATTTGTGGTAAAGCATGAGATTCCAATTGGGAAAATAAAGGAAAACTTCCTTATACATTCGCCCGGAGGGCGTATAAATACTAAGGAGGTAGTGCATCGAGTACCTATCGAGTTGGGCGGGCATATATTCCCAACCGCCATGATAGTGCTCAAGGATCAGGACATAGATGTCATCTTAGGTATGAATTGGATGTATCAGCACAAGGCTCTGATCGATGTGTTGAATAGGACCATAAAAGTCAGCATACCTGGTAGTCAATCTCAGCTTCTTATCCAGCTACCACTACCCGTGAGAATGGTTGAAAAGTCTGTGCAGAGACTGTGTGCCACCTCAGTCCAAGAAATCCAAAATATTCCTGTAGTCTGTGACTTTTTGGATGTATTTCCTGATGATCTACCCGGTCTGCCACCTGACCGTGACGTGGAGTTCGCTATTGAGTTGAAGCCGGGAACTGCACCTATATCCCGTAGAGCCTATAGGATGCCTCCCAAGGAATTAGCCGAGCTTAAAATTTAACTGCAAGACCTGCTTGATAAGGGTTTCATCCGACCTAGTTCATCTCCCTGGGGTTGTCCTGCTATATTTGTGAAAAAGAAGGACAAGTCACTTAGACTCTGTGTCGATTATCGCCACTCAACGAGGTCACCATTAAAAATAAATATCCTTTACCTCGCATTGACTTACTCTTTGACCAGTTAGCTGGAGCCAAGGTCTTTTCTAAAATTGACATTAGGTCTGGTTATCACCAAATAAAGATCCGTCCCAAAGATATCCCCAAAACAGCATTCACCACCAGATATGGCCTTTATGAGTATCTGGTCATGTCTTTTGGCCTAACCAACGCACCTGCCTATTTCATGTACCTCATGAACTCTGTCTTCATGCCCGAGCTTGACAAGTTTGTAATCGTGTTCATCGATGACATCCTTGTTTATTCCAAAACCCCTGATGAACATGCCAACCACCTTCGTATTGTCCTAATCCGTTTGAGAGAACACCAACTATATGCCAAGTTTAGCAAACGTGAGTTTTGGCTAGATCGAGTTCCTTTTCTCGGTCATATTTTATCAGCTGAAGGTGTATCCGTGGACCCGAGCAAGGTGGAAGAGATCTTGAATTGGAAGCCACCAACCACAGTTCATCAAGTCCGTAGTTTTATGGGAATGGCGGGGTATTACCGTCGGTTTATTCCGGACTTCTCAAGAATAGCCAAGCCCATTACCAACTGTTGAAAAATCAAGTCAAATTTGTCTGGTCACCAGAATGTGAGAAGGCGTTCCAAACTTTGAAAAAGTTGTTGACCACTGCACCAGTACTAGCTCAACCAGACATTGAAAAACCATTTGATGTGTACTGTGATGCTTCTGGTACCGGACTTGGTTGTGTCTTGATGCAAGAAGGAAGAGTCATTGCTTATGCTTCACGGCAACTCAAGCGTCATGAAGACTCATGATTTGGAGTTAGCGGCTGTGGTACATGCCTTGAAGATATGGCGTCACTATTTGCTGGGCAGTACCTGCAATGTATATACAGATCACAAGAGCCTAAAATACATTTTTACTCAAGAAGAGTTGAACATGAGACAGCGAAGATGGCTCGAGCTAATCAAGGATTATGATATTGAAGTGCATTATCACCCAGGCAAGGCGAATATGGTCGCCGATGCACTCAGTCGGAAGGCGCACTGCAATTGTTTGACAGTCAAGCCGTATGATCTATCCTTGTGCTATGAGTTGGAAAAATTAGGAATAGAGATAGTTCCACAAGGCAGCCTGACCAGTATTAGTATTGAAACACCCATCCGGGATGAGGTTATTGCCGCTCAGCGGGAAAGTAAAGGAATCAAGCACATTAAGGAAAAGGTTCAAACCGGCAAGACAGATTGCTTCAAAATTGATAATGATGGTGTCGTGTGGTTCAAGGATCGTCTGGTAGTTCCAAAGGTGCCGGAGTTGCGACAAAAGATCCTTGACGAAGTACATTTGACAAGGTTTTCTATTCATCCTGGCAGCAACAAGATGTATCAAGATTTGAGGCAATAGTTCTAGTGGACGAAGATGAAGATAGAGAATGCTCGGTATGTCGCGAGATGTGACACTTGTCAGAAAGTGAAGGCCGCTCACATGAAGCCTGGAGGAGAGCTACAGCCATTGCCTGTTCCTGCATGGAAGTGGGAGGACATCAGTATGGATTTAATCGTGGGATTACCCAAGACATCAAGAGGTTTTGATTCCATCTGGGTTATTGTGGATCGCCTCACCAAGCAAGCTCATTTTCTACCTGTCAAGAAGAAGTACAGGGCACTGGCATATGCGAAGCTTTATATTGAGAACTTAGTGAAGTTGCATGGTGTACCGAGGACTATCGTTTTTTATCGAGGTACCCAGTTCGTCTCCAAGTTCTGGCGGGCTTTTCACAAGTCCTTAGGTACAAAACTTCTGCATAGCACTGCATACCATCCACAGACTGATGGACAGACGGAAAGAGTCAATCAAGTACTGGAAGATATGTTGAGGGCTTGTGCACTCAATTACCCTGACAAGTGGGACGAGTGCTTAGCATTGGCAGAATTTTCATACGACAACAGCTATCAAGAAAGTATTAAGATGGCTCCGTTTGAGGCAGTTTACGGTCGTAGGTGCCGTACCTCATTGAATTGGTCTGAACCGGGAGAAAGATGGTTTTATGGTGTTGATCTGGTCAATGAAGCCGAAGAAAAGGTCAGATTGATACAAGAGAATTTGAAAGTGGCACAGTCTCGACAGAAAAGTTATGCCGATCGAAGGCGTTGACCCTTAACATATAAGGTGGGAGACTATGTGTATCTGAAAGTATCGCCAATGAAAGGAGTCAATCGGTTTGGCGTCAAAGGCAAGTTGGCCCCGCGTTATGTTGGACCTTTCTTAATCATAGAACACGTGGAAAAAGTAGCTTATAAGTTGCAGTTGCCAGAACATCTTTCAGACGTACACAATGTATTCCATGTGTCACAACTCAAGAGGTGTCTTCGAGTACCTGACCAGGTCATCGATGTGGAAGCAGTGGAACTTGAACCTGAGTTGACGTACTCGGAATATCCTATTGGAGTCCTAGACATAAAGGATCGTGTCACACGAAGGAACACAACCATGTGGTACAAGGTCCAATGGAGTGCGCATTCCGAGGAAGAAGCCACTTGGGAATCGGAAGACTACCTCGCAGAAAATTTCCCCGAGTTCTTTGCTACGTTGTAGATGTAAACTTCCTAGTCTCGATCTATGTAAACGTTCCCCTGTTTTTGTGGATAATTTAGAACTAGAGTTAGTTGAGACATTTTCTTTTCCATTACTTTGTTTCGAGTAATGTTTCTATATTTATATCAAATCTCGGGACGAGATTTTTTTTAGGGGGGCAGGCTGTAATACCTCTGGTATTATTGCCTAACTAAATTACCATGTCATCATGTTTATTATTAATCATCTGCATATGATTGTGTTTAGGGCTCCTAGAGTGATTGAATTTCATTTAGAATTGATTGTGTAACTAAGTCCTTAATAAAAAATCAAAAATAAAATGAAATAGAAATCAAATTAAGCCTCAGAGTTGACCTAAAACCCTAATTCAAAATCTATGTTGAATCTGATGAAAGTGTCTTAATTAAAGTTGTAGAAATTTTAAAATGGAACAACTTTTATTTTTGGAGATTTTGAAGTTATATTATAGAAATTCAAATTAAACTCAAATTAGTATGTTGATATTTAAATTTGAAACTTCAATTTCAAAAATATTGAGAATCTTCCAAAACTCCCTTAATAGAAGTTGTCAAGCTCACTGAGTAGAACAACTCTCATGTTGACCATTTTTCAAGTTGTTGAGAAAAATCAAAAGTAATTTTAAAATTTTAGTTTAAAATTCAAACCCTACTTTTACCCCCTTTGCTGTAGTTTGAAAATTTGGCAGAATTTGAATTTCATGTCAAAAGCAAAAATGATCTACACAAAATTCTCTACAACTTTTGTATTCATCACTTCTTCGGATTCCGTCTGGATCAGATCGAATTGGAATCAAATAGCATTTGACCTACTAAACCTATTACTGTAGCTAGGGGGGTCCCCCTGTTCATCGTCGCGCCCGTACGCGTGCCTGCCGCGTCCGGCGCCGAGCGCCGTCCGGCCGGCGTGGGCACGCCGCGATACTGTCAAGCAGCCGAGGGAGGGCCCCGGACCCAACCCGAGCTTATCCTCCCCATGCCGGTCCTATAAAATCGTCGAGCACCGCTCCTCCCAAAATCCTGTCCACCGCGGTCGCCGTTGAGCTCGTTCGGATTACGGTGAAATTCGTCGTGACCAAGCCACCACCACCTCCTCCATCTCACAGCAAGCTTGCTAGCTCCCTTGCGCATAGTTTGGTGTCTTTGGTGTGGGCTGTGGTGTCTTGAACATCTGGGAACGCGGGTCGTCGTCTCCGCGTCCGACCGGAGCGCCGCCGCGAGTCTTCGAGCCGTGCCTAGCTCTCTGTGGTGAGCTTCTTCTCCTTAGGTTCCGTGTTGCGGATTCCCTAAATCCTAATGATCCTTTTGCGTGCGGTGGTCTTCGCTCCGGTGCCGTAGGGTCGTCGGAACAGGAAGTTTTTTCTCCGGTGAACGCCACCGACCCGCCGCCGCCGTCGCGCTCGTCGATTCAAGCCACTCCAGTCCCAACCCACAACCGATTTGGTCTTCTGGTGAGCCCCCGAATCTCCCTAACACATTTTTGCTAACTCAACCATGTCTCGGTGGTCGGAACGGGGCCTCCGTGCCGCCGTGGTCCGCCATGGGCGAGCACGAGCTCGCCGGAGGCGGGTAGGGCGTAGGCTGTGTGAGTAGAGTGGTCGGCTAGGGTCTAGGGGAGTCGTAGGGCCGTTTAGCTTCGCTGCAGCAGACGTCGGCGGCGAGTTCCGCGGCGGTCCGCCGCGCGCGCTCGCGTCCAGGGGCGCGGCGAGAGGAAGGAGGAGCTGACAGGTAGGCCCAGCCTGTCAGCGTCCCGTGAGGAGGGCGTGCGTGCACGGGCGCGGCCGGGCCGTGCTGGGCCTGTTCGCTTAAGTGGGCCGAATGGCCGTTTTCGTTTTTCCCGAATAATTTACAAAGCTTTTCATTTTTATTTAGAATGAATAGTATTGTGTATTAATCTACTATACCAAAAATTGTGAAAATATTTGTGGATGCTCTCTGTGATGTGTAGAATTTAATAAAAATATGAAATGTAGGATTTGAGTGCTTTCTGTATTAACTAAAAATCAGCACATTAAATGATAAAAGGAACTTTGATGATTTTTAATAAATTCCCTATAAGTCCAAAAATCATGAAAATTTAATTGGTACTGTTTTAGGTCTAGAGCTAACTGTTGGTGAAGTTTGGCATCAAATGGAAATGTTTAAATATTTATTAAATTATATATTGGTTTAAATAATTAATAAAAGGGATAGGAAATGAAATGATTATTGATTGGTGTGATTTTTGGATTGCTTGAGATTCTAAGTCAATCAGCTTTATGACCTAGGGCATTTTGAATTGGAGTAACCATGGCTAGCCTATGGTAGGGTCTTGATCATGTGTGTGCCATATTTATTTTGAATTTCATCTGTCATTTCATGCGCATCGCATTCATACATTCATTCATTGCAAACGTGTAGTGACCGAGAATCCGGATGTAAACTCTGAGGGTGCATCTGAGGAGACTGCTCAGGAAGTTGTGCAAGGTTTTGATATTTGTGGCACCGACCCGGATCCGACACTCTACACCATCCAAGGCAAGCCCCGGTGCATTTGCCCCTCCTTGCTATTTTAAAATGTTTATCACTTGAGTTAATCTATTGCATTAGGTTAATAGGAGTTGATTGACAACCCATTTATGCATTACCATCCTTGACCACTGATCAATACCTGAGAACCTGATTTTATAAAGTATTGCAAAATGCTTAGTCATGCTTAATGATTAGATTTGCAAAAATGCTATTTTGAACTGTGATGAGACAAATTAAATGAATCACTTTATGGGAACGGTATGTCCTTGTTGGTTAGCAGCGTTCCTAGCTAGTTCATTGTCATCCACGGGGATGGGTTTTTCCGTTTGGTCGACCATCTGTTTGGGTTAGAGTCCCAACGATCCTCAAAAATTCTCTGGATTTTTTTGAATAACTTTAAAATCCTCAAAAATAAAAGTTGTCCTATTTGTGGAGCTTTACAACTTTCATTAAAGAAGTTTAGTCAGATTCTTAATAGTTTTGAAATTAGCATTTCAAATCTGAATTTCAGGGCAGTAATTAGGGTTTAATTTAAATTTCTATTAAAGAACTTCAAAAACACCCAAAATAAAAGTTGTTCCATTTTAAAATATCTACAGCTTTTGTTGAGACACCATCTCCTGATTCTAAGTAGTTTTTGAGTTAGGGTTTTAGGGTCCGATTAGGGCTTAAATTCATATTTTTCTTTTGATTTAATTTTACTTACCAATTAGGAATTCAAGTGCAACAACAATAAAATTCATAAATAAGTCACTCTAAAATCCCTAAGCACAATCATATGCAGATGCTTAATAATAAACATGATGACATGGCATAATTAATTAGCCGTAATACCCGGGGTATTACAGCCCTTCCCCCTTAAAGAAATCTCGTCCCGAGATTTGATAGACGACAAAACCTTAGGGTTAAGTAATGGAAAAGAAAATGTCTCAAGTAAACCTAGTATAATTTCTACCATAAAATAATCAGGGGAGTTTATACATACTACAACCAGAAACTTTACATTTACAATGTAGCGAAGAATTCGGGGAAATTCTCAGCAAGATAGTCTTCAGATTCCCAGGTGGCTTCGTCCTCTGAATGTTTGCTCCACTGAATCTTGTACCATCTTGTGGTGGTTCTTCGAGTGACGCGATCTTTTCGATCCAGAACCCGGATTGGATACTCAGAGTATGTTAGGTCAGGATGGAGTTCTATCCCTTCAACATCAATGACTTGATCAGGCACTCGAAGACACCTTTTGAGTTGCGACACATGGAATACATTGTGCACAGCTGAGAGATGATCTGGCAACCTCAACTTATAGGCTACTTTCCCATGACGAGCTATGATCTGAAATGGTCCAATGTATCGAGGAGCTAACTTGCCTTTAACTCCAAATCGACTAATTCCCTTCATGGGTGAGACTTTGAGGTAGACATAATCTCCTGTCTTGAACACCAAGGGACGGCGTCTTTGATCGGCGTAACTTTTCTATCGCGACTGTGCAACCTTCAGATTATTTTGTATCTGCCGGACCTTTTCTTCAGTTTCCTCCACCAAGTCAACTCCGAAGAACCATCTTTCCCCAGGCTCAGACCAATTTAGGGGCGTTCGACACCTACGACCATACACCGCCTCGAACGGTGCCATTTTGATACTTTCTTGATAACTGTTATTATACGAGAATTCTGCCAGTGCCAAACACTCATCCCATGATTCTGTGTAATTGAGTGCACATGCCCTCAACATGTCCTCCAACACCTAGTTGACTCTCTCAGTCTGTCCGTCAATCTGTGGATGGTATGCAGTGCTATGTAGAAGTTTTGTTCCTAGTGACTTATGGAAAGCCCTCCAAAAATTGGAATTGAATTGAGAACCTCGATCTGAGACAATGGTCTTAGACACACCATGAAGCTTCGTCAGATTCTGGATATACAGCTTCGCATAGTTCACTGCAGTGTAAATAGTCTTGACGGGGATGAAGTGAGCTTGCTTAGTGAGGCGATCAACCACAACCCAGGTTGAGTCAAAACCCCTGGATGTTTTTGGCAGACCCATGATGAAATCCATGCTAATGTCTTCCCATTTCCAAGCAGGAACAGGCAGTGATTGCAGTTCTCCACCAGGCTTCATGTGTACAGCTTTTACTTTCTGATAGGTGTCACACTTTGTTACATATCGAGCGATCTCTATTTTCATCTTGGTCCACTAGAACTTTTGCCTCAAATCTTGGGACATCTTATTGCTCCTGGGGTGAATGGAGAATCTGGTCAAATGTGCTTCATCGAGGATCTTTTAGCGCAAGTCAGGTACTTTTGGAACTACTAACCGATCCTTGAACCATACGACACCTTCGTCGTCAATCCTAAAACAATCCGCCGTACCGGCTTGGACTTTCTCCTTGATATGCTTGATTCCTTTGCTTCCTTTCTGAGCTGCGACAATCTCATCGCGGATGGTGTTCTCAATATTAATGTGGTTCAAGCTGCCATGTTCAACTATTTCTACCCCTAACTTCTCTAGTTCATAGCATAAAGAAAGGTCTCGGGGCTTCACTGTCAAACAGTTGCAATGAACCATCCGACTGAGTGCATCAGCAACTACATTTGCCTTACCCGGGTGGTAATGCACTTCAATGTCGTAATCCTTGATTAACTCGAGCCATCTTCGCTGTCTCATGTTCAACTCTTCTTGGGTAAATATATACTTTAGACTTTTGTGATCGGTGTAGATCTTGCAAGTACTGCCAAGCAAATAGTGACGCCAAATCTTCAATGCATGGGCCACAGCGGCCAATTCTAGGTCGTGAGTGGGATAATTCTCTTCATGGCGCTTAAGTTGTCGCGACGCATAAGCAATGACTCGGCCCTCTTGCATCAAGACACATCCCAGACCGGTTCCAGAAGCATCACAGTACACGTCAAATGGCTTTTCAATGTCCGGCTGAGCTAGGACTGGTGCCGTGGTCAACAATTTCTTCAAGGTCTGAAATGTCTGCTCACACTCAGGTGACCAGACGAACTTGACCTCGTTCTTCAATAGGCTAGTAATGGGCTTGGATATTTTGGAGAAATCCGGAATGAAGCGACGGTAATATCCCGCCATTCCCATAAAACTACGAACTTGATGCACTGTGGTCGGTGGTTTCCAATTCAAGATCTCTTCCACCTTGCTGGGGTCGACTGATACACCTTTGGCTGATAGGATATGTCCAAGAAACGGAATTCTGTCCAGCCAAAACTCACACTTGCTGAACTTGGCATATAGTTGATGTTCTCTCAAACGAGTTAGGACTACACGAAGATGTTTGGCATGTTCTTCAGGGTTTTTGGAATAGACAAGTATGTCGTCGATGAACACGACCACAAACTTGTCGAGTTCCGGCATGAATACGGAGTTCATGAGATACATGAAGTAGGCAGGGGCATTGGTTAGGCCGAAGGACATAACCAGATACTCGTACAGACCATATCTGGTGGTGAAGGCAGTTTTGGGAATATACTCGGGACGGATTTTTATTTGGTGGTACCCAGATCTGAGGTCAATTTTAGAAAGCACCTTGGCCCCAGCAAGTTGGTCAAAAAGTAGATCTATGCGAGGCAAAGGGTACTTGTTTTTGATAGTGACTTCATTGAGTGGACGGTAATCGACACAGAGTCTGAGGGAACTGTCCTTCTTTTTAACAAAAATAGCAGGACAACCCCAGGGGGATGAACTAAGCCTGATGAAACCCTTATCCAATAGATCCTGCAACTAAACCTTCAACTCTGCCAATTCCTTGGGCGGCATTCTATATACTCTACAGGAAATAGGTGTTGTTCCTGGCTTCAGCTCAATGGCAAATTCTACATCACGGTCAGGGGGTAAACCAGGCAATTCGTCAGGGAATACATCCGGGAATTCACAGACTACCGGAATGTTCTGCACCTCTTTAACTGCGGTTGCACATACCCTACCAACTGCTCTTTGAGGTATTGAAAGTTGGATAAGAAGTTGAGTTTGACTATTAGGCAAGTTTACCCTGATGGTTCTATTCAGCACATCTATGCGAGCTTTGTGCTGATACATCCAATTCATGCCTAATATCACATCTATATCCTGATCCTTCAGCACTATCATTGAGGTCGGGAATATATGCCCGCCAAGTTCTATGGGCACCTGATGTACTATCTCTTTAGTACTAATGCGCCCTCCGGGCGATTGTATAAGGAAATTTTCCTCTATCTGCCCAATCGGAATTTCATGCTTGACAACAAATGTACGATTGATGAATGAATGCGATGCACCAGAATCGAAAAGCATGATAGCAGGATGACTTGCGACAGGGAACCTACCCAGCATGACGGGTTCACCTTCAGGAATGTCTCCAACTTGTGTGTAGTAGACCTGTCCTGCTTTTCTCACAACTTTTCCCTTCTGGGCCTGCTGCTGGTGGCCACGGTGCTGAGTCTATTGCTGCTGCTGTCCACCAGGAGCCTTCTGCGCATTCTGATTGTACTGTTTGGGGAATGGCCAATTGCGGGACCAATGTCCCATTTTTCCACAATTGTAGCAAGGTTGGTTGTAGGTTGCTTGAGGAGTGGTTACGCGAACGCCAGGGGCATTCGGCTGGGTGGCACTTTGTTGGTTGGAAGTGTGGGATGTAGCAGTAGTTCGAAGTACGACTTGCTGATGGGGATACTGGGGACGTGAGTGGTGAGTGGGATGGTAGATGATTTTCTGGCGCTTCTGATGGCCAGAAGATCCAGCTGATCCAGACTTCTTCTTTTTCTTCTCTTCTTGATGCTTGCGGTCACTTTCTTCAAAAGCAATGGCACTGTTGACAGCCTCATGATAAGTGCAGTTGAGATTGTTGGACAGGCTTCGTTGAATCTTGAAGTTCAAACCCCTGACAAAGCAGTCCTTCTTTTTCTGATCGGTGTTGGTATGCTCAGGGGCATACTACGACAGATGGTTGAACTTGCTGACATACTGCATGACTGTGGATTCCTTCTGTTGCAGAGCCAAGAACTGATCCAACTTCATCTTCATCACACCCGCAGGGATGTAATGTGCACGGAAAGCCTCGCGAAACTCCGCCCAAATAAGTTGGTGCCCTTCCGGCTGGGCTGACTGGAGGTTTGCAAACCAAGTGCTCGCAGGGCCTCGGAGTTGCTGTGCTGCAAACAACGGCTCCTGGGTTTCTGTGCAGCGAATCAATCCAAATTTCTGCTCCATGATACGGAGCCAGTCATCTGCTTCCAGCGGCTCATCCGCTTTGGTAAACACCGGTGGACGGGTGTCTGTAAAGTCCACATAAGTTGTGTCCTCATCATGGTGGCGCCCACGGCGCCCACCACGGTCATCTCGGTTTTGAGCAAGCAACGCTGTAGCGTTGGCTAAGGCGACGATGGCATCTGCCAAGGTGGGTGGAATCGGCGGTGCTTGCGGAATGGCCCCGTCCTCAGAAGTACCAGCACCAGTCAAGCGGGTGTGAACAGGCATCTGTGCATAATTAAGCCAAACCGAGTCTTAGATTACTTAATCAAGTCTTAATACAGTACACACCATACATTACAATAACCAGGGTACATAACCAACACTCGACATAGTTCTCAAACCATAGCTAAGGTTTTCATGGCAACACTGACATTATAATACCCTAAAGAGTGCGAATACTGACATCACTAGTCCTACTACTAGTCTAGACGTCGTCACCCACGGTCCCGTCAGAGACGACACCGTCCTCGTCAACCTCCGCCACGTGCTCCTCGACGTCCTCATCGGCGTCCTCCATGTCCTGATCCTCAGGACCAACAACCACCCCATCCTCGGGGTCCTCAACACGTGGCTACAAGATCGGGTTAAGCTCATTGTTGAGCCTATGCACCTCCTCGTGCAGTGTGTCGTTGTAGTCCTCGATCTGCTCCACGTAGATCTCAAGCTCGTGCAGCCTCGCCCTGGTCGCGTGAAAGGTCCTAAATGGCTAGAGGGGGGTGAATAGCCTATAAAAATCTACAAACAATACTTAACAAGCCGATTAGTAACAATAGCAAGCTTTGCAAAGCACTAGCTCTAAACTACACTATGCAAGCCACCTAGACAAGTATACTACACTATGATCACTAGTTCACACTCAAAGGCTAAGTCACTACTATACACTACTCCTAAGTGAGCAACTAATTAACAAACTACACAAGAGAGTAAGTACACAAAAGTAAGAGTAAAGGTGATTTTAATACCTCCGGTGTAGAGAAGATATGAAGTTCAATATAACCAATCAATCAAATACAAGAGAAATCCTCGGTAGAGAAATGACACAAGATTTTTTACCGAGGTTCACTTGCTTGCCGGCAAGCTAGTCCTCGTTGTAGCGATACACCCACTTGGAGGTTCACGCGCTAATTGGCATCACACGCCAAACCCTTCTCAAGGGTGCCGCACAACCAACACAAGATGGGGATCCACCAAGCTACGAGCAATCCACTAAAGATGCCTTTCGCGATCTCCCGCGGGGATAGGCTCAAGAACCCCTCACAATACCTTGATCGGAGGCGGAGACAATCACCAACTCCCCTCAACGATCCTCGCAGCTCCAAGCCGTCTAGAAGTCGGCAAACTCCAAGAGTAATGAGAGAAACCGCTGCGAATCACCGCTACCAAGTGCCTCTAGATGATCTCTATCAATGCAATGCACTTGATGCTCTCCAAACTCACCAAATGATGATCACAATCAAGTAGGATGAGTGAGAGTGGAGTGGGAAGGCTCACAAGTATGCTATGATGTTCAGGAGTGCCAGAGCTACTCCCCAAACAAGCCAAGTGACTATTTATAAGCCACACACAAGAAAATAGCCGTTTAGACTTCACTGCGTACCGTCGGACTGTCCGACGTCCACACCGTCGGACTATACCGCACGGTCCGATGCCCCGGATGAATGCCACATGTCACTAGCCGTTTGAAGTCGAACGTTGGATCACAACGGCTAACTTCCCGCGCTAAAAGAACCGTCGGACTGATGAACGTCGGACTAAACCATACGATCCGACACCCTCAGCTGACCACCGTCGGACTCAGCTAGACGGAGCCGTCAGACTAACGAACGCGGCAGTCCGACGCTTCCAGAGAGCTCCCCGAGCGCTGAAAACCGTCGGATGTTGGTCCGACGCTCACCGTCGGACTAACGCCGAGAGTCCGACGCTCTCAGAGCTCGCCACGTGTCAGCTCTCGCACGATCTGCACCGTCGGACGCTACGGCTAATGGTCCGACGCTCAGAAACTGAGCGTCCGACGCTCTCAGCAGTGTTAGCCGTCGGACCGAGGCTAATGGTCCGACGCTCTGTGACTCTACGGTCCGATGCTCTGTTTTCTTAGGATTTTCACTCAAACCTTTCACCCTTTGTTCCCATGTGCTAACACCAAGTGTTCTATACCTTGTGCACATGTGTTAGCCTTTTCAAAAGAGTTTTCCAAGGGTTTGTTAGTGTCACTAGCATCTATATGCAATGCAATGATCATGAACACCTAGTGGCACTTGATAACCATATTTCATCAACGATTTCGCCCCTCATGATAGTACGGCTATCTATCCTAAATGTGATCACTCCCTCTATGGAGTCTTGATCACTAAAAGCAAAAGAGCTCCTATGGATTATACCTTTGCCTTGAGCTCTTACCTTTTTCACCATCTCTTGATGAAGCTTGTGGACTCCTTTTGATGATGGACTTATACCATTTGCATGGATGCCGTCAATAGGGCTTTCTCCTTTATTGATGGGCTTACACCATTTTCATGGACGCCGTCATTGCCCTTCACTTGTGGCCTCCACGGACCTGGTCCTTTGCTCCATCTTGCCATTTGCTAATCAATTCTCATGAAACACTTAGAGCAATCATTAGCAAACTAGGTTTCATCAATTACCCAAAACCAAACATGGGCTTTCATCGCGTCCTCACATGCCCAGGTAGCGTCCCTCTGCTCGATCAGATGAGACACAGAAGTCCACAGTCGGTCGATCGTCGCCACGTCCTGGTAGAGCTCCCGACGAGCGGTGGCAAAGTCCTCCATCATCCTCCTCATCTCCTCCCTCATCCTCTCTATCTCCTCCTGCAACTCAGCGCGGCTGCGGCGGGGGCAACGACTGCCAGAGGCCTCCCCGTCGCGCGGCGCCAGCTGGTGACGCGGCACACCCCTGAGTCCCGTCATCTTGCGCGCGGTCTGCTTACAGCGTGCCATGCTGGAGAAGATAAGTTGGGATTAGTGAGGATATAATATAGGCTAGCAAGAATAGGTTTGATAGATCCTAACCCATAACCCATTTTAAGGAGGAAGTTATTTATCATGTGAATCAATCATGATACATGAATCGTACTTACGTAATTTTAAAATCAATGCAAAATAAATAACTGCATATTTAATTTTTAACATAGGGCTAATAATAGCGCTATTCCACTGACTACCATATCTATAATACAGATTAAGACATGAGTAAGCAATTTGGACCAAAATAGCAAATTTTAGTTTACGATCCAAAATATTTCAAAGTTTTGCAAAGTAATACGTAATGATTTGGCAATGGAACGCTCTGATACCACCTGTACCAGAACCGCCTAAATCACATGGCCCACAGGCACCTGTCATTGTCACTAATGACCTCTGACAGCCGGTCCCGTGTCCCAAAAGATCTAGAAGGTCCTGCCGGGCTACATTAGCGCCCAATTTCCTCCGACAGGATCCCATTGCGAAGCCATTACAGAATTACAACATTTCATAACAAATTACATCAGAGTAAAAGCACGGAAAGATTATAAGGTACTTAGATTACAAACCATTTGTCTAGATAAGATTAAGGTGCAAATGTTACAGACCATAAATAAAATAAGTAGCAGTGGAATGACGATACAACATAATTAAGTATTTAATGATAAGAACCCTGCCCATGGGTTCAACCTTACTCCTCCTCACTTCTCTCATGGACCACTGTCACACAGCAGGGGGCGAGACAAACCTCCGACTGCTGTATCCCTACAACATGGGGTTAACAAACCCTAAGTATTGGGGTACTCCGCAAGGCTTACCCGACTAAGAAAAAGGAATGAGACTCAGGAATGCAGGCTGAAGGGAGTCAAGGTAAGGCTTGAGCAAGAGTCAAAAGTTTTGCAGAAAAGCATTACTATCCTTTTTCAATATTTTACTCAATTTTATTTTAATCATAATCCATAATTCCAAATTCATTCTCATATATCGTCATACTTTCAAATTCTTTAATCATTCTCAAAACACCTAGTTCCGAACCACTTTTCAGTTGTAGGTCAAAAGATCAAGTCTCCATATCCGAGGAGCAACGACGATTCGAATCGATTAGTACCCAGCTGGGGATCCCTATCCACACTGCATATGTAGCACTTAAGCTTGCATACACCGACTCCGGCTACCACAGCTTTTCTACCCCTGAACCGGTCCTACGCCACCCGAGAACACAGTACTCCTCTCCTCTCCAGGCATGCCGGCCACGAGGGTACACGCTGCTCTCGCCATCTCTCCACTCCCAATGCGTGGTTGTCGGTTCAAGCAGTAGAGCCACCAGAGTCAGAGCTTTCCGTAGTATGTGGCTAATTGCAAAGTCTCGATCACAGCAGGCCTACAATGAACGGTCCCTAATTCTTTTCCGTCGGCGACATTGCATTGGGACTCTAACCCAAATACAAGTGTCCCAACGGTTTTCAAATCCCTTTCCCGCCGATGGTCAAGCATTGGGACTCTAACCCAAATTCACAACCAACGGACGGAAAACCCCTTTCCGTCGGTTACGATGCATTGGGGCTGCTACCCAAGTACACAGTCCCCGAACGGACTCATGTCCCTTTCTCCTTTCTCATGATTCATAGTTATCACATTCACATAGGTCAAAAATAGCCTTTTTATGCAAATCTAGATTGATTAAGCAGGGCTAAGCATTTTTGAACTTTTTGTTTTTAAACAGGTTTCCGGGGTATTATATATCAAGGCGGGTAATGCAACAATATAGGTGACAAACAACTCCTAACAACCTAATGCAATAATAGACTCAAGTTATAAATATTTTATAAAACACAAGGCGAGGCTGAATGCACCGGGGCTTGCCTTGGATTGCGTACAGCGTCGGGTCGGGCTCGGTTCCGCAGATGTCGAATCCCTGAACGACCTCCGGAGTGACCTCCTCGGCAGTGGCCTCGACTTGGACTTCCTCGATGACGGGCACTACACGTATGCAATGATGCATGCTTAGCATGGTATGAAGATAATGAATGAAATGCTCAAAAGTAAACCCATTTAGACCTTGAGTACAACTTTCCTTCACGGTAAAGTTGTAAACGTTTTATAGAAAGAAAAACGGTGTTTTCATATTTTGTTTTATCGAGCATTTTAACAGTCATAGAAAGCCGCTGCACAGCTTTACTACAACTAACAAGTGACATAACTACTTTTGTCAAGGATCACCATGGTGAAAGATCCATGAACCCAATCAATCCAAAATCACACACATTACAGGGATTATGTGCTTAAATCAATTTTGTTATCCAATTAACTCAATATTTAATTAACAAGGGATCAAACAGTTTTCAATTGAGCCCAAACTTAACCAACGGACAGGTTCTACCCTAAAACGGTGCCATATAAATTTTCATGATTTTTAGATTAATCTGGAATTTATTAAAATTGCCCAAATTTGCATTTATTAATTAATATGCTGATTTTTAGTTCCTGCAGAAGGTGTCCAAATCTTATATTTAATATTTTTATAAAAAACTACATACTTCAGAGAGCATACACAATTATTTTGATGAATTTTAGTTCAACAGAAATATTCCTATGAAAATAACAAATAGCAGTACTATTCCTTAAAAATCAAAATGGAAAAGTCCTCATTAAATCCCCGGGAAAATAGAAAAGGGATTCAGCCCGAGGCGGCCCACGAGCGAACAGGCCGGCCCAACCCGGCCTACCCGTGCGGTGCCCTGGCCATTTTGCCAGAAACCCCCTGGACAACGCAGCAATCAACCCGCAGTCCAAAGCCCACTATTCACATGAGTCGTGCATTTTACAAATAACCCCCTGAACTTTGGTTTCTTCTAACCCGAGGTCCCGCTCGCTCTCTCACACGTGCTGAACAGTTGCCCACCGGCTCTGACCGGCGTTAGCTCGCCGCCGGCGAGGTCTCCGGCGAAACCAACCGGCCCAACACACTCGCAAGACCCTAGCGCATCCATCGAGGTAGGTTTTGAGGCTACTGGGGCCTAGGGTTTCGCCCAGCCGCGAGCACGGCGTCTCGGCCTCGGCGGCAAGCCGTACTCCGGCGAGGTCAAAGCGGTAGAGTTCAAAGTTAGGGGCGTAATCGACTCAGGAGCTCACCGGGACTTCGTTCGGCTAGAAGGTAGAGCTCGAGGTGGTACTGAGGCGCGAGCGTGACGACGTCAGCGGCTGCAACGGAGTTCACCGACAGCGTGCTTCCCGTTCCGACGATCCTACGGAACAAGGTGGGAAACTGATGCAAGCATGAGCTTAAGCATGAAACAGAGAGTCACAAACAGGAGGCCGAGGGAGGAGAGGCTCACCACAGCAAGCTGGTCGCGTGAGGGATGGCTGTGGCGGCGCTCCGGTCACCCGCGACGACGGCGACGAACGTTCCGAGACACACGGGCCACTACGGCTCGCACCACCGGAAGCAAACGACACGCAAGGGAGCTGGCTAGTCGACTGCAAGCTGGAGGCGGTGGTGATGGCTCGGTGAGGGCGAATTTCGCCGTATTCCGAGGCGGACACGACGGTGGCCGGGAGGGGAGAACGGTGGAGAGCGGGCGACCGTCGCCTTTTAAGGAGCTGGAAGGGAGGGGACAGGTCGATCCAAGGCGGCGCGGGGCCCTACACACGCGCGGCTACGCCGTGGAGCAAAATCCCGGCCGGCACGTGCGGCGCCGCGCGCGGGCGGCACGGCGGGCGGCCGCGCCTGTGTGCGAACAGGTGATGGATGCAGGGTACTGTAGCACTTAATGCCTCTCTCACTCAGTTTTTACCAAATTGCCCAGTTTTTGTGCAGCAACACGAAATTCGGCCAAAATAAAAGTTGTAGGGTTTCAAATTCTGCACAACTTTGGTTTTGGGACCAAGTTTAGATTTTGAATAATTTTGAAGATATTTAAAAGGGGGTAAAATCACTATTTGAAATCCATTTCTAATCCTGTTAAATTCTCTGGATTTTTCTCAATAAATTTAAAATCTTCAAATATAAACGTTGTCCTATTTGTGGAGCTTTACAACTTTCATTAAAGAAGTTTAGTCAGATTCTTAATAGTTTTGAAATTAGCATTTCAAATCTGAATTTCAGGGCAGTAATTAGGGTTTAATTTAAATTTCTATGAAAGAACTTCAAAAACACCCAAAATAAAAGTTGTTCCATTTTAAAATATCTACAGCTTTTGTTGAGACACCATCTCCTGATTCTAAGTAGTTTTTGAGTTAGGGTTTTAGGGTCCGATTAGGGCTTAAATTCAGATTTTTCTTTTGATTTAATTTTACTTACCAATTAGGGATTCAAGTGCAACACCAATAAAATTCATAAATAAGTCACTCTAAAATCCCTAAGCACAATCATATGCAGATGCTTAATAATAAACATGATGACATGGCATAATTAATTAGCCGTAATACCCGGGGTATTACACCTGTGATCTAACCTTATCAAATAGATGAAACCACTATGATTGCTACCTTACTACTTGTATTGCCGGGGATAGTCCGAGACAGTAGAGGATATAACCTCTACCTGAAGCGGCTATGCTCTTATGAGAGCCTACCTTTTAAGAACTTGCCTAAAACACGTGGTGGGATGCTAAGACTAGACAGGGCTATCACCACCTGCTAGTACCCACAAACAATCCGTGCGATAAGCGGCAATCAAAGGTAAGATATAGTCTAAGCACCGTGCTTACACTACTTCTCACTACTCTAGCTGTGGCCAAGGCAACTAGAGCACCCTATGACAGGCGATGAACAGCAAACAAGAGTTGGTTACGGGATCACAATCTAGTATGTAACAACTAAGAAATAGGATACGCTATTGTAAGAATAATATTGCCTTAAGTAATACTCAGTAAAGTAAAGCAGGAATATTATATTAAAGTAAATGAGTCTTACAGAAAGAGAAAGATACAAGAGCTATACCAGACTCTCCAGCAAACGACTCCGGAGACCCCGAGCGCAGCTCGACTCAACTCTAACTCCCACACTAGACTACACTACTACTAGAGGTGGAACTACACTAATCTTCACTTGTATCTTGATTCAATCATGTCTTGATAGGGTGGAGGCAGCCTATATTTATAGGGGAGGTGGAGAGGTGCCACGTCAGCGATCCGCATGCTCCTTTATTCTCCTCCCTTGGATAAACCGTCCTTGAAACCGCCTCAGATGAACGGCAGTGGTGAAACCAGCACGTGGGAAGCATGCACAAGGTTGGTGGACCGTAGCGGTGGGCTGGACCCACCAAGTGGGGGTCGGCCAACCTCCCTATGATAGGGTGGCCCCACCTCCAGGGCCCCCACCTATCATAGAGCATGGTTGCGTGCTAGGTTTGCTTGGTTCTTGTCAGTTCTCTCCTTGATCCATGTGACTTGATCTTCCACCGTTGATTGGAAAAACAACTTTGATCTGAAGGTGGAATTGAGCTAGGTAGAGTGTCACACGGATTGTGCCATGTCATCAGGGCCTTATGAGCCCTATGCATAGGTCGGCCGACCCATGCCTGTGCCCCATTTGCACTGGTCTTCCTTCTCTGTGCTAGGGTGGCTCATGTGTTGAAGTGTGATGGCCTGTGAGCTCCGGCTGCTCCAATTTATCCTGTTTTGATCTTCCCTGCATTCACAAGCTAAGAGTATAAGTGGAACTAATTATTGGATAAAATATGTTCATGTTATGTTATCCTTCCATCAAAACCGAGGATGTTGACGGTGTTAGAGTGTGGATTTTTATTGCTTAACCACCGTCAACAAATGGTTGGGAAGTATATGAAGGAGAAGTCAAAAGGAGTGATTATATCAAACCAGAAGAGAAGAAGGATGAAGAGACCGTGAAAAATGAGCTCCCACCTTCAACCTCACCATCAACATCAACTTCACCAACAATAAAGGAATGGAGGAAGGAGTCACCTTCCAGATCATCATCAGAAGTGCAACAAGGGTTACCATCTCAACCCGACGATGCACCCAATAAGGAATGAACAGACAAGGAGTCCTGTTCGGAAGACTATAAACCACCGAGCCTTCACCAAAAGGTAAACTTGGTTCCTATCCATATTTACTTTTTCAGCATTGCATAGTTGCACATTTACTTTCCTGCACTTAAAAAAATTTAAAAATATTTATTGCTTTGCATAATAAAATCTGAAAGCCCCATGTGACTAATATTATGTCATAAAGACTATTCACTGTGGTGGCACAAAAATAATTTGCATCTAGGATAGACATCTCATCATATTTACTTTCTGCATTCATAAACTCTAAAATACCAAAAATATGTGGGCACGTGAAGATCCACACTTTTAGAAAAATACCAAAAATATGTGGGCTCATGAAGGTCCACCCACTTAGGGAAATTTCTGCTGGAATTATAAAATCAATCACTAACCATGGAGTGGTATTAACCTAACCCCTCTCCATGAGATTTGGTATTCTTGTTGGCAATTGAGTTGCACAGGAAAATACAAGATCAAAGAGCTAATCAATCCGACGCCCTTATACTGCTGGTACACTTGCTCCCAGAAGGATCACTCAACTTGCAACATCAAAGACCACGTCAACATCCAGCTTGGGGGAAGACACCCTCCACTTAATCCAGCTAAGTATAAGTTTTCCACCTTATTACTGTACCGTATTGCTTTTCGCGTGAGTTAGCTAGTAAAATAAAATTTGAAAACCAAATAAAGAGTGTTTAGATTAGTTAGTGTGTTACTAGGCTTGAATAAAATAAAGAGAGAGTTCTTACAATAATTTTGCTCAGACTTGATGAAAACCATGCATAGGAATTGATAAGTAGCACCCCACCATGATTCCTCATAACACTTAGTTTTCAACCTTCAATCATCCCAAGTTTTAGACAACCATTTTAACTTGAAGATTTACTTTGAACCTAAAACTTGTGGGTAGCAGATGCTTGATCTAAGTCTAGGTAATTGAGGGATATGATATGCAAAGTTTGAGCTGCTATTTATCTTGCTCCAAGTGATACTTGAATTCTGAAGATTTATTTTAAAAATCCTTAAAACCACATGATAAGTTCCTGTTTGCAAGAGCTTTACATTCCTACCACAGCCATACAAGCTAGGTTAGGAAAACATATACAATATATGCTACTTGCTTTGTTTTGAATTTTGTCAAGCTTTGTTGATACCTGAGGAACTTGTCATGCTTTCACAATCAAGATCACATGCACTCCACCCATAATGCACTACTCATATCCTGAGTAGGCGCATCCACATTCCACACATTCCATCTTTTCCACCCAAAAAGTTTACTCCTTCACTAGGAGGAAACACCCAAAAATGTACCTCATTGGTTACCCCAGATCAATGCTCCAAAGTTCTTGTTGCTATCTCTCCAAAGAAAAAGAAAAAAAAGGAAGCACTATTGCAGAGAAGAGGCATGTGGCTATGCAAAAGAGTGAGACGAGAGAAAACAATGGGCACAAATATGCCCGCCTGACAGGTAAAAATGGACAAGTGTCCGAAATATCAAAGCAATGGGTACACTCTCATGCCCGTCTAAAAATAGACAGAAAAAGAAAGATAGCCCATGTTGTCCTGCAGCACAATTCCCTAGTGTTTGAAAAAAGAGAGAGAAATGTTTTCAAAGAGCAAAAGAGTAGAATTAGGATTAGCCACCACAAATATCCACCTACCACCTCACATCTTGATTCAATTGTAACTTGTTCCTCTGGATCCATTGTTTGACTTTACAACATATTCATTGCAAGTATGTATAAGCTATCTCCTTACCCATAAGCTCCATATAAGCCATTAGTAATAGGGTGAGACAGAGAAGGTATACATCACTATTGCCTTAGTGAGGATCCACAAATACCACATATTGAGAGACTTGAGAGAGTCATACAAAGGAAACTCTGAGTTTTGTTTTGAAAACTTGCAAAAGCTCCAGGACAAGAGTTGAACGACAGAGCTTGAGACATAGTGCTTAACTTAGTCATTATGTCCTTCAATTACCCAAGACCCACAAGAAAGCTACAAGATCCATGGTTAAAGGTATTAAAGGTAAGTCTAAAGATTAGCTTGGTCTACTCTAGTCCTCGAGTAACTCTTACTTTAAAACTATATACTTGTGAGGGGTAGCTATAACTTTTGATATGTGCTGAAGTTTGGCTTTGCTAAGGGACTAGCAAAGGTTAAGCTTGGGGGAGCTTATTGACGGTAATTATTATATGATTTTACCCGTTAACCAAACATGAAAAGGGTATAACGCCAAAACCACCATAGAATAGGGTTTTAACTGATAGAATTCCACAGTTTTGGTGAATCAATGTTTTGCAGGGTGTTAATCAGAAAAGAACCAAAAGAGACCCACATGTCGGACTAAAACACCGAATTCCACCGCGAAAGTGCATCAAGAATATTCTAGAGAACACCAGAGACTTACCGGCAGAAGCGGGACCCACTTGGCAGAGAGGGGAGGTTGGCCGACCTCCCTGATAGGTCGGCCGACCCTGCCAGGTCACCGATCCACATCCCCTTCAACATGGACCCTCCACCGCCTTTGAGGATCAATGTCCACCGCCCATCAAAGTCGGTTTGATCCAAGGGCTATGGTTCATCCCACCAGCCTATATATACAGCCCCAGACCCCCCAGGGTTTCATATCAATCAAGTCATATCTAGTTCAGAAAGCCAGAAACCGTAGAATCATTAGAGCTTCACCATCTAGAGCATAGCTACATAGGTTTAGAAGTAGAAGGAGACAAGTTCTACTTGAATTCCTGATCTTGTCTGGAGAGAGGCTTCCCGGAGCGATTGTAAGCTCTCTCTTGTATCTTAAACCACTTTTGAGTGCTTGAGATAAAGTTGATTGACATTGTTCTACTATTGATTATGTTCTCAATTATGTTATTTATTGCTTATCTAAATTGTATACTTTGCATAGTTAGGATGCATTCATATTCATACATAGGTTTGTATAGCTCTCATTCATTGACGTCATGGATGGGTGACCAACAGCATGTAAGCATGGTGCTTAGATGTAGTTTGTCTACAAATGTGCCTTATATTCTGGGATCTATGGTAGATCGCAAATGTGACACACCCGTTGAGTCCTTTGTAGTCCACACCTCGAATATAGGGAGAGTAGGAAGTTATTATTACTATAGAAGGCTGGCTATGATCTTGATCTTCCTTAGTAATATTTCCCTAAGTATGAGTATAAAGTATCTTCGCCATGTTGCTCGTATATGACTTTAGTAGTATAGTTAGTGTTGACATTTCTTACGTCATTACTAAAAATAGAGTTAAACTCTATTCCCAATAACGGCGCCAGAAATGCTGGGAGATATAGATTAATGTGCCACCTGATTAGTCTACAGATCACTTGAACTTTTAATGTCTATCTCTTAGAAGCAACTAGGTTGTCATTCCCAGCATGATTCTAAAAGATCTCTCGTTTTAGCAAGTGACTGAAATATACTATATTGTATCCGCAAGTGCACAGATAAAATATACACCATTGTAACATTTTACCCAAGAGTATTCCGGGTTATCATTTATATTTTACCACTGGGAATGGTTTGGCAATAAATGGGATGTAGGTAGATAGATAGTTATCATATGCATATGCAAATATGGAGAATACCATGCATGATCCATTTACTCAGAACATATATATATATATATATATATATATATATATATATATATATATATATATATATATATATATATATAACATATATATATTATTATATATATATAAGCATAATGATCGATCAATCAATCAATCAATCAATATTAATGATCACTTAGAGCACTTCCTATCTAGGCACTAGCATAGATTAGGTTGAAGCATAAGGATATCCTAAGTCATTCTAATTATACGTCAACTGACCGGTCTCAGCTTTAGTACCATATCCATATCTTATCAATTCCAAAGCCGAGTCATCACCCCTCAGGACAATTCCTAAGCAAGGCTAACTTGCGAGCGATAACCAGCTTAGGGTCTTAATTATGATACTTCTAGCTATCGTTGTTCAGTGAGAGCATTGAAAATTACTGCTCACGCGGCTCGAAGCAGTAGTTTTATTAGCAATATGATACTTCTAGCAATAAAAAAGACATGGAAGAGACCAGACTTGACCTTGTTCAGCGAGGGCATTGGAAATTACTGCTCACGCGGATCGAAGCAGTAATTTTACTAGCAATATGATACTTCTAGCAAGACCTGGAAGACCAGGCCTCTAGCACAGTGAAAATGACCGCTCACATGGATCGAAGCAGTAATTTTACAAGCAATATGATACTTCTAGCAATTAAAAAAACCTAGAAGGGATCGGGAGTGACGTTGTTTACTAATATGATGCTTCTAACAAAAAAAAAAACAACGGGACAAGACTGGGCCTGATGTTGCTCAGCAAGGGCTTTATAATTTACCGCACAAGCGGCTCGAGATAGTGATTTTACTAGCAACACGACGCTTCTAATAGAAAACGTGACGAGACCGGGCCTGACGTTGCTTAGCAAGGGCTTCGTAATTTACCGCACATGCGGTTTGACACAGTAATTTTACTAGCAACACGATGCTTCTAAACCGGGACGAGACAAGGCTTGATGTTCTTTAGCTAAGTCTTTAGACTTAACCACTCACACGACCCGTAGTATTAATTTTATTACCAATATGAAGCTCCTAAAAAAACGCCCAGGAGAGGCCCGACCCGGCATTGCTCAACATGAGCATTGAAATTTACCGCTCGCGCAGCGCGAGGCAGTAATATTGCTCGTGTGGAAGGAAGATGCAAAAGGATGTTAGTTCATCAGTGCATTCGAGGATAAAACATTTCAAAGTTACTCCATCGTCAAATAGTACGTGATTTTTGAAAGGTAATTTTTTATTGTACCCTATCTTATCAATAATCATAATATATGTCAATATCCCATGTAATCACGGGTCCACATTGAACTGTTTATACCCAAACGATACTATTTAATATTAAAAAGTGCTCATCTTATTTATAGATCCAAATGAAATGTTTATAGACCCAACTGAATTGTTTATCGATCCCAAAAGGTCATACAGGTTTGTGCAGAATTATTTATAGACCAATACTCACGGGTCTACGTTTGAATTATTTATAGACCAAAATGACACTATCAGTAACAAAAGAAAATACTGCTCACAGGTTAGGACAGAATTATTTATAGACAAAAAATAAAAATCTGTCATAAAACATTTTCGCCCAACGAACAGCCGCCTCAGTGAATAGCACAATTTATTTTACTGCCTTAGGAACTCGGCCAAATTATTTTCAAGAATCAGGCGATATTATAGTTAAGAATGAAAACAGTTCGAATACGAACGGATATCATTGGTATTATATTTGTTTTTATATTTCTGAATGAAAACGGATCGGATATCACTGGTATTACATTTGTTTTTATATTTCTGATCGGATTCAGATTCAAATACGGAGTGTCAACCACGTCGGATAAGATACGATTAGATGTCGACATCATAAATATACGATTTAAGTATTCGGATACGAATACAGTATCGGATATTGAATATCCGGACTCGAATACGGACACACTTAAACACCACTAAACAGATTCGGTCGAACAGACGGTCGGATAAATATCCGTACATTTTCATCCATAATTATAGGAATAAAAAGTATCATGCAGTGACAGGCAATAATAAAATTAAAGACAGCACCACGGCTAGAACGCACAAATCTTTCAATGGCGCAAAATATAATGCAATTATTACTACTCCTTCCGTTCCACAATAAGTGTCGTTTTACGATTTTGACTTATCTCCTTTTGATCTTTCGTCTTATTCAAAAATTTTATGAAAAAATTAATTATTTTATTATAAAATGATTTATTATTAAAAGTACTTTAATCTTGATTTATTTATTTTTATATTTTCGTAAATTTTTTGAATAATACGAATGATCAAAAGTCGATTTTAAAAAGTAAAGAACGACATTTATTTTAGAACGGAGGGAGTACCTTGTAATCCACTGCACAGCGCTGTCCACGGCGAGAGCGGTTAACTACTTCAATGCCGCAAAATACAAATGCATGCCGTTGGAATTACTCCACTGTTCCACGGCGAGCGCGCTGAATAATCAGCAGGCAGCGCTTTGATTAGTACTCCCTCCATATCGGTAAAAAATGACATTTAGAATAACGATACGGTCTTCGATACATAACTTTGACTTTATATTTGTCTTCAATACAGGACTTTGACTTTATATTTTATAAAAACATTTATTAAAAAGTGATATATGTATACTTTTATGAAAATATATTTGAAGACAAATTTATTTATATACTTCTCATATTTTCAAATTCAACAATTTAAAAGTTATTTATGATTTATATTCCTAATGTTTGACCAAGACCTTTTTCAAAATATCATCTTTTTTCAATACAGAGAGAGTAGGTATATATATCCCTCAAACCATCATGAAACCCTTATTCATATCCTCCTCATTAGGATCAAAGCCAGCAATCAAGAGAAAATGAGGATAATATTAGGGTTATTCATATCCTTCTAGAAATATTATTGCATCCTAGCCGTTTATTTTTCACATCTCATTTAATCTGAGCCATTCATCTATTTCTCGATCCCTATCCCACCATTCATTTCCTACTGTCCAAACAAGCTCGCTGCGTTATTGGAGTATAATCATGTAAACCCACCCATGCATTTGTGTTTTGCTGTGGCTTCGCATTGCAGCGGCAGTGGTGTCATGTGGCTATAGATCAAAATTATAGGTTGGCCTAAAAAGCTAGCACTCCATCTATTCCAAATTATAAAATGTTTATGTTTTTTTATGCACATTACTTTTACTATATATCTAAACAGTTAATATCTAAATGCATAAAAAAGCTATGAATATAAAAAAATCAAAACAACTTATAATTCGGAACGAAGGGAGTACAAATCAATTGTAACAGGCATACTGAGGATAATCATTAAGCAAATATACTTGATATAAAATGATATACCAAACTAAAAAAAAAGCAACCAGTTAAATCGCAGGATACAAACAGGGTGGCAATCGAACAGGATGCAAATGATAGTTTGGCAGGCGTCCATGAGAAACTGTGCACGGAACCCTGAATACCCTTGAGCGCTTCTTCAGTGACAGCTATTTCAGTGACATTAGAAGTAATTTATGTCATGTCATTGGGCATAAAATTAACAGATTTCACAACAGCCACTTAGCACACAGAGTGGTCCAACTATTTCCAGCTAGGCAAACTAGCAGAGTAACTGATACGACTACAACAATGGGCAGCAGGTTAAGCTAGATAGTAGATAGTTAGGAAAGAGCACCTGCACCTGGCTGTCTTCATTAGTGGATATACGGGACCTGGTACTGAACTGGGTAGCCATTACCGTAATATGGTCCATGGGCAGGCTGCATCACGTAAGATGCTGCACTCATCATTGGAGGAAGATGAGCCTCAGCACCATACACAAACTGCCTCCTCTCTGAGGTTGCTGGGTAGAAGCCCTTCTCAGCAAAGCCTGTAGCACGGGGAGCAAAGGCCGATCCATTGGCACGAGGCCTCTTGGACTGTGGCTTTGCTGCTTCAACGGCCCTCCTCTTGTCTGCCTTTGCTTTCTCTAGCTGCAAAACCCTTTTCTGAAGTGGATCCACAGGGTACTGCTCCTCAAGTTTGTGCTCTTCAATGCACTTAATGACAGATTTCAGTGCAGACAACTCCCGTTCATTCGTCTCATTCTGGAAACACAAGTGACCATCAACTGTTTAACATTAAATACTAACTGACACAGCAAATTGTGGTACAGGGTAAAAATTGCAAGAGCAGCTAGCAACTACTACTCTATTGAAAGCAATCTAAGCTACTACTCAGCAATCTCGTATATTACTTCTCCACAACCTAACTGAAGCTCTGAGATAGTAAGGTTCAATACCATATCACATCAGAATTAATTGATCAACTTATAATTAATGTAAGACAGAATTGGAGAAAACAGTTGAATGATCAAATGCATGAATCAAAATATGCAGCATTGGCTGAGGCCTCGGCCTATGACAGGGCGACCCTCAGTCGTTGTTCCTATTTGTTTTGGCCATCGATACATTGATACACTTGTAACCACTTTTGAACATGCTACCGAGCAAGGGATACTAACAAAGCTCAGGGCTCGATGGGCAAGGCTGCAAAATCTACCTTTACGCTGATGATGCACCCGTCATCTTATCACCAACAGCAAGCGATGCTGCATTAAAGGAAATCCTTCACCACCTTGGCCGGGTAAGCGGCCTAATGACCAACCTTAAGAAGAGTTTGTCATGCCAATCAGATGTAGTAACACCGAAGTTGTCAGTTCTTGCAGACTTCCCGGCCGCTAATGGCCCTTTCAAATATCTTGGTTGCCCCTCACTCTTAGCCGCTTGAAGAAAGTATGTACTGCCAACCACTATATAAAGTAGCAGGCCGCCTAGCACATTGGCAAGGAAGACTCAATCGTTAAGGAAGCAATACTCTTGTGAAATCCGTCATCTCCTCTCAGCCTATCTATTTTCTACCTGCTCACAACCCTCTCAAGGACGCCCACAAGGAACTGGCCCGTAAAAAACGCCACTTCCTACGGGTCAGGGCCCTTCACATTTCAGGTAGCAAATGCAAGGTAAATTGGAATAGAACCGTCCTACCAAGCTCAAGATGTGTGGGTATCCTCCCTCTACAGGTTTGCAAGACCACTTTGCCTACACTGGCTGTGGCATGCTTGGCGCTCTGAAAGCAAACTCTGGGTAGGAAACTAGGAATTGAGGTACCTATGATGCAACTGATCAGCAATTCTTCAATGGAGCAACAAAGATTACACTTGGGGGTGGCGCCAAGGCTCTTTTTTGGCATTCAGCATGGCTGGATGGTGCATCACCAAAAGACAGCTCCAGCCATTTTTTTCAGCAAGCAAAAAGAACAAATCGATACAACAGGCACTGCAGGACAATTCATGGGTGCAGTACATAAACATTCTAGCAATCAACATGCCTCAGCAGTTGACACAATTTGTTGCCCTTTGGGATCGTCTTCAGCATGTAAACCTCAATGTGAGCACAGCTGATCATATCTATTGGATGTTAAACACCAATGGTGAATATTTGACAAAATCAGCTTACAAGACAGCAATTTCATGGATTGATAGCACTGAGCTAGTGATGAAATCAGTGGTACACTTGCTTGCACATTGTGAATACAGCCAACAAGTTTGGTCTGCAGTGAGGACTTGGACCAAGGGACAGTTCCCTGACCATTCATGCTGGGCTTCCTTCCAATCTGTGTCCATTTGGTGGTGCAGTGGGAAATGCCGAGGGCTTGCCTGTTAAAGCCATTTGGTTGTTGGCAAGAAACCCAATGCTATGACTTTTCAACAACGTCATTCCACCCAGTAAAGCCTAATTGCGAAAATCGAGGAAGCGAGGACCCGGTGCCTTGCAGGAGCCAAGAGGGTCAAGGAGCAGTCCCCTCCCCCCCTTTGTACTTGTATTTCATGTTTAAACTCACTCTTCTATATGAATATATGCAGGATGGAATTGCTGGCAGTTTCAAAAAAATGCAGCAGACTTCTTATGGCTAACCAGAATATAGAAAGTACTAGTATTCAGGAGTGTATCAAGTTGTCGCAACAACAAAGCTCTCCACTGAGGGTGCAACAACTGGTTGGCGGTTGTTGAATAATTTGCTGCTGGTCTTGCATCTGCAACTGCAGACCAATGTCAAAGGCTGCAGCTTGATGACTAGGAATGTGAAACTGCAGACCAAAGTCTGAAAGGTGAACAGCAGTCAAGCTGCAGTGGGAACACTAGACTCTAGTAGTGAGGACACAATTTTGGTAGGCCATTGTGCCCCTTAGCTAGTAAATATGGCAGGCTTATCCTGCTATTAGGACAGTAGAGGTAGACTGCATTTCAGCAGCCCACCTTCCTGGTTTCAGTTCATACACAAACTGAACCAATCCTCTGTGTATATATATGTACCCCTGGTAATGTAAAAGAGCAGTTCAGTTGCCACAAACCAAAAAAGCAGAGCTCTGGCCAACGCTGGTGCTTGTGCTGTGTGTGTGGGCTGTTCTCAAGAGCACAACAGCAGCACCAACGTGCTATGTCTGTGTGTGCATAGGGTCTTCCTCTACCTCCAGCCATAGTGAGTGAGTGTGGTTCTGGTAAGCAAGTTGCTTACCTGTGCAGGGATCCTAGGGACTAACAGCGGTCACTTTGTCATAAAAGGTGTGTAAGATGAGAAACAAACTAAGATAAGCTGAACATTCTTTCATCATTGTAGGCCGGTGCTTCAAGATTTGAATGTTCCAAAATTTGGTAGAGCTAGTTTCAATTTACAGCATATAAAGGTGGAAATAAACACATCATTCCCTCTAAAAAATATTGTAAAATGTTCCCAAAGAAAGGAAGCAACAATTCTAGCCTGTTTGATAAAATAAGAGTTAAATTCACCCGGGGTCCCCAAAATTGTCACTAAGCGTCAAATAGATCCCCAAAGTTGTAAACTGCACATTTAGCTCCCTGATGTTTGTTTGGGTCCAAGCAATGGTCCAAACCAGCTACTTGACACTGCCCAGGAGCCGTCAGTGCATTTGGTGATCAGTATATGCATTTTTCTTCCAAGTTTTTTTTGCATTATTAACATGTTGGTTATTGCCATTATTTTTGGACGTTTTCATTTTCAACCATTATGTTTTCCTTTTTCAATTGCTTCTGCAAAATAAAGGAACGAGCATAATATTATAACTAATTTTAATTACATTGAGTTTAATATAAATCATTTAGATACATAAAATATAACAATAAAATAAGATATCCAACATGCGTTGATATATCTTTACAGCTCTATGTTGCCGATATCTGCCTTATGGACCATCTGAGCACATTAGTTAGTTTATGGATTATTTTTTATTTTTAATCCTTTTTGATAGATATTTTAAAAATAATCGGAGCCAAAATGATTTTATAAATCTAACGCTTTTGGTTGCGGTTTTTTTAGGGATCATTTTTTATTTTCAATCCTTTTTGAATAGATCATTTTTTTTATAAATCTACGTGCCCGGCCTGGAGCCACGCTGGCAGCACTGTCGCGGCAGCGAGTTTATGTCGCGCCGTCTCCCCTGGCGCATCCAAAAGAGTTAGAATTTAAAAAATGGATAGTGTCAGAACTACAAATACTTTTAAAAAAGGATTAAAAAAATTCCAAAGGGGATAAAAAATCCTTTTTTGCTTCGGTTATTTTTAAAATATCTATCCAAAAATTGAAAATAAAAAATAATCCCTAAAGTTGGCGCAACCAAAAGCGTTAGATCTGTAAAATCATTTTGGCTCAGTTTATTTTAAAATATCTATCAAAAAGGATTAAAAATAAAAAATATTCCATAAACTAACGAATGTGCTCAGATGGTCCATAGGGCAGACATCGGCAACATGGCGCTGTAAAGATATATCAACATAGTGTCAAATAGCTGGTTTGGACCACTGCTTGGACCCAAACAAACTTCAGGAAGCTAAATGTGCAGTTTACAGCTTTGGGGACCTATTTAAAACTCACTAACAACTTTGGGGACCCCCGGTGAATTTAACCCATAAAATAATTAACAACAGCATGAGAAAGTAATCAAAAAGAAGGCTGAGCAGGGAAAATCATAGTATGCTAGTCCATTATGCTAATATATTCCAGTGTCCCACAGCCAATTTCACAAAAGTGGAGTGTCCCACAACAAATTTTTCCTTATTAGACTTCTCAGATAGGAAGGGGCGCTTCCTAACAAAACTTTCACAGGTTTCGAAGAGTGATCATTTGGTTATGCACAGTGACAGTTTTTTAAATTTTACTACGCAAAGCACCACAACTTCAATGACAAAAATGTACCTGTGCTCCAGGAGAAATTTTGACATTCCTGGCATGTGCCATTTTCTTAACATCCCTCAGATATGCTTTAAGCAATTGCACTGGTTCAAACTGTTCAGTAAGCTCAAACACATAAGCCAAATTAATTGCATCAATAGGTCTTCCACTTTCCACCAGAACTTCAATGACACCTGATTTCAAGATTCTGCATTACTATGTGAAACATAAAATAAATTGTAGAACGGCAAAATCACAGAGGAAAAAGGAAAAAATGCAGCAGAGCAGGGAAAAATCGTAACAACATGAAAAACAATGGTGAATACATTGTTAGGCTTGTAACTAAGATACAAGACAGCACACTCTGTAATAGACTTTTCATGTCATACTAGAACGGAAGATTTCATGTTTGTAGAGAACTATGATGCACTCACAGTTCACTTTTGTCACCATATAGGTGTTAGATGCTGCATTGACACTGACACACATATCTACGGACTTTCGAATAATTAAAGCCAAAACAAATAACTTTATTAACGACACTCCAGCAACTCGCCTCCTCGTATCAACATAAGACTGCTGCTCCTCCACGATTTGGCTTGGCCCCTTGATTCCTTGCAGAAAACTAGATGTCTGACTAATGGATGACAATCATGAATATTCGTCCAATCAGGCCATCTAGACAACTAGTTGGGCAAGTCCAAGAAATTTGTATGGTGGAAAGAATTTGGCCCACCCTTAGGTGGCCAATTAGGTTTATAGTATATATATGTATATTGTGAAGAGGAGGGGAGGAGCACGCAGCAACAATGCACTTGGATGGGAAGACGGCTAAATGGTGGCAAACTTACGAACTATCCCACCCCGCAGTGACTTGGATTCAGTTTTCAACACATGTACAAGAACAGTTTGGTGGTGGTGATTATCGCTCAGCCATCAATGAATTGCTGGATCTCAAACGGACATCAACCGTGGAAGACTACACTACACAATTTCAGTCCCTACAGTATGATGTCACCATGCATGAGTCTAATAATGACCCTTTGTTCTTTGCCACATGGTATGTGAGAGGCCTTAGAGATGATATAAGAGCAGTGGTGGAACCTCAAGTGCCCACTACGGTGGAAAGAGCTGTAGTGATTGCTAAGATTCACTAGAGAGTTCTGGACAGGGCTAAAAGTAAGTATTAGCACAAGCCCCTTGCTCCCAAAGCACAACAATCAAAGCCTGACAAGAGGACACCTGTTTATGGCAATTTTTGGAGGGATAAACCGCTCAGGGATTACAGAAAAACAAACCACCTCTGCTATCATTGTGGAGAAAAATATGAGCGTGGCCATGCATAGCATTGTTCCAAGAAGAACAAGCCTCATCTCAATGCTTCCTCAATGATCTTGTTATGTGGCTGCTAGGGTTGAGAAGAGAGAGTTGAGGGAGCGGCTGCCTGGTGGCGCTACAGTACCCATGGTGCTACAGCGCCTGTGGGTACTGTTCACAGGATAGGGCTGCGAGGGCAAGAGGAAGCCAACCATGGGGCCTTTTTGCCCACAGCCGGGCAAGAGGGAAGGGGATTCCTTCTTAATTCTTGCTTGATTACATTGATACATCTCTCTTTATATAGAGAGGTTTGCTTGACTTACAAGCAAGGTTTACTTGACACTTAAGCGACCCTTATCTCTAATTTAGCCTAACGGGCTATATCGCTAGCCAAGGCCCAATAGGCCCGCTGGGTACTCTAACATTACTCCCCACCTAGACATGCAGCTCATCCTCGACCTGCAACCTAACGATGACTTGACACAACACAGACCTAACACCTAAAAACAAGGCTTTTACATCTCTGCTTATTTTATTATTTTCTCAACCTCAAATGGAGTGTGATGCTTTATTTTTAACTCCTGAACATATGGTGGACACCATCTGCACACAGGACCTGCACGTGTACAGACATCTGGATCTCATAGACACCATCTGGACGAAAGGGGTGCTTGTGTGTGGCCACCAGGAAGTGGTCGCAATAGCGACAAGCAAAGGCGCCCTTGCTATGGCCTATGGCGGAATGCGGCGGCGCTAGGCAGTGTACTCTGCCGATGACCCCATGCCTGCCCCCCACCTACCAGCTGCTGGTCTGCATCGCGCAGAGAGTGGAGGGCTTCTGATGAACAGCGACAAGGAGGGGAGTGCCTCTCCAACCGCCATTGCCATAGAGTTTAAGTTCGCCACCCGCAGGAAAAACAGCATGCCCGCTGCCCGTGGGGGAAACCGCATGCCGAAGATCCCCGACGCAGCGGAGCGCAAGTTGGAGGGGCTGCGAAGGGGCGCATGGTTGAATCAGCTGCAGATCACGCATCTCCCGTACCCGCCGATGCACTAGGAGGTTGTGCACAACGGACAGCAGCTGCACCACCGCCGACACCTGGCAGGCACTCTCCCACGCAAGCTCCTTCCTCTTCTCAATCTTTTTTTTTAAATAATGGCAGGAGCTCTGCCTTTCAATTAAGACAAATGAAAACTATGTACAAGCAAGGGTAGCCAGGCGTGGGGCTAACCCACCCACAGGAAGGCGCCGAGGTACACCACAGACGAGCCACCCTACGAAACTGGACCAGGAGCAAGAGGTCGCAACCGGTTATCGTTGCCGAGCTCAATCAGCACAAAGAGCAGCTCTGATTTCCTATCTTGATCTCAAGCCCCTCACAGCATTTGCCGAGCTACACCCTGCTGCAGCAGCTCCGAGTCTTCATGAACGCAACAGCCACGTGGCGTATCGTCTTCAGCTGCCAGAGGGTACTCGTCTACATGATATCTTCCATGTGGGCTTGCTCAAGCGCCACCAAGGGGACCCTCCAGCAGCGCCGGGCGCCCTCCAGCCGACTTTGGACAGTCTGCTCCTGCTAGGGCGCTCTAGGCTCAGCAACGCAGGGGCACCTGGCAGGTCCTCATCCAGTGCCGCGGCTTTCACGAGGAGGACGCAACATGGGAGTCCGTCAACGAGTTTCAAACCTCCTACCCAGACTTCCAGCTCGAGGACGAGCTGTTTGTGCGGGCGGGGAGAGATGACCGGGCTGCAGTATTCCAGGCGCAAGCCCATTAGTGGCTAGGAGAAGAGGCCCTATATTTATCTATTTCCTATTATTAGATAACTGCTGCTATTATTAGATATATATACTGTGTACCCGTGACAATTGGAATTAAGCAGAAACAAGTAATTGTTTCCGACTTCCTTGGCGAGCCGGGAGTTCTAGCCCTAGCCACCTCTTCTCGTCTCACGCGTGCAGCCACGGCACCGCGCCGCCGTTTCAAGCTGCGCCCTGCGATAACTCATAACTACAATCTCCGCTCATCGAGCAGTAAGGCCGCGGTGCATATCAGCCCACCCCGGTTCTAGAAGCTCGACTTCCCCAAATATGACGGGAAGTGATCCGCTCGCATTCATCAATCGCTATGAGTCATATTTTCATCAGAAGCGCATCGCGGCAGAGGAGGAAGTCCGGAAGGCGTCCTAGAACCTAGACGCTGGTGCCCAAATGTGGTACCTCCAGGTGGAGCAAGATGAGGACACTCCATCCAACTTCTGAACCTCCGCTTCGGGCCACCAATCCGTTGGTAGAACTCATGGCGTGCAAGCGGACTGGCTCAATCACCCAATATCAGGATCAGTTTGAGGCCTTGTTGCCTCGTGTGGGCATGCTGACGGAGAAACAGCGGGTGCAGGTGTTCACCGCTGGTCTACAGCCGCCGCTCAGCCTCGACGATGAGATCCACCTCAGTCTCTCATCGTCGCCATGAGTCTCGCCCACAAGTTGGAGCTACGCGAACAGTGCGTTGCTGCTGTAGCGCCGCCTTCCGCACTACCGCACGACCAGCAGCAGGACCTCCTCGCCCTCCACGTCTCGCTCTACCGGCTCCACCACCTGCCGCTCTTGCTCCAACCACCACCGTCACGGTGGAGGGCTGCCCTGTCAGGCGCCTGTCAATGACCGAGATGGAAGAACGCCGCCAACTCGGCCTTTGCTTCAATTGCAATGAAAAGTTCGGGCGTGGTCACAACAAAGTGTGCCAGCACCTGTTCTTGTTCGACCTGGCAGTGGCAAATGATGACAATGTCGCCGCCTCCAACGACCCCGCCACGCGAGCAGCGGTGTCCACACCAGCAACACCATGCAAGTGCGCCTCGACAATGTCCACGCCCTCACCGACTCGGGCTCGATGCACAACCTCATTGCCGAGAAGGTTGCTAGCAGCACCATATTCTCTCTGGTCTGCTACAACTCCACATCTGTCACGATGGCCACTGGCGAGCGCATGTCGTGCTAAGGCGTGTTTAGGCGGGCGCCATTCTCCATCGACGGCGATCAATTCTCAGCTGACTTCTTCATGCACCCCTTGTCGGGGTACGACGTGGTGCTAGGTACCCAATGGCTGGCCACACTTGGCACAATCATGTGGGACTTTGCGGCCTTCACCATGTCCTTTTGGCAAGACGACCATCTGGTATGCTGGCTCATGAAGAAGCCCACCAGCACCCATCCAACTGCATCAGCCACCTGGGAGGACATCGACAGCTTCATCGATCGCTCTCCAACATCCAGCTCGAGGACGAGATGCTCGTCAAGGGAGGGGAGATGTCATGTGGATGCGGCCAGGGGAACTCCAAGGGCGTGCAACAGTCCAAGGAGGCACTACCGGTTGTAATCAATGGCAATTAGAGGCCTGGGAAGAGATGAGAGTTATGGCAATTAGATGTCTGGGAGAGAGATGAGAGTAATGAGAGATTAATGTTAGGAGATAAACAAGGAGCTAGAGACTGGGTGCCTAGGGGCTGGGCTCCTCTCTTAATCCCATCCTCTTCATCTTAATCTCATCCCCTTCACCATAGGGCGCCCAGGGAAGAATCCCAGCGCCATTACCCAGTCAAGCTACGAACTCCGGAGGGCACAGACACCCTTGACACCCAGCATTAGCATTTCTGGATACACCGACACCCTTGACGCCCAGCATTAGCATTTCTGGATACATCCCTCCTGGACCAGGTTGAGAAACACCTTTCTTAAAAAGCAAAGGGCTCATTGTGTTTGGTAGGGATCTACATTCTCTCAAAAAACGTTTCGGATGATAAATCAGAATCACTTATAAAACCGTTTGGCAAGAAGACTGGATTCAGATTCATAACAATATATATTTTTATTAAAGAATCATAGAAATATAACATGTTTCAAAAAATTCTAAACTTGTTGTGGACAAAGAACTTAACTACAACCCATTTTTAACTTTTTGCATTAGAAAAGAAACAATTGAAAACAATATTCAATAGAAATAGGAAGGGATAGGAGAATCAATGCGAAACCACCCTCTAGCCATTTCACATGTTCGTACAAATGCTGAAACGTTTAGCTTTCGAATCACCAGCGGAAAATAGCATTTGGAGCCAATTCTTCCAACTCGCATGAGAAACCAAAACGTTTCACCTAACAAAACGGGGCCAAACCTTACTGGATAATACTAGGAGCACATAGTCTGACAAGGCTATGGCCATTAGTTCAAATGGATGGACAGATGCATAGATCAGCCATCCGTCGACTTTCTTGCAACTTCTGAGAGTGTAACTATGTTTTTGCAAGCTCTCAATTGTGAAGATGCAAGTTAAAGGACTACAAAGCTGAGAAGGTGATCACAGTTATTCATGTAGGTGCAAGAAATGAGGTCCAATGGAAAAACACAGCTCTCCTGTGTGTTCAAGGGAAAAACAGTTACTTGCTATTGCTAATACCAGATTTGCCTCAGCTGTGATTATGCTGAAATGGATCTTGAACAAGCTCTTTGACAAATGGACATTAGTGATGTGAGAGAGCTGCAATGATGATCAAGATGGGCCGGCTCAATTTATGAGATTATTTAGTGCGGACTGGTGGCACAATGTGAAATACATTGTTAAATTCATTGTGCCATCTATAAATGCTACAAGAAGCAGACACTGACACACCGTGCCATCACTGATTTGTAAGATGTACGATACAATTATTGAGAATTGGGGGAAAAAAAAGCTATCTACAATTATGAAGGGTAGGCAGTGAAGGGTCCCCATTTTACAATGTTGTTACAGCATATTGGTTGACCTATGGGCTAAAGTTAACACTCTCACTCCACTGCTTGCCACATAGTCTATGCTTCATTGATGACACCTTGCCTCCACCGGTCCCTATGTCCCCTCGCATGGGCTCATGGCCACGCCAGGAATTGGAGGTCGGCAGCGACCTACCGCTCCCTACACCAACCAAAAGGCCCCATGTGTTTCCAGCATGGTTTGGCTATCATAGTTCTTATATAGGGGTAACTAGGATATGTCTTATGGACGTCGTTGGGGGCTGCATGGTTGCGCAGGGTCGAATCAGCTCCAGATCACGACCCGTAGACACGCTAGAAGGCCGTGCGCAGCAGCCTACAGCTGCACTGCCGCCGACACCTGGCAGGTACTCTCCCATACAAGCTCCTTCCTCCTCTCAATCTCATGCAGGGTTGCTGCTGCAGCTAGCCGATCTACATGGATGACACGGAGCCGCCGCTTGAAGATGGTGCACTGCCCCAGCCGCAAGAAGGATCGACACGATGCAGGCGATGAAAGTTGGGACATACCTCCGATGGGGGTGGTGGTCACCCGTTGTCAAATCTATAATTAATTCTGTGCATGAAATCTCAAATCTATAAAAGAACATAAAGGACAAAATGGCTGTAAAGTCAATGGAAGATGGTTTGAATAAAGCATGGCCACACTTATTTAAGTAAATACAATAGAGAAAGAACTATGATTTAAGAACTTAAGATTCTTCGGTGTGGAATTGAGCAAAACAAAAGCTGTATAGCATAATGAAGTGACACCAAACAAGACAAGCAAAACAATGGAACACCTTAAGCTCAACTAAAATTATGAGAATACATTATAAAGAGATCTGCTCTAAAAGAACAAGTAATCACAATTGTTTTAAAATGTTGTGGTCCTATGACCAGATAATAATTTGGCACACTTCACAAACAACAGGCAATTCATTGCAAGAAAAGGAACAGCTAGTCTGGAAGTATGCAGCTTATGTGAAGTTCTCAGCAAACGTAATACTGGAATTTCGGTGTGTGACCAGTATTCACTATTCATAACATCCAATATTAAGCAAAAAAGAAAGTCAAAACTATACAGAAATTGACAACCATCAAACTAACACGAGTGCAAAAACATTTCCTATGAATATTTGTCAAGCATTTCGATAAGCTTAAAGAATACAGATCTTTCACATACGTTCAATGTTGTTTGAGATAGATAAATAAATCATTAGTCCACCACAGTACTGACCTGGCATTTTCTGCGACAACCCAAGCAATCGACAAAGCTCTGGTGTCTGACGTCGACGACTGACATATGGAAGCAATTTGCACAGGTCATCTTCAGTATATTCAGCAGAAATACCAAATGTTGCTAGGAGTTGAAGAAATGCATGAGCTTCAAGACAGTTCCCATTACTAGCATCAATGTCAAGATTATCTAACTTGGACTTCCACTCAAATGCAATCTTCTTTGCTCGCTCTATGATATTAGTTGTAAGCATGTGCCCCTCCAAAGAAGAACAAGTTATGTCATTAGTGTGCAGCTGTCCAAGTGACTCCATCAACATCAGGCACGTCCTTCTAACACCCAGAAGGTCTCCATCCTTTTTGCCATCTAATACAAAATTATCTCCAGAATAAAAGTCTTCCAGGGAATCCAACACCAGGCCATAAGGATGAGATGTTTTCTTCAGTGCACTAGGAATTTCCTCGCGTATGGCTGCCAAGTTCTTCCTGTTGTCAGATATGAACTTATGAAGCCCCTTCACATTCATTTCCTCACACAGTGCTACAAGTTCAGAACGAGGCCTCACTGCAGTATTATCAGCTTGCAAAAGCGCACACTCCTCAGAAGCCGGTTTAGGCCAATTGACACCAAGACTATCCATTGCCTTGTTCATTGGGTTGATGGCAGGAACAGGTAAGGAAAGCCTGGACTTGCTAAAGATCATAGCTAATGCAGCTTCCCTCTTCTCCTGCAACCTCTCCAAAGAGGTCAATTCCTTGGCCACAACAGCTGCTTCCCGCTGCTCCAGCATCTGCTCTGATTTCGCAACAGTCTCCTGGAACTCCTCCTCCTGCTCTTTTAGTTCGTCAAACTTTTTCTTGAGGGATTGTTCAAGGCCACGAAAGTGGTCCTCAAGCTGCTTCCACTTGAGGTTCATGGAGACATAGCTCTGGCTCTCAAGCTCAGCAAATGCCTCCTGAAGCTGCTGTATCTTGGAGCTTGTCGAGTCCATAAGAGCCGCGACGGAATCCATGTCAGACATGACGAACGCTCCTGTAGGAATGAAGACAGGACATCCGAAAGAGGTTATAAATCTAAACAGAAGAAAACACTCAAAATCTTACAAATCATATCAATTTCTCGATTAAATCAACTATCTGAACGCCCTCACAGAGCAACTATTTTAATTTCAAGAACACAGCAGCACAGGCAAGCATCTACAAGGCCTTCCTAGAAACGCGGCTGGGAATGAAGGTCGGCTCCCACTCGAGAAAAATGGGTACCTCGATGGACCAAACTAATCAAAGGTTTCGCTACCCCACCACGAGCCACTCGAATACTAATAAATGGGAGGAAGAATGTCTGGATCTGAGACTCAGGGGAGCGAAATCGGAGACTAACCCAATAACGAGACGGGGAGGCGTTGCAGGCCCTGGCGGCCGCTGCTCGCCCCCGCCCACGCCTCCGGGTCCGAGCGGAAGGAGATCGACGGGGCGGCCAGCGGTCGTCTCTGAAGGAGAGGAGGGGAAAGGAGGACGAAACCCTAGCCGGCTTCCTTCTGGAGCGGAACGAGCGCAGGCGCAGCTTCCTTTTAGCTGTGAGCGGAACGAGCGCAGGCTACGTGTGCCACACCGTCGGTGCCGACCTTTTAATTTATTTACTCCCTACCAATTTCAACAACTCCCAGAAAAGAACCACATGCCGCGTTACCTAGAAATCCCCCAGCTGTCCGATCTCGCAATGGACGGCTCAGATCGTTTGAAGCGGATTCTCGCCTCTAGCCGCTTCTTATGTTTCCTGCCGCTTCTCCCACTTCTCTTCCAAATCCGGAACATCAAATGTATACTCCGGTTTCAGCTTCTCCTCCCAGAGGCTTCTCTCTTCCTCTCGTCTCTTCTCTTTGCTCACTTTTTCCCGATACGGTGATGCCGACGGGCGCCGACGCGTGTGCGGCGCAGCAGCTGCGGCGGCCCACCTCCTCCTCGTCGTCCCTCGCGGTGCGGCATGCGGGCCAAGCCCGAGCCGCTGGCTCCACGGGCGATGTGTTCAGCATGGCCATGGCGCCCCTGGGCTGCACAACGAAAACATAGCTGCGTGACCGGTGGTATGTCGCTCCCTTCTTCTCCACTCCCATCTCATGGCTCCACCCTAGATCCACTATCCCTCGCGGTGGCTGGCGGCCTCAATCACCTGCTCCTCGCGCGGGGTCAAAAGAGAGACGGCGTCCCCCACAGCCGTGCTCCGGCAGCCGCCCTCACTCGCGTCCTCACGCAGTGGCCCTCGACAGCAGCGCTGGTGAGCGCCGGCAGGCTCCGGTCGGCCTCACCGTGCCCAGGACGGCGGGCGTTGGGGGGCCGTGGTTGGGGGCAGCCACCCGCTGCAGCAGCACAGCACCCGATGGGGGCCCCCGTCGCCCCAACCTTGCGGCCCAAGGGGGTGGGGCGTGGAGGAGGGAGGCCGCAGCCACCATGGCCGCCGGCGCCGGCCGCTGCCGCGTCGCGAAGCACAACCCATACCTGCCAGCATTTCCTGTGAGCTATATAGTGTGTGCTCATAGGCCATTGAACATGATAGTCCTTCCAATATTATATCACAAAAGTTCTTTTGACAACTAATACAAAATGATCAGCATCATATAATTTCCAAAAATATTTAAACTGAGAGGTTGATTCCATTTTTTATTTCCGATTTGGATTAGCTGTTACCTTGGATGCACTGATTGCTTCTGCTTTTAGAATTTTGCTGGTAGCATTCTAGCTGTAATTTGCATACTTACAAGTATCTGTGATGAGGGGGGAAAAAATCAGACTCTCAGTTCACAAACTGATTGCAGTTGCCATCTGAAGCTTTTTGTTTTTTCACATTTCAGTTTTTTTGGCTTTCATAGTACCTGTTTTGTTTGATTTCTCTTGCAGTCTTTATATTCGGTGCAATATGTTAACATAATAGTCCTTCCAGTTATCACAAAAGTTCTTTTGACAAGTATTAAAACATGATCAGGCTCATATAATTTACAAAAATATCTAAACTGAGAAGTTGATTCCATTTTTTTTTATTTCTGATTTGGATTAGCTGTGACCTTGGATGTACTGACTGCTTGTGCTCTCAGAATTTTGTTGATAGCAGTCTAGGTGTAATTTGCATACTTATAAGTATTTTTTTATGAGGGAAAAAAAAAAGCTCAGCCTCTCAGTTCACAAGCTGATTGTAGTTGCCATCTCAAGCTTTTTGTTTTTCCACATTTCAGTTTTTTTTAGCTACCCTTCCTTCCTTACATTTTCTAGGATCCTACAGTTTTTTTGGGTTTGTGTTTGCTTTCTTTTTGGTCCATTCAGATTCGACGGTATTTATTTTGTGCCTGGGTCTGACATATGCTTACACATTGCCTCTTCTTTCAGGTTACTGCGATGTTCATTGCATTTTTCCATATTTTCGTTTGTGCAGGTTTAATCTCTATGTGCTCTTTGCTTATTATGGTCTGCTTTTATTTGGTCTTTTTGCAGTTACTGTCTTTAGGATCGATAACAGTTCAGGATTCTGACATTCTCGGCTTTAGCGTTTCTGAATTGATGCAGGTCACTTTGTGCTCTTTAGTTCCTTTAAGTTTGCTTGGATTCTTCTGCAACCTTTGTTGTTTCGCCAGCTTGCAGCTTCATCAGCTGCGTCTTATTTTTATTCTGTTACTGTTGTGTGTCCAGTGCTTAGTGCTCATGGTATCGTTTATGGCCTGTGAACTTTTTTTCCCCTATTAAAATAGAGGGCAATTTGGACTTCGTCAGATAAAAAATAGGAGGCAGCAACTCAGAAGGAAAAAACTTATCATATCTTTTTGGCCACACCTATCTTTATCTTTGCCTGATAGGCCTTCTGTTTTTAGGTCTTAAATCCTAAGAAAAGAGGTTGGCCTCAATTTTCTATTTTGGGTTTACATACATGCAGCAATCGTATTAGCTGCGCTCGACATTTTCCCTGGTGATGACTGAAAGGTAAGAAGCTTATCTTATCTGCCAAATCTATAAGACAATAGGTTCACTTTTGTATTTTAAAATTATAGATTTGGTAACCCTATTAGTTCCACTTCATATTTTTTTTTCCTATTAACAAGAGGGGACCTGAACCTTCAGTCCACCATGTTACCTGCGATTGAAATTTGACCATTGCTAAAAAAAGAGAAAATTTCAGGTTTCATCATCTAATAAAAGGCAAATGATGGTAATGGAGAAGAAAGAAGGCCACCTTCTTTGGCAAACCTATAAGGAAGTAGGTTCACTTTATATTTAAAATTTACACCTTCAGTAACCCGATTTGTTCACATTTTTTTACCGCTGTTAAAAGCAGGCAACTTCAGTCCTCAGAAGATAAAAGAAAAAATAGAGCGACGAACAATAAAGAAGTCCACCCTCTTTTTAATCAGACTATGCCTGATACATATCGTTTTCGTAGTTGTTGACCCCTAAAAAAAAGGCATGCCTTGGATTTCCTGGGCCCGTTGCTAACTTCCAATGTTCAGATATATTCAAAGGGTTGCTGAAATCAGTGCTGTGTCTTCAGCTAATGTTACTACCTTTGCTTTTGTCTCATGCTTTTTGGGACCAAGTACACACTGATACATCCATGTGCTCATTATTTATTTAATTCATATGCAGTCAGTTAACAGTATTTTTTGCTCATGTTTTGATCTTGGTACAGACAAATGGAAACAACAGCATGCCCCAGCTAATTTGCAGTAAGCTCAAGCATAATCTCGTAGTTTTCAGGATACATTGCTTTCATAACCCTTAAATGTTTCATCAAATACTAATGTAATGTAGGCCACCGTCTCCGAATTTATGATCAACGTACTACCACTTTAGACGTCTTAGTACATTCTGCTTCAAATTATAAAGCATATTTTATCTGAATTGGCGCGCGATGGCGCGCCTCCCCACACTAGTATGTCCTTAAAAACACCATATGCCTGTGCTAACCCTATGATTTTCCTTTTAAAAAAACCTACGATTTTTCATAAAAAATGTTATAAAAGACGACCAATTTGTTTTTTTAAAAAATGCTATAAAAGACAACCAATTTGTAGTGGATCACATGATTTTGTTTTGCGTGAGAATTAAAACAACCAATAAATTGCTGAAGAAAAATGGAAGGTATCAATTACAAACTAGCTATAGATAACTCAGTGGCATCGCTATGCTCATCAAGGGATTCCAATAGAAGGTAATCCTATGACATACCGCTAACTTTCATGATATGTATAGCTCAAAAGAGAATACCTCAAGACTGATGAAAGCTGTCAGTAAGGTCCATAACTGCACAAGAAGGATACCTCAGAACTCCCAAAGAGGGAAAGGATTTGATTGAGAAAAAAAGTAGAGATTAAAAGATACATATTGTGGTTCATGTTATATGTATATATGTGTGTATATATATATATATAGGATGAGCCTGGGCTTTTATTAGCTTATAGAAAGCCCCAGCCAGTTCAACATCCACCCACCTAGTCAAGCGGACCATGTGCAACCCCACCCAACCAGATGGCAGCCCACCCAATTCAAATACGGGGACCCCCAGCCAACCCATCGATCGGATGCATAAAAACTCATGTCAAACTGCGCAGAAAGGTTTTTGTCGCGGCGATGCATAAAAACTAGTGGTTGAATGAATTAAAGTCAATTTGTCACCGCATAAAAACCTTTTCGCGAGTTGGAATCTCCACCTAACAGGATCTGACGCGCGCTGACACACCTGACGCATGCTGACACATCTAAGGCGTGCATACATGCATGCAAATCCAATCCAATCCCCTTCATTTTTCGCGATAATTCATAAACGAAGCATCCAATTCAAAAACGGTTTTCACCATTGAACTCCTGGTATTTTTGTGCACGAGTCAAGATCCATTGTGAATATTTTTTAAAAAAAACTAAAAGTTTACAAATTTAAAATTTGAATCATGGTAGGCCATGGCTAATTGGATGCATAAAATCATTCTTCAAGATGCATAAAAAAGTTTTTACATCGACGTTGCATAGAAATTAATAGTTGGATGAATAAAATTTAACTTTTGTTAGCGAGTAAAAACTTCTTGATTGCCTCGATCAACATCATGCTTCCTACCATAGGGTGTATAACTGACATGAGAACAACGCATAAAACATGAAGATGATCTCGTCTTCTCCAAACTTTGAATTTTAAATCATGGCATGTGACAGCCGTTTGAATCATGCCAAGAGATGTGCAGAAAAGTTTTTTGCGCCGACATTACATAAAATTTAAAATTCACAATTTTGCGCATTATGAGATAGAGTTTTATGCATCTGTTTATGAATAGATGTTGCAATTGCGAGCATAGAAACATGGAGACAACATCATGTTTTTCAAAGTTTGAAATATGTAATGGCCGATTGGATGCATAGAATCACCAATCAAGATGCGTATAAAAGTTTTTAGCGCGTAGATTCAACAGAAATTAGTAGTTTGATGCATAAAATATAATGATTGGTCAGATGTTCTGGCGCATAGAATCTTAAAGATGCAAGCATAGAAACCATTGTAATGCTATAAAATTTAAAATTTGAATCTTTCTTGATACAAGTATGCATGCAAGCATAAAAAAACATATAAAACTAATTGCATATATCTTTAACATCACAATTTAATTTTACATAGAACTCTTTTATTACAAGCATAGAACTCTATTCTGCATATTATGTGCATATGAACCGGTATTGAAATCTATGCAACTAAGGGGCTGTTTAGATCCCCTCCAAAATCCTAAAACTTCCGTCACATCAATTTTACGCCATATGCATGGAGTACTAAATGTAGACGAAATTTTTATATGTTTACACAGTTTGCTTGTAAATCGCGTGACGAATCTTTTGAGTCTACTTGGACCATGATTAGACACTTATAGGAAAAGATTCCTCGATGCTACAGTGTCAAAATCCCAAAACTTTACACATCTAAACACCCCATAAGCATAGAAATCACCCAACATAATCAAAATCTGGGTTGCCTCCACTCCCAGTTGCTGGATTCGGTGATGCCTCGCTGCTCCCCGCCCGCCGATCGTCCCAAGAAGGCCGGGACAATATCGTCGCTGCTCGGGGAAGGCCGGGACAATATCGTCGCTGCTCAGGATGAATGATAATGTATAAAAATCAAAATCCATTTACATCCAAAATTTAAGATTTTAATTTCATTCACATTACACTAAGGAGGAGGATACAAACTACTCATGCTAAGTTTGATACACATAGAAACTCACAAGCGCGAGTATAGAAAAATCACATGTTGATGCAAGTATAAAAACTTACAGATGCAAGCATAGAAAATTTACGGATGCAAGCATATATAAATCACATCGAAAACTATTATGACCCCAACCGAAACCTTGCTTCCAAATTGAACAGATGTACAATTAACACAAAAACAATGCATAGAACCTAACAAAACCATCTCTAAAACCAGGACAACCCCAATCCAAACCATGATTTTTCACTTTTAGGGGCGTATAATTAAAAGAGGAACATTGCATAAAACCAGAAAATACACCTTCTGGGTGATTATTGTACCGAAATCATGATGGATCCAACACAAACAGAGCATAGGATACTAGTGGCTGGCATCTCTGCAAAAAATCTATTTCACAATTTATATTCAAAATCACATAGGTTCCCTGCAGCTGCTGGCCTGCATGCGCTTGCTGCCTGTATCCTCCATGCAAACGCTGCAAACACACATTAAGAAAATCCAATAGTGATGAGCAAAACAAATCAACGAGAGGATTGTGTTCGTGCAGTGCAGCACGGCCATGGAGGAACTGCAGCAAGGAGGATGAAACAAATTGCATAAAATTCTGTTGTGGAAAAAAATAAGAAATAAAAAAAAAATCTGCAACACAAGAACCTCCTACCAGAACATCACGAGAAGCTGCAGGTCGTCGCTGCTCAGCTGCTGTGCGTTGGGGGCGCGTCAGGCTACCTCCATCGGCCTTGCTGGGTGCCTGGGCCCACGAGCAACGGATGGCCGACCTTGGCGTACGCGGGGGTGAGACGGCACCTGGTGCGACTCCACCTCCCGTGTCTGGGCCGCGCCACGAAGCGTCACCCGCAGCATCGCCGCCGCGCCTGCGTACCCCCGCAGCAACGTCGCCCCTGCCACAGCTGCGGCCATCTCCTTCACACGGCGCCTCTCCCTTGCGGTCAGATCCGCTTTCGAGGGGTTCGCCGACGCCGCTGCTCGGAAGGCGGAGGACTTGCCACCATCGCCATGGCCAGATGGGGACGACCGCCCCCGCCCCCGCCCCCGCCGCCGCCGCCGCCTGGTTGTGTTTGGGAGGGTGGGGATTTGGGGATTAGGGTGTGGAGAGAGTATATATAGAGCCCAAAAAGGTGAGCTTAGCCATGGGCTAGTGGGCAGCTTGTTTGATGGAACCAAATCAGTTGGGTCTGGTCAGGGTTAGGTTGGACTGGTTGGCTGGGGCTTCCATTAGTATATTCCATTAGTATATACTAATGGAAGCCCTGGGAGCCATTGGTTGGGTCTGGTCAGGGTTAGGATACGACTATTGGAAGCCCTGGGCTTTTATTAGCTTATAAGAAGCCCCAGCCAACCAGCTAGGTGCGGCATCCCCCACCTAATCAGACGCACCACTTGCAATCCCCATCCAACCAGCTGTTAGCCAACCCATTTCAACCACTGGGACCCCAGCCAGCCCACCGATCGAATGCATAGAAAGCACATGTAAAGCTGCGCAGAAAGATTTTTATCGTAACGATGCATAAAAACTAGTGGTCGAATGAATTAAAGTCTATTCACCACCGCATAAAAACCTCTCCGCGAGCTAGAATCTCTATCTGACAAGATCTGACGCGCGCTAACACACCTGACGCATACGTGCATGCATGTAAACCCAATCGAATCTCCTCCGTTTTTTCGTGATAATTCATCAACGAAGCATCCGATTTAAAAACGGTTTTCACCATTGAACTCCTGATATTTTTGTGCACGATTCAAGATTCATTGTGAATATTTTTTCAAAAAATTAAAAATTTACAAATTTGAAATTTGAATCTTGGAAGGTGGTGGCTGATTGTATGCATAAAATCAATTTTCAAGATGCATAAAAAAGTTTTTGCATCAATGTTGCATAGAAATTAATAGTTAGATAAATAGAATTAACTTTTGTTACTGAGTAAAAACTTCTCGATTGCCTCCACCAACATCACGCTTCCTATTATAGGATGTATAACTGACATGAGAATAACGCATAAACACATACATGGAGATAATCTCGTCTTCTCTAAACTTTGAATTTTAAATCATAGCACGTGATGGCCGATTGAATCATGCCAAGAGCACAGAAAAGTTTTTTACGCCGACATTGCATAAAACTTAAAATTCATAATTTTGCGCATTATGAGATGTATTTTTGAAAGTTTGAAATTTGGATCAAGACATGTAATGGCCGATTGGATGCATAAAATCACCGATCAAGATGCGTAGAAAAGTTTTTAGCGCATACACTGAATAGAAGTTAGTAGTTTGATGTATAAAATGTACTGAATTCGTCGGATGTTCTGGCGCATAGAATCTTAAAGACATGAGCATAGTAGCCATTCTAATGCTATAAAATTTAAAATTTAAATCTTTCTTGATACAAGTATGTAAACAAGTATAAAAAGTATATAACACTTGCATATATTTTTAACATCACAATTTAGTTTTACAATAGAACTCTATTATTACGAGCATAGAACTCTATTATGCATATTATGAGCATATGAGCCGGTGTTGAAATCTATGCACTAAGCATAGAAATCACCCAACATGTTCAAAAATCTGAGTCGCCGTCACTCTCGGTCGCTTGGTGCCTCGCTGCGCCCTGTCCGCTGAGATCCCGTCATCGTTTTGTAACAGAATCGCCTAAATCACATGGCCCACAGGCACCTGTCATCGTTACTAATGACCTTTGACAGCCGGGCCCGTGTTCCAGATAACCTAAGCACGCTCTACCGGGCTACATAAGCACCCGTTTCCCCGACAGGATCCCATTGCGAAGCCATTACAGAATTACAATATTTCATAATAAAATACATCAGAGTAAAGTGCGGAAAATTAGTAGTACTTATATTACGAAATAGTCGTTCAAATAGAATTCAAATACAGTTATTACAGACCATACTTAAATAGGGTAGCAGTACAGTGGAACCATAATACAACATATATAGATAGGGAGTAGCTCGGACCCTGCCCACGGGTCCACTTCACTCGTCCTCGCTTCCTTCTTGAACAAGGGTCACACAGCAGGGAGCGAGACAGACCACTGGTTGCCGACTTCCTACAACATGGGTTAACAAATCCTGAGTACTGGGGTACTCCACAAGACTTACCCGACTAAAGTGAAAGATTAGACTCAGAAATGCAGGCTGAGGGGAGTCAAGGTAAGGCTTGAGCAAGAATCAAGAATTTTTCTAGAAAAGCATTACTATCCTAACTCAATTTTTTATCTCAATATTATTTTAATCATATCCAGTTCTCGCATTCATTCTCATATATCACATGCTTTCCATTTCTTAATCATTCTTATATTCAACCTAGTTCCGAACCACTTTTCGGGGTAGGGCAGTGGATCAAGTCTCCATTAATCGAGGAGCAACGTCGATTCGAATCCAGAAGTACCCAGCTGGGGATCCCTATCCACACTGCATAAGTAGCACCTAAGCTTGCATATGCCAACCCCGTCTACCACGGCTTTTTTATCCCTGAACCGGTCCTGCGCCACCCGAGAGCACAGTACTCCTCTCGTCTCCAGGCACGCCGGCCACGAGGGTACACGGTACTCTCGCCATCTCTCCACTCTCAGTGCGTGGTCGTCGGTTCAAGCAATAGAGCCACCGGAGATAGGGCTTTCCGTAGTGTGTGGCTAGTTGCAAAGTCTCGATCCAGCAAGCCTACAATGAACGGTCCCTAATTCCTTCCCGTCGGCAACCATGCATTGGGACTCTAACCCAAGTACAAAGTTACCTAACGGTTTTTAATTACATGCCTGCCGGATGATAAGACATGGGGAACGCCGCCCCATGTGCACAGCACCCGAGCGAAACATTTCTTTTTATCAACCGGTTCCAAACTATTCCGAAGGCGACAATACATTGGGACTCTAACATAAGTGCAAGTCGACCAGCAGATAACACGTTCTTCACCAATTCTCATATTTAATTCATAACATATCATCAAAACACAGAAAGTAGCATTTTATGCAAATCTAGTATTTATTTAGCGGGACTAAGCATTTTGCAAACATTTGATTTTAAATCAGGTTCGGGGATAATATCCAAGGTAGGTTATGCAGCAATTTAGGTGACGATCAACTCCTATCAACCGAATGCATTAATTTAACTTAAGGTGCTAAAAATTTTTAAATCACAAGGAGGGGCTAATGCACCGGGGTTTACCTTGAATTGCGTAGAGTGTCGGGTCAGGGTCAGCCCCGCAAATGTTAAACCCTTGGACAACCTCGGGAAGTACCTCCTCAGTAGTCACCTCAACCTTTACGTCTTCGTTCACGGGTGCTGCACGTATACAATGATGCATGCTTAATAAGAGGCCACATGAAATGACAATGCAAAAGTTCAACAATAAATAATACCTCACTTGAGCACAACCATACTCTATAACCTATTCATAACAATTCTATAATAAGGTGCTCTAAGTCATTAGGGTGTTTGACCTAGAACCACATTCGATCCAAAAATTCACATCAAACTCTAATCACCAATGTTTCCTATTTATTTTATTAATCATTTAATCAAGAATTAATTAATAAGTAATTAAACTATTTCCATTTAATACTAAACTTCACCAACAGTTAGCTCTGGACCCTAAACAGTGCCCAATAAATTTTCATGATTTTTGGAGTTACATAGAATTAATTAAAATTGTTTAAAATCACACTTCTTAATTAATGTGTTGAATTTTAGTACCTTCAGAAAGTGCCCAAAATTAGTATTTAATATTTTTTAATAAATACTACAAACTACAGAGAGCTCACACATTTATTTTCATAATTTTTCAATCATCAGATTAATTCACATGAAAATAACAAAGTTGAGCACTATTCAAATAAATTCAAAACAGAAAAGCTATTAGAAATTCTTAGGAAAACAGAAACGAATTTCAGCCCAAGACAGCCCACCCCAGCCAGGCCGGCCCAACTCGTCTCAGGCGACAGCCCGCGCGCCGGCCCGCGCACAGGTGGCTCCCCCAGGACGCTGACAGGTGGGGCGCCCCTGTCAGCTCCATCTCCCTCCCCTCATCTCCTTTTTCCCGACGGCAAGTCACCCCCGCACGCGGTGGCTTTGCCGCCGGCGGCCCGCCGACGAGGAAGCAACCCCGGACGGTCATCCCGAATCCCCGACACGCCATCCTAGAGGCTTAACCCGACCCACGCGAGCCGGTAGCGAGCCCAGTACCCTCCCATGGCGACTCGGCAGCTAAGAACAGAGCGACACGGCGGTGTTCCGGCTAACCCGATGTGGTAGCGTTTAAAGAAGCGAGATGACTAGGCATAGAAGCTCACCAAGATCTCGGGATGACGACTGGAACGGACAGAGACGAAGTGGAGCGGTGGCTCGACGACGCCAGCACCCTCGGCGGAGTTCACCGACGACGAACCCCTTGTTCCCGAAACTCTATGGCACCAAACGACAAACTATCTTGACATGAGCACCCACTTAACATTGGGAGTCTGAAACGCTACAACGAGAAAGAAGAACCTTACAGCAACGGTATAGATGCAGCCGAGGTTCCCCCCGCCGGCGCTCCGGTCGATGCCGAAGACGGCGACGCACGCACAGGGGCTTATGGCGCTCTACAGCTGGCGAAACAGAGTGCAAACGATGCGCTAGGAAGTGTTGAGCTCACGTACACGACCAATTGCACCAAGATGGCACGGTGGAGGTGAAATCGGCCGAGAACCGTGGGTGGTCACCGACGGCCGCGGAGGGAAATAATGGTGAAAGAGGCGGCACCCGTTGTTTTGTAGGGAAGGAAAAAGGGTGGATAAGCTCGAGCAAGACCCGGGGCCCCCAACGACCGCACGCCGGTGCCCTGAGCCTGCCTTGCCCGGCCGGACAGCGCCGGCGGCCGGCGCGGCACGCGCGCTCGCACGGCAGAGAGGAGAGGTGGGGGGTCCGGTACTGTAGCCATAACCTAGGGTCAAAAGCTAGTTGGTTCAAATTATTGCCTATCCAATTCGAATCTGCAGAAATGACAAATACAAAACTTGTAGGGAATTTCATATAGATCATTTTTGCTTTTGACACCAAATTCAAATTTGGCTCAGATTTGGATTTATCGAAAAAGGGTAAATTCCCAAATTTAAATTTCAAATTGAATTTTCAAATTACTTTTAAATCTTCTCAACAACTTGAAAAATGGCCACAATAAAAGTTGTTCTACTCAGAGAGTTCTACAACTCTTATGAAGGGAGTTTGATTAGATTCTTAATATTTTTGAAATTGAAGTTTCAAATTTGAATTTCAACATAGTATTTTCAGTTTAATTTTAATTTCTATAATATAACTTCAAAATCTACAAAAATAAAAGTTGTTCCATTTTAAAAGATCTACAACTTTTATTTAGACACTTTCACCAGAATCCCTGTAGTTTTTGAATTAGGTTTTTAGGTTAAGGTTTAGGGTTTAATTTGATTTTCTTTTTATTTTTGCCAAATACATTTATTTATACAATCGATCAGCCAAATCACTCTATATTTCCCTAAGCACAAGCATAGGCAAGAATAAACTCATCTTATTTAATGCATGGTAGTTAAGTTGATGCGGGCTGCTTTGCAGCTAAATATGATGACATGTCAGGTTTTAATTAACCGTAACACTAGAGGTGTTACGGCCCTTCCCCCTTAAAGAAATCTCGTCCCGAGATTTGACATAAGACTAAAGCTTGAAACAAGTAATGTAAAAGAAAATGTGTCCAATAAACCTAGTCTAAACTTGACCATAAAACCATTAAGAGGATTTACATATTACATAACCAGAAATTTTACATCTACAAAGTAGCAAAGAATTCGGGGAAGTTCTCGGCAAGGTAATCTTTGGATTCCCAGGTAGCTTCATCTTCGGAATGTTCACTCCATTGAATCTTGTACCACCTAGTTGTGTTTCTTCGAGTGACACGATCCTTTCGATCTAGGACCCGAATTGGATACTCCGAATACGTCAGATCCGGCTCGAGTTGCACTCCTTCGACGTCAATGACTTGGTCAAGCACTCGAAGACATTTCTTGAGCTGAGACACGTGAAATACATTGTGTACCGCTGAGAGGTGGTCGGGCAATCCCAACTTAAAGGCTACCTTTCCAATGCGCTCCAAGATTGGGAACAGTCCAATGTATCGAGGAGCTAACTTGCCTTTGATTCCAAAACGGCTGATCCCCTTCATTGGTGACACCTTAAGGTAGACATAATCTCCTATCTTAAATGCTAGAGGTTAACGTCTTCGATCGGCATAACTTTTCTGTCGTGACTGTGCAACTTTCAAATTGTTTTGTATTTGCTCGACCTTTTCTTCGGTTTCCTCCACCAGGTCAACTCCAAAGAACCATCTTTCTCCAGTCTCGGACCAATTTAGTGGAGTCCGACACCTACGGCCATACACAGCTTCGAACGGTGCCATCTTGATGCTTTTTTGATAACTATTATTGTATGAGAATTCTGTTAGTGCCAAACATTCGTCCCATGTATCTGTGTAATTGAGTGCACATGCCCTTAGCATGTCCTCCAACACTTGGTTGACTCTTTCAGTCTGACCATCAGTCTGCGGATGATAAGCCGTACTATGCAGAAGTTTTGTCCCCAGTGGCTCGTGGAGTGACGCCCAAAATTTTGAGATGAATTAAGTACCTCGATCCGAAACAATGGTCTTCGGTACGCCATGAAGCTTCAACAAGTTCTCGATGTATATTTTTGCGTAAGTTGCTGCCGTATACTTGGTTTTGACTGGTACGAAATGAGCTTGTTTGGTAAGACGGTCCACAATGACCCAGATTGAATCAAAGCCTCTAGATGTCCTGGGTAAACCCATGATAAAATCCATACTAATATCTTCCCACTTCCACGCAGGAACAGGTAATGGTTGCAGTTCTCCCCCAGGCCTCATATGCACAGCCTTTACTTTCTGACAAGTGTCACATCTTGCTACATACCGAGCAATCTCTATTTTCATCTTGGTCCACCAGAATTTCTGCTTCAAGTCCTGATACATCTTATTGCTTCTTGGATGAATGGAGAATCTTGTCAAATGTGCTTCATCGAGGATCTTTTGACGCAACTCAGGTACTTTTGGAACTACCAGACGATCCTTGAACCATACGACTCCTTCATCATCAATTCTGAAGCAATTTGCCTGGCCGGCTTGGACTTTCTCTTTGATGTGCTTGATACCCTTACTTCCTTTCTGAGCAGCAATAATCTCATCTCGGATGGTGGTCTCGATGCTAATATGGTTCAGGCTGCCTTGTGGAACTATTTCTATGCCTAACTTTTCCAACTCATGGCACAGGGATAGGTCATAAGGTTTTACAGTCAAACAGTTGCAGTGAACCTTCCGACTGAGTGCATCAGCGACCACATTTGCCTTGCCAAGATGGTAGTGCACTTCAATGTCATAATCCTTAATCAACTCAAGCCATCTTCGTTGCCTCATGTTCAGCTCTTCTTGAGTAAAAATGTACTTCAGGCTCTTCTGATCAGTATAAATGTTGCAAGTACTACCCAACAAATAATGATGCCAGATCTTCAATGTATGAACAACAGCGGCCAATTCCAGATCATGAGTTGGGTAATTCTCTTCATGATGCTTGAGTTGCCGTGAAGCATAAGCAATGACTCGGCCCTCTTGCATCAAGACACAACCTAAGCCGGTGCCAGAAGCATCACAGTACACATCAAACGGCTTTTCAATGTCAGGCTGAGCTAAGACTGGTGCTGTGGTCAATAATTTCTTTAAAGTCTGAAATGCTTTCTCACACTCAGGAGACCAGACAAACTTGACCTGATTTTTCAACAACCCGGTAATAGGCTTGGCTATTCTCGAGAAATCCGGAATAAAGCGACGGTAGTATCCCGCCAATCCTATGAAACTACGGACTTGATGAACTGTGGTAAGTGGTTTCCAATTCAAAATTTCTTCCACCTTACTAGGATCGACTGATACGTCTTCAGCTGACAGGATATGTCCAAGAAACGGAATTGGGTCCAACCAACACTCACACTTGCTGAACTTGGCATATAGTTGGTGTTCTCTCAAGCGAGTCAGGACAACACGAAGGTGATTGGCATGTTCATCAGGGGTTTTGGAATAAACAAGGATGTCATCGATGAACACGACTACAAATTTGTCAAGCTCAGGCATAAAGACGGAGTTCATGAGGTACATGAAATAGACAGGAGCATTGGTTAGGCCAAAGGACATGACAAGGTATTCATATAGGTCATATCTGGTGGTGAAGGCTGTTTTTGGGATGTCTTCGGGACGAATCTTTATTTGGTGGTAGCCAGACCTAAGGTCGATTTTGGAAAACACTTTGGCTTCAGCTAATTGGTCAAAGAGTAGTTCAATACGAGGCAAATGATACTTGTTTTTGATGGTGACCTCATTGAGTGGACAGTAGTCAACACAAAGTCTGAGGGATTTGTCTTTCTTTCTAACAAAGATGGTAGGACAACCCCAAGGAGATGAACTAGGTCTGATAAAACCCTTATCTAACAAACCTTGCAACTGAACCTTCAACTCTGCCAGTTCCTAGGGAGGCATCCTATAGGCTCTATGAGATATAGGTGCAGTTCCAAGTTTCAACTCAATGGCAAACTCTACATCACGGTCAGGTGGCAAACCAGGCAGATCATCGGGGAACACGTCCGGAAATTCAAAGACTACTGGAATGTCTTGCACTTCATTAACTGCGGTTGCACATATCCTACCAACTGCCTTTTGAGGTTGTAAGGACCTGATGTAACTAAGAAGGGCCTAGAGGGGGGTGAATAGGCCTGTAAAATTTCAGCTCAAACAAACATTAGAACATAACCCGGCACTGCTGCTCCCCAGAGCGGCAGTGCTGCCCTGGCCAACACCCGAGACTGCCCACCAAACTTTGTAGAGATGTTGTAAAGGTGTGCAGGAGCCTATTCCACCAATTAGATGGTTGCGGAAGCTTGCACACGAGTAGATCGAGTCTAATCCCTAGAATCACCACAAAGACAAGTAATATAAAGCAATAACAAGAACACAAAGAGAGAGGACAAGCGATTTATCCCGTGGTTCAGCTCGCCACCAAGACTTGCCTATGTCCACGTTGTTGAGGTATGCCACTAAGGCTTGGGCTCACCACCAAGGCTTGCCTTTCTCCTCGTTCTCAAGTCAAGAGAGTGGACTCTTGAGATGAGGGTGTTCCACTAGATGTAAAGGGTGATAACAAACGTCCCGGGGCTGCCACAATCAAGTTGGAAGCTCCCGGGCGACGCCTAGCCGGCTAGGAGCCTTGCTCCAAGAGTAATGAACACAATCCACTGGCTTGAACGCGAACCAAGTGCTCTAGAAGATGAAGAACAGTTGGGGCTGCTCTCTAATATGGTTTGGAGGCTCAAACTCTCAAGAAATCGGAGAGGAATCAAGGGGAAAAGCTTGAGGGGCTCCAATGGAGTGAGAGAGAGGGAGAGAGAGCTTCTCTGGTTGCACCTAGGAGAGGGAATGGCCGAACTAGCCGTTGCGGGCGACGAGGAGGTGATTTTGAATCACCCCCGAGTCTAACGGTCAGAATAAGTCGCGGCAGTGCCGGACCCCGGCAGTGCCGCGCCTAAGGCCGGCAGTGCCGCGCTGCCAAAACAGATCAGAATGATATGGAATTTTGTGGCTGGTTTTGGCAGTGGAAATTAGGATGTTTGGTGGAGACTAAAGCACTTGGTCACATGTTTAAGCTTGCGCATTGTATCCCCCTTTATAGTACGGCTTTTCCTAAACTCAAATTCAAAACATAGAAGAATTTAAACTCCTTTGAGCTTGTTGCCGCTGCACTTTACAATTTGGGGATTCCACCATCAATCGTATTGTCCTCTTTCTCAATCTCTCTCCATAATGGTTTGCAATCATCCTTGTCTCATCCCTTCGAGCCAATCCATCTTGAGAATGTGACTTGAACCATCCAACACATGTGAATTCAATTCATGGCTTCAAATCACTTTCACTAAAGATTTGATCCTCAACACAATATGACTCCTCATAGCTTGATTAATTCCACGACTAAATGCAAGTACTCTCCTCTTCAATTTAGCCATGGTATCTCGGTCCGAGCCTTTGCTTACCCTTCACCTCCGCTTAGTACCTCGAAGCCCTTTCCTTGCTATCTTCACCCCATCAAGCCATACTCAAGTCACATCATATTAAGCATCCATTGAAAACCATTTCTTCAATATTGTGATCCTTACTTGAATATCTTCTAGATTTGAATGTTGAGATCAATCAAGCTTCACATAGAGTGACATATATAAATCAACATCAATATGGTCAAGGCCGATTCACGATTCCTTATATCCTTTTCATTTTGGCTTGACACTCCAAACACTCACTTCAATATCTATCTTCATACTTCTAGCTTGATCACTACTAATCTATTATCAACTCTTCTTGTTCATGAAAAAAAGTCATGATTGAGACCAATCCAAGACTATCAACTCATGTCTTTTTTGCTATTTGCTAAATATGCTTGCTTTCTCATAATGCTATGATATCCCACCATATAAGCCATCTCATCAATTCCATTTGCATTGTTGTCTTTCACTTGAACTAGAGTGTATCAATGATCTTCCAACACAACAATACACAATATTGGCCTTCATTGAACATTATGTGGAGTACCATCAAGTTTGCTTTCTTGTTAAACCTTTGACACACTTAGCAAACTTGTTAGACCTTTAATTGTCTTGTCATTCAATTCACCAAAACCCACCAAAGTGCTAAATGCACTTACAGAGGTATTGGAAGTTGGATGAGGAGTTGAGTCTGACTATTAGGCAAGTTTACCCTGATGGTTCTATTCAGCACGTCAATGAGAGCCTTGTGCTGATACATCCAATTCATGTCTAATATCACATCTATGTCTTGATCCTTCAACACTATCATTGATGTCGAGAATATATGCCCGTCTAGTTCTATAGGCACCTGATGTACTACTTCCTTAGTACTCATACGCCCCCCCAGGCGATTGTATCAGGAAATCTTCCTTTATTTCTTCAATTGGTATTTCATGCTTGACGACAAAGGTACGATTGATGAATGAATGCGATACACCAGAATCGAAAAGCAGAATTGCAGGATGACTGCGACAGGGAACCTACCCAGCATGACGGGTTCTCCTGCAGGAATGGCGTCAACGTGGGTGTAGTAGACCTGGCCTGCTTTCTTTACAACCTTCCCCTTCTGAGCATGTTGCTGGTAACCACGGTGTTGCTGCTGCCGCTGCTGACCACCAGGAGCCTTCATTGCATTTTGGTTGTATCGCTTGGGGAATGGGCAGTTACGGGACCAGTGTCCCATCTTGCCACAGTTGTAGCAAGGGTGGTTATAGTTGAACTGTGGGGTAGTGACATGAACGTCAGGGGCATTCGGCTGAATGGTATTTTGTTGATTGGAGGTGTGGGAGGTAGCGGCAGTACGAACAACGACCTGCTGCTGAGGGTATGACGGACGATGATGATGGGTGGGGTGGTAAATGATTTTTTGACGCTTCTGACTGCAAGAGGATCCAGCTTTCTTCTTCTTTTTCTCATCCTGGTGCTTACGATCACTTTCTTCAAAAGCAATGGCACTGTCCACAGCCTCATGATAGGTGCAATTGAGGTTGTTGGACAAGCTTCACTGAATCTTGAAGTTCAAACCCCTGACAAAGCAGTCCTTCTTCTTCTGATCGGTGTTGGTATGCTCAGGGGCATACTGCGCCAGATGATTGAACTGACTGACATATTGCATGACAGTCGATTCTTTCTGCTGCAGTGCCAGAAACTGATCAAGCTTCATCTTCATGACACCAGCCGGGATATGATGGGCACAGAAATCCTCACGAAATTCTGCCCAGGTAAGTTGGTGACCATCGGGCTGTGCGGCCAGAAGGTTTGCATACCATGCACTTGCTAGCCCTCGCAGTTGCTGCGCTGCGAACAGTGGCTTCTGGACCTCGGTGCAGTGAATAATACTAAACTTTTGCTCCATGGCACGGAGCCAGTCGTCAGCTTCCAGGGGTTCATCGGTCTTGGTGAATACAGGTGGACGTGTGTCAGTGAAGTCCACATAAGTGGTCTCATCTTCATCGTGGCAGCCACGACGCCCACCACGGTTGTCTCGGTTCTGCGCAAGCACAGTGGTGGCATTGGCCAAAGCCGCAATAGCATCTGACAAGGTTGGTGGAACAGGTGGTGGGTTGGGAGCAGCTCCATCCTCAGAGGTGCCAGCGCCGGACGAACGGGTATTGACCAGCATCTGTTATGAGCAGACTAAATTTAGGATCTGTATTATTTAGATAAACATAGGAACAATCACACCTAACATTACACTAACCTAAGCAACACTTCCAACACTAAGAGAAAGTTCCCAAACCAAAACTAATGTTTCTAGACAGGCAGGAAAGAAAGGTTGAATTTGTGAGGACATTATAGTCTAGCAGAATAGGCTGCTACATACTAACCCATATGCCCCCTTTAAGGAGGAAGTTAATTAATTTGTGAAGTAATCATGATGCATGAATCGTGCTTACGAATTTTAAATCCATGCAAGGCAATAAAATAAATAAAATTTAACATAGGGCTAGTAGTAGTATTATTCCACATGCTACCATACTATTCTATTAGATACGGTAAAATTATGGAGGAATGTAAGAACTAATGAACAAGATAAGAATAGAAGCAATTTGGACTAAAATAGCAATTTAAATTTTTACGATCCAAAACATTTTAAAGTTTTCGAAAGCAATACCGTAATGATTTTAGCAATGGAACGCTCTGATACCAGCTGTAACAGAACCGCCTAAATCACATGGCCCACAGGCACCTGTCATCATCACTAATGATCTTTGACAGCCGGGCCCGTGTTCTAGATGACCTAGGCACGCTCTGCCGGGCTACATAAGCACCCGTTTCTCCGACAGGATCCCATAGCGAAGTCATTACAGAATTACAACGTTTCATAATAAAATACATCAGAGTAAAGTGCGAAAGATTAGTAGTACTTATATTACGAAATAGTCGTTCAAATAGAATTCAAATACAGTTATTACAGACCATACTTAAATAGGGTAGCAGTACAGTGGAACCATAATACAACATACATAGATAGGGAGTAACTCGGACCCAGCCCACGGGTCCACTTCACTCGTCCTCGCTTCCTTCTTGAACAAGGGTCACACAACAGGGAGCGAGACAGACCTCTAGTTGCCGACTTCCTGCAACATGGGTTAACAAACCCTGAGAACTGGGGTACTCCGCAAGACTTACCCGACTAAAGTGAAAGATTAGACTCAGAAATGCAGACCGAGGGGAGTCAAGGTAAGGCTTGAGTAAGAATCAAGAATTTTTGCAGAAAAGCATTACTATCCTAACTCAATTTTTTTATCTCAATATTATTTTAATCATATCCAGTTCTCACATTCATTCTCATATATCACATGCTTTCCATTTCTTAATCATTCTCATATTCAACTTAGTTCCGAACTACTTTTCGGGGTAAGGCAGTGGATCAAGTCTCCATTAACCGAAGAGCAACGTCGATTCGAATCCAGAAGTACCCAGCTGGGGATCCCTATCCACACTGCATATGTAGCACCTAAGGTTGCATATGCCAACCCCGTCTACCACGGCTTTTCTATCCCTGAACCGGTCCTGCGCCACCCGAGAGCACAGTACTCCTCTCGTCTCCAGGCACGCCGGCCACGAGGGTACACGGTACTCTCGCCATCTCTCCACTCCCAGTGCGTGGTCATCGGTTCAAGCAATAGAGCCACCGGAGATAGGGCTTTCCGTAGTGTGTGGCTAGTTGCAAAGTCTCGATCCAGCAAGCCTACAACGAACGGTCCCTAATTCCTTCCCGTTGGCAACCATGCATTGGGACTCTAACCTAAGTACAAAGTTACCCAACGGTTTTTAATTACATGCCTGCCGGATGATAAGACATGGGGAACGCCGCCCTATGTGCACAACACCCGAGCGAAACATTTCTTTTTATCAACCGGTTCCAAACTATTCCGAAGGCGACAATACATTGGGACTCTAACCCAAGTGCAAGTCGACCAGCGGATAACAAGTTCTTCACTAATTCTCATATTTAATTCATAACATATCATCATAACACAGAAAGTAGCTTTTTATGCAAATCTAGTATTTATTTAGCGGGACTAAGCATTTTGCAAACATTTGATTTTAAATCAGGTTCGGGGATAATATCCAAGGTAGGTTATGCAGCAATTTAGGTGACGATCAACTCCTATCAACCTAATGCATTAATTTAACTCAAGGTGCTAAAAATTTTTAAATCACAAGGAGGGGCTAATGCACCGGGGCTTACCTTGAATTGCGTAGAGTGTCGGGTCAGGATCAGCCCCGCAAATGTCAAACTCTTGGACAACCTCGGGAAGTACCTCCTCAGTAGTCACCTCAACTTTTACGTCTTCGTTCACGGGTGCTATACGTATGCAATGATGCATGCTTAATAAGAGGCCACATAAAATGATAATGCAAAAGTTCAACAATAAATAATACCTCAGTTGAGCACAACCATACTCTATAACCTATTCATAACAATTCTATAATAAGGTGCTCTAGGTCATTAGGGTGTTTGACCTAGAACCACATTCGATCCAAAAATTCACATCAAACCCCAGTCACCAATGTTTCCTATTTATTTTATTAATCATTTAATCAAGAATTAATTAATAAGTAATTAAACTATTTCCATTTAATACTAAACTTCACCAACAGTTAGCTCTGGACCCTAAACAGTGTCCAATAAATTTTCATGATTTTTGGAGTTACATAGAATTAATTAAAATTGTTTAAAATCACACTTCTTAATTAATGTGTTGAATTTTAGTACCTTCAGAAAGTGCCCAAAATCAGTATTTAATATTTTTAATAAATACTACAAACTACAGAGAGCTCACACATTTATTTTCATAATTTTTCAATCACCCAGATTAATTCACATGAAAATAACAAAGTTGAGCACTATTTAAATAAATTCAAAACAGAAAAGCTATTGAAAATTCTTAGGAAAACAGAAACGAATTTTCAGCCCAAGACAGCCCACCCCAGCCAGGCCGGCCCAACTCGTCTCAGGCGATAGCCCGCGCGCCGGCCCGCGCACAGGCGGCTCCCCCAGGACGCTGACAGGTGGGGCGCCCCTGTCAGCTCCATCTCCCTTCCCTCATCTCCTTTTCCTCGACGGCAAATCACCCCCGCATGCGGTGGCTTCGCCGCCGGCGGCCCGCCGACGAGGAAGCAATCCCGGACGGTCATCCCGAATCCCCGACACGCCATCCTAGAGGCTTAACCCGACCCACGCGAGCCGGTAGCGAGCCCAGTACCCTCCCATGGCGGCTTGGCGGCTAAGAACAGAACGACACGGCGGTGTTCCGGCTAACCCGATGCAGTAGCGTTTAAAGAAGCGAGATGACTAGGCATAGAAGCTCACCAAGATTTCGGGATGACGACTGGAACGGACAGAGACGAAGTGGAGCGGCGGCTCGACGACGACAGCACCCTCGGCGGAATTCACCGACGACGAATCCCTTGTTCCCGAAACTCTATGGCACCAAACGACAAACTATCTTGACATGAGCACCCACTTAACATTGGGAGTCTGAAACGCTACAACGAGAAAGAAGAACCTTACAGCAACGGTATAGATGCAGCCGAGGTTCCCCCCGCCGGCGCTCCGGTCGATGCCGAAGACGACGACGCACGCACAGGGGCTTATGGGGCTCTACAGCTGGCGAAACAGAGTGCAAACGATGCGCTGGGAAGTGTTGAGCTCACGTACGCGACCAATTGCACCAAGATGGCACGGTGGAGGTGAAATCGGCCGAGAACCGTGGGTGGTCACCGACAGCCGCGGAGGGAAATAATGGTGAAAGAGGCGGCACCCGTCGTTCTGTAGGGAGGGAAAAAGGGTGGACAAGCTCGAGCAAGACCCGGGGCCCCCAACGACCGCACGCCGGTGCCCTGAGCCTGCCCTGCTCGGCCGGACAGCGCCGGCGGCCGGCGCGGCACGCGCGCTCGCACGGCAGAGAGGAGAGGGGGGAGGGTCCGGTACTGTAGCCATAACCTAGGGTCAAAAGCTAGTTGGTTCAAATTATTGCCTATCCAATTCGAATTTACAGAAATGACAAATACAAAACTTGTCGGGAATTTCATATAGATCATTTTTTATTTTAACACCAAATTCAAATTCGGCTCAGATTTGGATTTATCAAAAAAGAGGAAATTCCCAAATTTAAATTTCAAACTGAATTTTCAAATTACTTTTAAATCTTCTCAACAACTTGAAAAATGGCCACAATAAAAGTTGTTCTACTCAGAGAGTTCTACAACTCTTATGAAGGGAGTTTGATCAGATTCTTAATATTTTTAAAATTGAAGTTTCAAATTTGAATTTCAACATAGTATTTTTAGTTTGATTTGAATTTCTATAATATAACTTCAAAATCTACAAAAATAAAAGTTGTTCCATTTTAAAAGATCTACAACTTTTATTTAGACACTTTCACTAGAATCCTTGTAGTTTTTGAATTAGGTTTTTAGGTTAAGGTTTAGGGTTTAATTTGATTTTCTTTTTATTTTTGCCAAATACATTTATTTATACAATCGATCAGCCAAATCACTCTATATTTCCCTAAGCACAAGCATAGGCAAGAATAAACTCATCTTATTTAATGCATGGTAGTTAAGTTGATGCGGGATGCTTTGCAGCTAAATATGATGACATGTCAGGTTTTAATTAACCGTAACACCAGAGGTGTTACACGTTTGGAGAAGGCCGGGGCAACATCGTCGCTGCTTGGAGGAGGGGCGGGACCGCGCCACTGCTGGTTAGGATGTCGGAGGTGCCATGCGTAGGGCATCATGGGGAGGGACGCGGTCGTCATCGGTCGGGGAGGGGCGTCGTAGTACGTGGAGGGCCGGGGACGCCTCATCATCGGTCGTGGAGGATAAGCCTAAAATATCCACTTCAAAATGCATAACAAGTGTTTATCAAATGCATAAAAATCATCTCTCAACAGTAAACAACCATTTAGTTCATTAGATTGTCAAAATATAATATCCTATGCATAGAAACTTATTTAATCAAGCCTAAAAAATTATCTTTGAATGCCCGCATCAATATTCTCAATTGAAACAATTTACATAGAAACCAATTGCATAAAAATCAAAATTGGTTCACATGATGGCTACCAGAATTAAAATGCATAAAAAGTAGGACGGATCTACTACTAAACGTCACGCGAGTCGCTCGTCCACATGGAAAAAGAGATCCAAAATGAGAAATAAAATCAAGATGTTGGCTTTGACCAAGGCCGATCTCACATTCTCAGCTCACTGCGTGAACGAATGGTGGGAGGAAAACACTTAGCCTTGGGAAATTATCAGTACGTACTAATATTCCTCAGAATCTCACGATCACATCACGTACATGAATTGAATGCATAAAAACCTAACTCATCAAGCATAGAACAAAAAATTGTGATTTTATTTCAAACCACTAATGCAAGTATAGAAAATTACATTGATGCAACTACAAATTGGAAGATGCAAGCATAGAAAATAATTGGGAGGAAAAAAAAAGATTTGATCGGCTCTGATATAGCCTCAGAGTAAATAGAAACCATTCCTGCAACCCGACGAACATGACCACACTGGGATTCCCTTTGCTAGGTGTCAAGAACGGTGGCGGCGTACAGGAGGTTAGCGGCGTCGGCGCGGCAGCGGAGGACGGTCCTGCATCCCCACCGTGTGTCGAACACCCTGTTGAGCTGGTCCATCTCCGACCTCCCGAGGAACAGCGGCGCACATCAAACAAGCGGATACAGAGAAAAAATCAAGGAAAAGAAATTTAAATCCACGGGATACCTGCTACTCGCTCGACGCGGAAGCATGCCGCACATCGTCGCTGCAGCTGGGCGTCGTCCGCCCTAGATGCAGCCTGGGCACCTCCACAACGAGCTCGGAGGTCACCGGCCACACAGATGCACACCGGTCAAGCAGCTTGGGCACCTCCCCGCATGGCTAGACGGTTAGCCTGCGCCACCTAGCACCTCTTCCACGGCGTTCCGCACCTCCGACGTCGCCGACATCACCGGGGACCTGGCGGGCTACGACGTCGTCTTCCTAGCGGCCATCGTGGGCATGGCCACCGAGGGAGAAGCCCCGCATTGTGGAGCACCTCGGGCGGCACATGGCGCCCGGTGCCGCGCTGGAGGTGCGGAGGGCCGAGGCCGAGGCCGCGCCGTCGCAGCTCCGAGCACCGCCGCACACCGTAGCTCCAGGCACCGCCACACGCCGCATCTACGGACGCCGTGCTGCTCCGGCATCACATCCGCCGAGGCTCTGAGCCGGGGGTGGCGCCGGCGGCCGGTGGCCGACGGGGGCGGGGGAGCTCGGGGGCGGCGCATCGCATTCGTGGGGTTGGGGGCACGGGCAGGGGTGACGGCCAGGAAAGGGAATTGCAAATTTGGGGTTTGTGGTCATATATATGCTGGGCTGGGAAATGGGCCTACTGGGCCTGGGGGCTGGGCTAGTGGGCAGCTGGTTGGGTGGCACCGGTTCCACCTGATTTGGTTAGGGCTTCCGCTACCTTATTGAAAGTCCTAAACTCTCAATAGTGTATATATAGAGAGAGGGAGAGAAAGAGAAAGAGAGAGAGAGCGCGCCTGGGCTTCAAATAACGTTCAGTGCTCCACCCATGATTACTACTATAGTAATAAAACTATTTAGCTCACAGGCCGTCGGACATGCACGCTGACGCTGTCTGCCATAAAAGTAGCCGTAAAACATTCCCTACACTTTATTACTCCTAATCATGCATGCATCTCACGCAGCAATAATATATAGTAATAAAAATCGTAATTATTGCTGGTCTAGTAAATGTACATTATAAAAATCTGCCGACTCTTGTGCATGTTTCTATCCTCGTTTTCTCATTTCTCTGCTCACCCAGATCTCTTCCAGAGGCACATCGACATGGGAAGCGTGGCTGCCTTCCTCCAGGTGTGCGAGATCCTGGTGGCAACCCATGCAGACGCGGCGGCGACCGGCCTGCATGGTGGCGACACACGTGGACCGGCCACTGCTCGTCCTGTTGTCCAGCAGTTCTGGTACGTGAGTCCTCGATTACTCGTAATTGCGTTTGTTTTCGTAAAGTGGAGATCGAAAGATTGTTTGGTTTCTACCGGTCTGTGTAGTATTTAGAAAGTTCCAACAACGGATTCTCAATTTCCAATGTTTTTGCAGATCGGAGAATAATCAGGGCAAATGATTTGGCATTAGATTTGGAATTCTGATTTGTGCGACTACGCCCATGAATATGTATCTTAATTTGCTTCTGCACATGCATGGGCAGTCATTATTATGTTATGCATTTTTCTGATTTGTGCGCTTTTCTGAAAATGTACATTACACGTTGTTGTTAGAAAAAAAAAAGAAAGAAGCATAGTTCTTTTGCCTATTATCACTGCTGAAGTGTATTCACATGGATGATAGACAATTCACTTTATATGTTCCATTTCATTCTTTATATGTTTTTTTGACAGCATCATTCTTTATACGTTGGCAGGAAGATACACAAACAGGCTGGCAAATGAAGGATATGATCGAGCGCATCAGCAAATTGACCATGATGCTACAGGCAAATGTGCTAAAAACTGAGCTCCAGATTGCATGAGCAAATAATAGTGGTTTTGGTGGTGTCTGGTGAATATATAGAGGCAGTGCTATCATGATTTTGCTTATTGTGTGATCAGCTTGTATTTTTTTTCAAAGATTCAACAGCAGTAATTTATGGACAAAAGTTGTATTCTTGGATGTTTGATTTACTGGAAACAGTATTTTGCTGAGAGATTAACTTTTGTATATCTAAAAAAACTAAATAATTCCGCCTTGAATGTAGATTAGATAGTTCAGGAGGCATTAAGATTCTTACGCCACGGCTTCTAGTAATAAAAAAAACTCCATTTTTGGCTTCCAGTAATAAAAAAAAAATTGTTTCATTGTGACGACTTTACTGTACTTGGAGCAACCAAAATTATTTATAAAAAATGTTAAAATAGCAGAAATCATCGCCGCAGTCATAAGCGTGGTTAGCTAGCTCACAAACTTAAACGAAAAAAGAAATCGATCATTGGAGTAATCTTTACTACACTAGAAATCGGTCAAGAGTAAAAATATTACTTCTGTGTGGTTCGCCGGAATAAAAACTATAGCTCATTTATGGTTCAGTAATTACTAGTAATATTATGTGATTTTCTTAGTTCACATATTACAGTCTGTGGAAAATAAAATTACTACCTGAGCATCATCTCCAGCCGAACCCTTTTCATTTTGGCTATGAGTAATAAAAAAAATAGTTTGACCGGAGACTAGATGGGCCGTTGATTAGCTCAGGCAAATTTACCTTTGGTATTTACTTAATAAAATAACGTTATGAGTTAAAAAATACTAGTCTCGTTTTACTAGCAGCGGTCGCAGCTGAGAAGCACCAGCAAATTTATTGCTTGCAGTTCATGGTGAAATTATTTAATTATTTTAGTAATAAAAAAATAGTCTGACTAATGATCAGACACCCCATTGACTAGCACATGTACATTTACCGCTCACAGTCCATGACAGAATTATTTACTTAACACAATGATACTACTAGTAATGGTAGTAACAATAAAAAAAATACCCTCATTCTGAACTTGATCGGACCAATTTTACTGCTTAAAGATCTGAATGGAATTATCATAGCATATTTCTATTTTACTACGTCGAGTTGGGACAGAGTTATTTATTGAATCAAATGGTATAAATAATAATTTTGAAGAAATGGCTTCTACGTACAGTCGGGTTGGTTGGAATAAATTAGTTTACTTATGGTAACAAAACCAACGCTTTACATGGAATTTGTCCTTTTGACAATCCTCGTTTTATGGTGAAAGCATTAACGCAGTGCAGCACCTTTTTTTATTGGCCCCAATTCAATGCGTTGATGACGCTGTTGTTAGCAATTTCAGCACGTTTATCAACTTTCAAAGTAAAAGCGCGGAATAAAATATCTAGACAGAACAATGGGCTGACCACACCAAATTTTACCGCGTACAGAACATGCAGTAATTAATTTACTCCAACCAAATGTTAGCACAGACTCACCTTAATTAATGCAATTAAACGGAGACATTTAAAGCCCCTGTTTTGGCTATAGGCATGCAAGCCACATAAATTACTACCGGCAGAATAAATATTGACATGCGATCAAAGCATACGTATATTAATAGCAGTAATAAAAATATTCTTATCTGATAGAATTATTTACAAAACAAAATGATACTATTAATAAAAAATAATGAAATCAGAGACCGGATGCCATGTTAATTAACACAGGAAAATTTACGGATCGGAGATCAGGATAGAATTATTTATATGGCTAAATGATACTGTAGTAAAAAAAGAAGACAAACAGTTACTGCACAGTTACAGGTTGCTCGTATAAAATTTTATCGCCGGTACAGCATGACATATAAAAAACAAACAAAAACAATGATTTATTGTCCCCATAAAACCATTTCAGTCTTCACTCCACCTGGTGATGGAACGTGGTCCCGAACCAATTGAATGTATCGATGAGATATTTTATTCAATTAAACCTCCGTCAACCAATTACCCTCCATGCATGCACCAATTTAGGGAGTAAAAAAAAACTTCTTTGTTCGGTGGAATAAAACGGGCGGAGTCCAGAGCAGGGGCGTCAAAATATTATTCAGAGCCCTGGACTCTAATTAGTGGGGTCCTATAAAATATTTTCACGGGTGACATCAATAGACAGCTATATAGGTGGATCAACATATTGCATTTCATGGCTTTATTTCATGAAGCTATAAAGATAATAAAACTCCTGACAATACTATGTTCAAAACTGAAATGAATGGCAAATTTTTCAAAAAAAATGCTACCATTATAGATACCTATGTCTGATTAATCGCTATGAAGAAAGATTGTGCACATGAAAATAGTAATTGGTAAGATAATTTGGCCCGACTGAAACTTACACACAAAATCTACATAAACATTCATTTAATTAGAACCACAATAACTTTCCCTTGATTTCTTAGTTCTCCAGAATTTTAAAAATTGAGTAACATAAATTGGATCAATTACCTTGAAAATGCAAAGTGCTTCTTATAGCTCAGACCTTCACTTAGAACTAATTGGTCGTTCCTAAATTTGTAGGCCGCAAGGAAGTATCAGAATGCTTTTTAGGCCCTGTTCAGTTGCCGAAAAGACAGTGAAAAGTTCACTGTAGCACGCGGAGAATCTTCTCCAACAAGTATCCAATTATGGCTCGAGTAGACTCAAAAAGATTCATCTCGAGAAAGCCAGACAAAAAGTATAAACATGCAACAGCTGCTACTTCATTTAATGCTCCATGCATGCGTAAAGGACAATCGATGTGACGAAGAATCTGAAAAGTTTTTGGCAACTAAACCAGGCCTTAGACCACAATGGCCGTAAAAAACAAAGTCAAATGTATTTTCAGTAAATACATCGATGCATAGTGCTCGCAGTTTCTAACAAACTAATTCTGCAATGTTATGTCTCCAACATGTAATTGCATTAGTTAAAAGTACTGCAAAGGTGCCAATTAAGAATAGTAAGTTGATCTAAATTATCAGGTGATGCTCATTTAAATGGGTTTAAAATAAAATTAATTTCTGCAATACCTTTTGTCTGAAATTTCACAGTGACTCTAGTGTTTATGCGCCAACACAAGCTCCAATTTGTTGTGCTCTGCCATTCATTTCTTCTATATATTTATTTGATTTCACGCCTGTCAATTACCCGCAGTTTCCCACAATCCAATCAGGCTCCATCCAAGCAGCAAAATGGATGAATTGAAAACCAACATATTGGATTAGATTTTCGTTTGAGTTGTTGCAAACTTTCATCTACAACAACAGTACAAATGCAAATGCCCAACTAAGGGACAACAATTGTACATAACAATTTGATTGCATTAGTACATAGCAACAGTACATAAATGGGTAGGATAGCTATGTACTAGTTCAAAATGTAGTTCTGGACACCTTCAATTTCATGATCCATCATGTAGCCAAACTGCTGGACGTCTAGCTAACAGGCAAGTAACTGTGCAAAAATTCTCTACTGTTATTACTAATTAGTTTAGAAGTAATTAGGACTCAATAGAGAACCTTGGGTGCCATACATCTCCTGGAATCATATATATAAATATATTTTGGAGAGTATTTCTGGATAACAATGGGTACTGACTTGAGTAGACCTTGCTCTCAAACCAGGTTGTGGGTCCACATCAGATAAATGCAATCCTCTATTTTTTACATCAGATAAATGCGATCCTCTATTTTTTCACTGACTTTGGTTGATGTTCATCTTGTACTGGTCCAGCCCATTGTTTTTAAGGCGGTGAGTCGAGACACGGCGACTTGCCAATTTGAGTCGACTAGGCGTATAAGGCGCGCGGCGAGGCGACGCCATACACATGTCCTAACTAACAATGGAGTAGCAAAATCATACCTTGCTGATGCTGATCGTAGAGCTCTCCTCTTTTCAATTTCCCTTGTTCCATGTAGCACACATGCCCCTTGCAAGTCGAAACATATTTGTTTTATGATGAGTGTAACAGAAAGTTGTATAATACTATAATCCAATGAATTAGCTAAGTAAATATGGATCAAGTCTACCTTGTTGATGTGACCTCTCTTTTTGTAATACCCTGGGTATTACGGCTAATTAATTTTGCCATGTCATCATGTTTAATTTAATCATCTGCATATGATTGTGGTTAGGGTTTCTAAAGTGATTTAATTATGTTTAGGTTTGATAGTGTAATTAAACCTTTAATTGGGGATTAAAGGTATTAGCAAAAGAAAAATTCCAATTAAGCTTTAAATTGACTCAAAAACCTAATTTAAAAACTATTTGGAATTTGATGAAAGTACCTTAATAAAAGTTGTAGATCTGTTGAAATGAAACAACTTTTATTTTGGAATATTTTGAAGTTATAATATAAAAATTTAAATTAGACTCAAATTACTATGTTGAAATTCAAGTTTGAAACTTCAAATTCAAAAATATTAGGAATTTGACAAAACTTTCTTAACAAGAGTTGTATAGATCACTGGGTAGGACAACTTCTATTTTTACAATTTTTCAAGTTATTAAATAAATTTAAAAGTAATTTTAAAAATTCAGTTTGAAATTCAAAACCCTCTTTTACCCCCTTTACTGTAGTTTCAAAACCATATAGAATTTGGGTTTGGTTCAAAAACAAAAGTTGTCTAAAATTTTGAAACCTACAACTTTTGTGTTTTCACTTTTTCAAGTTAGTACTCAAAATCTGGTGAATTGAGTCAAAAACCGAGAGGGGGGCACTGCACTGCTACAGTAACCCCGCCCCCTCCCACTCTGTCCGCGCATAGGAGCTGGCCGCCGCGGCGCACGCGCGCGCGGCGCCGCCCGTGCCGGCCGGGATCCTGCCCCCGGTCGCGGCAGCGCGTGTAGGGGACCCCGCGCCGTCCTCTGCCGCTTCTGTCTCCCCCTCGAACCGGCTTAAAGGCGACGGTCTCCCTCCCGTTTCCTTCCCCTCCCCGCTCGGCGCGCCGGTGATCACCTTCACTGCCCCGACCAAATCGGCCTCAACCCGTGCACCATTCTCCAATTGCTTGAGCATCCAACCTCCCTGCTTTCTTGCGCACCTAGTGCATCCATTTGGGCTTAGGTTCGTGCCCTGTGATCCGAGAACGCCTATCGCCGTCTCTGCGGAAGACCGGAGCGCCGCCGCAGCCGTCTCTCACGCGACGAGCTCGCTGTGGTGAGCCTCTCCTCCTTCGGTATTTCGTTTGTGGCTCTCTGCCTCATGCTCTAGCTCATGCTTGCGACGGTTTTTCATTTCGTTCCCTAGGATCGCCGGAACGAGACTTCACCGTCGGGGCCGAGTCGCTGTGTCCGCCGCCGTAGTCAAGCTCGCCGTTCTACTCCGTCTCAGCCTCAGCCAGCCGTCGGTCTAGGACCGTGGTGAGCTCCTGGTTCTCCCAAACCTTTTACCTAAGCGCTATTGTACCCTTTGCGGCCGGGATGGGATGGCCGCGCCGCCGCGTCCGCCATGGACGAGCTCGAGCTCGTCGGAGGCTCGTAGCTCCCGGGTTTAATGTGCTAGGTTGTCGGCTGGGTCTTAGGGTTCGTTTGGGTGCGCTCGGTTTCGTCCCGGGGGTCGTCGGCGGCGAGCTCCGCGGCGAGCCGACGTGCGCGCGTGTGCACGTGTGTGCGCGAGTGGGCGCCGGCCGTTGTAGGAGGAGGAACTGACAGGCGGGACCCGCCTGTCAGCGCCTCGACTGGGCACCTGGACGCGGGCCGGTGCGGGAGCGGCCGAGTGGGCCGGCCTGCCTGACTTGGGCCGTCCCGGGCCAAAAGGCGTTTTCCATTTTTCCCGTGGAATTTCAATTGGATTTCTATTTTAAATTCTATGAATAGTTCCTGTGTTTGTTATTTTTGTAGTATTATTTCTGTTGGTCTAAAAATCATAAAAATAATTGTGGGTACTCCCTGGAGCATGTAGTATTTTATAAAAAATATTATATATAGGGTTTGGACATTTTCTGTGGGAGCTAAAAATCAGCATATTAACTAATAAATGCAACTTTGAGCAATTTTAATAAATTCCAGAATTATCCAAAAATCATGAAAATTTTTGTGGTACTATTTTAGGGTAAGATCTATCTGTTGGGTAAGTTTGAGCTCATTTGGAAACTATTAGGACACTTGTTTATTAATTATGGGGCGTTTGATTCGTAGAATTAATTTAAGCGAATAATCCCTGTTGTTTGGTGTGATTTTGGATTTATTGACTTCAAGGGTCTTTCACCATAGTGATCCTTGACAAAAGTATTAGGGTCGCATGTTGGTTGTAGTAAAGCTGTGCAGCGGCTTTCTGTGACCGTTAAAATGGTCAATAAAACAAAAGTAGGAAACATTGCTTCCGTAAAGCGTTTACAACTTTACCGTGAAGGAAAGTTGTACTCAAGATCTTAATGGTTTACTTTCAAGCATTTCATTTGTTGTCCTCATGCCATGCTAAGCATGCACCATTGCATACGTGTAGTGCCCGTTCCCGAGGAGGTCCAGGTCGAGACTACTGTTGAGGAGGTCACTCCAGAAGTCATCCAAGGATTCGACATCTGCGGGACTGATCCTGACCCGACGCTGTTCACGATTCAAGGCAAGCCCCGGAACATTCAGCCCCGCCTTGTGTTTTATAAAATTATTTATCACTTGAGTCTATTATTGCATTAGGTTGTTAGGAGTTGTTTGTCTCCTATATTGATGCATTACTTGCCTTGATACATAATATCCCGGAAACCTGTTTAAAAATAAAAATATTCAAAAATGCTTAGCCCTGCTTAATCAATTTAGATTTGCATAAAAAGGCTATTTTGACCCATGAAAATGTGACAATTATGAATCATGAGAAAAGGAAAAAGGGGTATGAGTCCGTTCGGAAATTGTGTACTTGGGTAGCAGCCCCGATGCACCGTATCCGTCGGAAAGGGGTTTTCCGTTCGTTGGTTGTGAATTTGGGTTAGAGTCCCAATGCTTGACCATCGGCGGAAAAAGGGATTTGAAAACCGTTGGGACACTTGTACTTGGGTTAGAGTCCCAATGCAATGTCGCCGGCGGAAAAAGAATTAGGGACCGTTCGTTGTAGGCCTGCTGTGATCGAGACTTTGCAACTAGCCACATACTACGGAAAGCTCTGACTCCGGTGGCTCTACTACTTGAACCGACAACCACGCACTGGGAGTGGAGAGATGGCGAGAGCAGCGTGTACCCTCGTGGCCGGCGTGCCTAGAGAGGAGAGGAGTACTGGGTTCTCGGGTGGCGCAGGACCGGTTCAGGGGTAGAAAAATCGTGGTAGCCGGAGTTGGTATATGCAAGCTTAAGTGCTACATATGCAGTGTGGATAGGGATCCCCAGCTGGGAACTAATCGATTCGAATCGTCGTTGCTCCTCGGATATGGAGACTTGATCCTTTGACCTACAATTGAAAAGTGGTTCGAAACTAGGTGTTTTTGAGAATGAGTAAGAATTTGAAGGTAGGATGATATATGAAAAGAAATTTGGAATTGTGGATATGATTAAAATAAGACTGAGTTAAAATATTGAAATAGGATAGTAATGCTTTTCTGCAAAACTTTTGACTCTTGCTCAAGCCTCACCTTGACTCCCCTCAGCCTGCATTCCTGAGTCTCATTCCTTTTTCTTAGTCGGGTAAGTCTTGCGGAGTACCCCAGTACTCAGGGTTTGTTAACCCCATGTTGCAGGGACGCAGCAGCCGGAGGTTTGTTTCGCCCCCTGCTGTGTAACAGTGGTACAGGAGGGATGTGAGGAGGAGTAATGTCGAACCCGTGGGCAGGGTTCTTATCGTTAAATACTTAATATTGTTGTATCGTCATTCCACTGCTATTTATTTTATTTGTGTTCTGTAATATTCGCACTTCAATCGTATTTGGACAAACGGTTTGTAATCTAAGTACCTTATAACCTTTCCGCATTTTCACTCTGATGTAATTTGTTATGAAATGTTGTAATTCTGTAATGGCTTCGTAATGGGATCCTGTCGGAGGAAATCGGGCGCTAATGTAGCCCGGCAGAACCTTCTAGATCTTTTGGGACACGGGCTCGGCTGTCAGAGGTCACTAGTGACAATGACAGGCGCCTGTGGGCCATGGGATTTAGCCGGTTCTGTCACACTTTTCTTCTCCCAAGCCACAAGCTTCAGGAATAATGAGTGCAGCAGTGTTAGGCACAATGAGCAATAATGCAGTAAACATATAAGCAAGTTGGGGAAGCTAGGAACCAAATAACAGGACAATGAGTGAATAAAATATGGCATCAGTAGCATCCATACTTGGATCAAGTTAATATGGTCCACAATCCACAGCCAGCCAGCAACATTACAATTTAGAAGTAACACCGCCACAAGCTAGTGAGCTACTAGTGGCATAATTAAAAGTAGTCCACAACCACACATCATGCATTACAAACAAAGCTTAAGAGTCTAATAAATTAGTGCAGAACAGGGCACAGATAACATAAAAGCAAGCTGGACTGAAATCTCTCAAAAGCCGACCCCCCCCCCCAACAATCAATATCCATCATCAAATTCATCGTGCATGTTTGTAGCAGCCTCAGTGTTTTCCTCTCCATTGTTGGAGCCATTAGGACCAGAACCATCTTCACAATCTGTCACATCAGCATCATCATGTGGGTCTTGACTTGCTTCGTCTTCTTCGTCATATGAACCTAAGCCTTCAACCAAACTTGGGTTAGAAAACCTTGCACGCTTGCTGCTAGCATTCATTCTAGAATTGCGTCCTCGGAGTGAGCTTGATGCACCAAGAGCTTCATCAACTTGTGCCCATGTGAGATCATTCGCATCAGACTCATACCCACGAGCACCTTGAGGGTGTACATACGAAGAGTCAGCCCACTCATTATCCCAATCAAACTCTTCAATGACCAAAGGATCAAAACTCTTTCCTTTTTTCTCACGCCTTATCTGAAACCTAGTCTTAATCTTCCGGTTGTAAGAAACAAATACAATAGAATTTAATCTCTTATGTAGCAAGCGATTCCTTTTCTTTGTATGGATCTACAAAAGAAATTAGAGAAAATAATTATCTTGCTGAAATTGAACACAAACTGAGCAGCGAGCAGTAGGAAAATCATAGAGTACTTAGTACTCACAAACTCGAATGTGCTCCAATTCCTCTCACAGCCTGATGATGAAGCACATAGACTAACAATGCGCCTAGCAAACCGTTGAAGCTCAATAGCACAGCCAGCATATGAGCGCCACCAGTCAACTACATTGTTAAATACAAACATACTGTATGAATTAAGAAAAAAATATACTTGCTGGATTAAGTTACAGAAATATAAACCTGCTGAAATTACAAGGGAAAACTGCACTTACGAGGGCTCATTGACTCAAGGTTTTGCTTAGCCATCTTATTTGAGAATGCTTCTCCTTTAAGCTCTTCATAATCCAAGGACTGAGCAGCAATCTTGTCTCGAGTATCTTTATCATCCACCATTCTTTCAAGCACTTCAAGGAAGGAACCTCTTAGCTGCCCAATAGTGGCATCATCATCAGCTATTATGAGTGGATGTAATTTCCCTAGGTTCAAGTACAATGCAGCCCCATATAATGGATGCTCCATTTGATTTTCCCAACGTGTATCCATGATCATAATTCTGTTGAGTAAGGATTGCTTGTTTTGGATAGCAAAGCTTGACTTTATCTTCTCTTTTGCATGAGTCATAAGTGCAGCAACCTCTGGCATTGCGGGCTTCTCATCACCATCAACCACCCTAAGTACAATTAGTAATAGAGCTGAAGCTCTAAGGCAGTCCTCAACTGAATTCCAAAACTCTGTAGAGAGCACAATATCATGCACATTCTTGCCAGCTGTTGTTTTAGCCAATTTATTGCTGGTCCATGCTTCACTAACAAATAGAGCCTTCAAAGCATCTCGGTGCTTATGCAAACTCTTCAAAGTAAGGAATGAGGTTGCAAATCGAGTGGCTGCAGGTCTAACAAGATCAGCCCCACCAGTCTTCTCCCTCATTGCACTAAGAATTCTCCCGTGTCTATAGATAAAGGTTGTGACACGCCTTGCACGGGCAATAGGCTTCTTAAATTCCTTCAACTTCCCTATGTCTTCTAGCATAAGGTCCAAGCAATGTGCAGCACATGGGCTCCAAAACAATGAAGGAATTCTCTCCATTAGAAGCTTGCCTGCTGCCTTGTAGTTAGCCCCATTATCAGTGATAACTTGGACAACCTTGTCTTTTCCAATCTCCTCAATTCTCTTCTCCAGCAAATCAGCAAGCATATGTGCATCATGGACCTCACTTGATGCATCAACAGACTCCAAGAAATAAGTCCCCTCTGGGCTATTCACAAGGAAGTTAATTAAATGTCGTCCCCTCCTATCAGTCCATCCATCTGACATAAGCGTGCAACCATAATGCTTCCATGCCCGCTCATGGTCCTCCCTCATGGTGCTTGTCATCTTCACAGCATCCTGAAGCAAATGTTCCCCCAACTGATAGGGAGAAGGAGGCTTGTACCCTGAACCAAACTGCGCTGTTGCCTCAACTGCAATCTGAAATTGCCTTGCTGCTGCTGCATTGAATGGTACACCACACTCATAAAACCACAAGGCCCATTGCATATCCACATAATGTTGCTGCTCTTTGGTCTTTGTGCTGGACTGAATTGTTGGCTGAAAACACCCTTTACGCCTTTCATCAACTAGTTCTTCAGGCGTTTTTCGAAGCATCTCAAGAATTGTTTTGTTTCCCTTTGGTTTGGCCTTGGTCTTGCTTGCTGCTGTAGCCTTGAATGAGTAGGCTGCACGCCTTTGTTTGGCTGCAGTCCCTGAACTTGGCTGCACCTTGGAGACTTGCGATTCAGGTTCAGGTGCACTTTCTTCCACCACTAGCACATCTGCTTCCTCCTCTTGCTGTTGCTGCTCATTATCATCATCTAGGTACAATGGCCTTTTCCTCCTATTAGATTCTAAGTAATCTGTCATCTCTTTTCTGATTGCAGTAGTGGTTTTTGCACACATTACTGCATCTCCATAACCACCTGCTAGATGTTGTTTTAGCCTTTTGATCCCTCCATGAACCATGGTGCCACATAGGGTACATGTCACTTCATCTCGGTTTTGAAGATTTTCCCAATAGCCATACTTCCAGCCTGGGTCCTTCGACTTGGCCTTCCTTGCTGGATCAGTCTTTGGATCATAATTGGCATTGTTGACAGAAGGTGGACTTGCCATTGTCTTGCTGCTGTTACATGCAAAGACTAATATAGTTAAAAGATGAAAGGGGATAGGGGACAGCATAACATTATTCAAAGATTGTAGCCTGCTTCCACAAACATAAAAGCATTAGAAATATAAATAATAGCAAGTAGATCTAATGAGCCCACAGTTCAGAGAAGTATGACTGAAAGTAGAATAATCTAATAAGCACACAGTTCAGAGTACTTAAATACATGATAAACAAACCACTAACAAGCAAAAGCAGAGTAGTAAAGCACCCTGGCACTTGTTGCTAGAAACTGATTTTCATTACTTGCCACCCTAACCCTAGGTTAGTGATATACATACTAGGGATACATGGGTCTCATGGGCCTAAGCCTCATGGGCTGAATACACACTCCAACACCCCCCCGCAGTCTGGACTACCGCCGCAGCGGAGTCAAAGACTGGACAAGAAGAAAGAAGAGCACCAAGTACAGGACCCCCCGCAGCCACAACTAGCCACTATTGATGTTGAGGCTGGAGCGAAACTCGGAGAAGGTCAACGAGAGAAGGCCCTTGGTGAAGATGTCCGCGAACTGGGAGGTGGTTGGGACATGGAGGACCCGAACGTCGCTGATGGCCACACGGTCACGGACGAAGTGGAGGTCGATTTCCACATGCTTGGTCCGCTGGTGCTGCACAGGGTTGGTGGAGAGGTAGACAGCGCTGACATTGTCGCAGTAGACGAGCGTGCTCCTGGCGAGGGGGCGGTGAAGCTCAGCCAGGAGCTAGCGGAGCCAGGCGGCCTCGGCCACGTCTTTGGCGACGGTGCGGTACTCTGCCTCTGCACTGGAGCGTGAGACCACCGGCTGACACTTGGACGACCAAGAGACAAGGTTGCCTCCTAGGAAGACAGCGTAGCCGGAGGTGGACCGGCGGGTGTCCGGGCAGCCCGCCCAGTCAGCGTCGGTGTAGACAACCAGCTCGGCCGGGGAGGACCGTCGGAGGAGCAGCCCGTAGACGAGGGTGCCCCAAAGGTACCGGAGGAGCCGCTTCATGGCAGCCAGGTGAGGGTCCCGCGGCGCATGCATGTAGAGGCAGAGTTGCTGCACGGCGTAGGTGATGTCGGGCCGCGTGAAGGTGAGGTACTAGAGCGCTCCAGCAAGGCTCCTGTAAGCAGTGGAGTCTGCTGGACCAAGCAGCTGGCCCGCTGCCTCAGATAGCTTGCCCTGCGTGTCAACCGGAGTAGAGCAGGGCTTGCTGTCGGACATCCCAGCTCTCTCCAGAATGTCCAGAGTGAACTGCCGCTGGTGAAGGAGCATGCCGGAAGGTCGGGGCTCGACAGTGACGCCAAGGGAGTGATGGAACACACCGAGGTCCTTCATGGCAAACTCCTTCTGAAGAGAGGAGATGATGCGGCGGAGGAGGGACTCGCTGGAGGCGGTGAGGACAATGTCATCCACATAGAGCAGTAGATAGGCGGTCTCGCCCCCATGGCTATAGATGAACAAGGAGGTGTCCAACTTGGCCTCCAGAAACCCAAGAGTCAGCAGGTATGAAGCAAAGGTGGAGTACCATGCCCGAGGTGCCTGCTTCAGACCATACAGAGACTTGTTGAGCTTGCAGACCATCTAGGGATGAGAAGAATCCACAAAGCCTGCCGGCTGGCTGCAGTACACCGTCTTTGTCAGAGTGCCATAGAGGAAGGCATTCTTGACATCCAGCTGGTGCACGGGCCGGAAGCGCTCAAGAGCCAAGGAGAGGACAGTACGGACTGTCGCAGGCTTCACCACAGGGCTGAAGGTCTCATTGTAGTCCACTCCGGGCCGCTAAGTGAAGCCCCGGAGGACCCAGCGGGCCTTGTAGCGCTCCAAGGACCCATCAGCCCGACGCTTGTGCGTCCAGATCCACTTGCCCGTGACCACATTGCCACCAGACGGACGCGGCACCAAGTCCCACGTCTGGTTGGCAAGCAGGGCCTTGTACTCCTCCTCCATCGCACGGCGCCAGTGCGGATCCGCCAAGGCCTCATGGACGGAGGAGGGTAGAGGAGAGACCCCCGGCTCAGAGGCGACAGCGGAGAGGACCCGGGGCCGGGAGGCCTGGCGCGTCACCATGGGGTGAACGTGGCGAGGGTCCCGGTGCAGGAGAGGCGGGTGGTACACCGGCTCGTCGAGAGAGCCCCGGGGGGCACGGGCAGCGGGTGCCGGCGGCGGAGGCGTCGGCGGTGACGGCGGAGGAGGTACCGGAGAAGAAGGCACCACCGGCGGTGTCGGAACCGGTGGCGGCTGCGGACGGCGCTGGTAGACACTCACGGGGTGCGTGAAACGGCTAGGGACCACCGGTGTCGTCTTCGGTGGAGGAGGCCTTGCCGGAGGTGTCGGTGTCGACGAAGGCCCCACCGGAGGCGACGGCGGAGGCGGTTGAGGTGCCTCCTGCCCCCTCCGGCGCTGGTAGACGTGGTCGAAGCGCCCGGGAGGGGGAGGCGGCATAGGCCGTATAGCGGCACCTGAAGTGGCGTCGGGGACGGTAGGTGGTGGCGTAGGCCCCTGGTCCGGAGAGGGACACTCCGGAGTCCCCCCCGTCGTGTGGGGCGCGGGTAGGAAGTCCAGACCTGCAGGGCACAAAGGGAATGGCGGCTGGACCACCGTGTCAGCTGAGGAGAGAGAGTCAACCTCGGGATCCGGAGAGGGTGTGGAAGGGGTGGAGAAAGGGAACACCGTCTTATCAAACACGACATGGCGAGAGATGAGAACACTGCGAGAAGAAAGATCATAGCAGTGGTACCCCTTGTGGTCAGGGGAATATCCAAGGAAGACACACAGAGTAGAACGAGGAGCGAGCTTATGTGGAGAGGTGGAGGCGGTGTTGGGGTAGCACGCACACCCAAACACACGTAGGTGATCGTAGTGGGGAGGTGTACCGAAGAGAGCGTGGTGAGGAGTAGGAGCAGGGGAAGCTGTGGAAGGCAGGCGATTGATGAGGTAAGTGGCGGTGTGGAGGCTCTCAGCCCAGAAGCTAGCAGGAAGCGAGGCCTTGATGAGAAGGGTGCGCATGACTTCCGTGGTGGTGTGGATCATGCGCTCGGCCTTGCCATTCTGCGAAGAAGTGTAAGGGCAAGACATGCTCCACTGAACCCCACGGGAGAGAAAGAAGGAGCGGGAGGTGGAGTTATCCCACTCACGCCCGTTGTCACACTGGACGGCCTTAATGGTGAGGCCGAACTGAGTGGACACCCAGGCGAAGAAGTGAAGGAGCATGGGAAAGGTATCGGACTTGAGACGGAGAGGAAAAGTCCAAGAGTAATGCGAAAAATCATCGACCACCACCAAAAAGTATTTATAACCAGAAATGCTGTATACAGGAGATGTCCATAGGTCACAGTGGATCAAATAAAAAATACAGGCCGCATGGCCCAACTGGCACGCATGGCACAGATGCTCATCTGGAGCCCGGGTACAAGATACATCAGAGGAGCGACTGAGTTGAGACAAAATGTCGCGTCCGGGATGTCCGAGACGGCGGTGCCAAGTCGTGGAAGAGGTGGTGGTAGCAAAAATAGCTGACGAAGGAGACGACGAAGAAGTCGAGGAAGGTGCAGCTGAAGTAGGAAGGCGGAGGGTGTAAAGGGGTCCCGCGCTATCACATCGGAGAAGAGGACGCCGGGAAGCCAAATCCTTCACAAAAAGACCAGAGGGGTCAAACTCAGTAGAATAAGAGTTGTCAGCTGTGAAACGACGAATGGAAAGAAGATTATGAGTCATCTGAGGAGCAACAAGAACATCGGAAAGGCGGAAAGAACCGGGGGTACCAGCAGAACCCACGGCAGAAACCGGAATGGATGCACCGTTTCCGACAACGATAGAAGAAGGAAGGGAAGGGTGGGTAGGGTGAACAGAGGAGAGTATACTAGCCTCCGGCGTGGTGTGGTGAGAGGTACCCGAGTCAGCAATCCAGTCAGAGCTAACTGGTGGTGTCAGCCCCATGGTGCTGAACTGGCGAGCGAGGGAGACCTGGTCCCATGTGAGAGTCGATGCTGGGGGACCAGCTGGGGCAGGCGGCATCGAAGGACCCACATGTCATCCTCTCGGGGTTGCAAACCGCCAATCCTGAGCTCCAACCGACCTTGCAACCGCCCTTGAGGGTGAAGGAGGGCCGTAAGATGCAAGGCGGTGCATCTAAGGGGGCGCCCGCCCTGCTCCTTCGCGCCACCGACCTCCAGGACCCCTACAAGTACCCCTAGAGCACTCCTACACTATAAATAGGACTTGATTCCTCACTAAGAAGAAACCACTAGAGAAACACCACTAGTAAATCACTAGAGATTTAGCTCATAGTCAGTAGTAGCTCCTCTCTCTCTCTAGTGAAGCTCTGCTCTTAGGAATAGTGCTAGTTAGAGAAGAGTAGAGTAGTGAGAGAAGTCGGGAGAAGGAGGAAGTCTATGGAGGAGCCGGGCTTCTCGGCGACCTACTCTGCGGTGTTCTTCACTCTTATCGGTAATAAAGATCCTCTGCTTCATTTATTTATTGTCATACTTTAAGCAGTTGCATACTTGTCTCATTGCTTGGTTAGAGTGCTCTAATTCCTTGGCCAGAGTTAGAGTAGTAAGCTTTATAGATTAAGCGAGGTGCTTAGGCTCTAATCTTACCCTTGAGTATGGCTAGACCCACGGATAGTAGTGGTAGGTTCTAGGTGGTGATGGTCCTAGAATCCTCTGGATTCCACCACGTTTGGTCTGGTTTTATCAGCGTAGACTTGTGGACGTACGGTGCCTAATCAGTCGAACCCCGGTGAGTTTAGGACTTTGCATGTCCCGAGTACAGCAATCTCTTTGGTATAACAATCACTTGATCTTTTACTGAGTTAGAGTTCTCCCATAAACTCCAGAGCTACCTCAATTTATCCTAGTGTGTTTTCACCTTAGTTATACTTTATTGATTTATCCTTACTAAGGTTATTACCCTATCTAGATCCTTGACTATCAAATCCTTGGAATCACAAACCCCCGCATTCCTTTGGAAAAATATAAATTTGACACCTGGTACTCCCAGGTAAAGTGCTACACGACAGTTCTGTGCGCTTGCAGAATCCCATCACCTATCCTATAGAGCTACCCATAGCATTTTTGGCGCAGTTGCTAGAAATAACTTTGTTCCTAGTAGCAACATTAGAAGTGTCAACAATCATATACTTTGAGCATAGGGATTGACAACCCCAGTGACTGCATTGAGAAGTATTGTTACCATTGCTAAAGCATAGATTTGGCTACACTCTTTTGATAGCGTTAGTAACTGTCAACAAGCATTTTTGGCGCCGTTGCTGAGGAAGGCAACTGTTGAATTCTTCTAATTTGAGTCAAGTCTAGATAGTTATCGTTTGAATCACAAATATGGCCAAAAGGACCATCCATGAATTCTCTGCACGTTCTGCTGCTAATATAGCAACAGGCCCTGGTGTCATCGAGGCAAACACTCAGTTTGAGTTAAAGCCTGCATTGATCACAATGGTTCAAGCTAGCCTATTTTGTGGCAAAGCTCACGAGGATGCTAATGCACACCTCCAACACTTTTTGGAGATATGCAGCACCTTTACAATTAAAGGAGTAACCCCAGACGCAATTCGTTTGCGACTCTTTCCATTCTCCTTGTTAGGAAAAGCCAAGCAATGGTTCTATATGAACCGAAATGATGTGGACACATGGGAAAAGTGTTCCAACTCTTTCCTAGTAAAATTCTTTCCTCTAGGCAAGACCAATGCTCTTCGCAATAAGATCTCTACCTTCCAACAACAAACCGATGAATCAATTCCCGAGGCTTGGGAACGAATGCAAGAGTATGTCGCTGCCTGTCCACACCATGGTATGGAGGATTGGCTTTTGATCCAAAACTTCTACCATGGGTTAACCCAGCTTGATAGAAGCCATCTAGATGCTGCCGCCGGTGGAGCATTCTTTTCTCTTAAAGTTTCAGATGCGAATGCTTTGATCGAGAAGATGGTGTCCAATCAAGGATGGAACGAGGAACGTCTGCAACCGTGCAAGCGAGGTAAGCATTCTTTAAAGGAAGCTGACATGATTGCAGCTAAAGTGGACTTACTGGCCAAGAGGCTAAAAAATTGCGAGAGGATGCGTACACCTGAGACCGTGCAAACCATGGAGACTCACATGACGTGTGAA